>CM042475.1:43724306-44241806 GCA_023621385.1 Quercus gilva
GGCCGACCTCCATTATGTGTTGCTAGGCCATATTTAATTAAATAGTTTATTAAGAGAACCCTAATCCTTAACCTAAACATACATCATGCACTTAAGGAAAATAAAACACACAATATGTTAATAATCACATCACAATATATATCCAAAGGCAGAAAGCAAATAACAAAACAACAACATCAACAAGAAATTAATCAAGCATATTCATCCAAGAAAGTTCATCATGTTCATCAACCAAGTCAAATGCACATTCAGGTAATTATGCATGACTTACCTTGCTCCACCATAACACCTTAGCACCTATGAATCAATGCGTGTTCAAATTCTTATGAATGTTCATGTGATTCATCAAAGCATGAACCCTAATCATCAATCTATCAATTCAAGCATGTGAAACATGTTATTCTACCAACTCTAGACCTAAACATGTGAAAGCTAGGCTCAACAAGACTTAACAGAGGATTGAAACTAATCAAAACACACAAAATATCAATAACCCTAAATCTGCGTTTCTGGACTCAAGTATGCATGCGCATACATCAAGTTTGCATATGCATGCCTCGAGTATGCATACGCATACATAAAGCATGCGCATGCATACATGCCTAGAAACACAATTTTAAAGCAGTAACAAAACAATAATCAAACAAAACCTAATATGCTTCTAATATCCAATTCAACCATTCATTCAAAGCATGGTAAGACACAACAAAACAAAATCAAACAAAGCAAAACATATTTCTATGCTTGTATAACAAATAAAACAAATTAAGAACCATGTGAATCCTATGTAGCAAAGTGAGAAATCATGGGAAAAAGGCTCACCTTGCTTTAGAATCACATATTTGAGATTGTTTAACTGACCCCTCAGTGCCTACAACACAAAGATTAGATTGAGGACAAGAATAATGAAAAGAACACAATCACAACTTAAGAACAAAGGATTTTGAAAAAGGTCTTGAGAAATTACTTTAGAAAAATAGTTTATGCCTTAGAACTAGCTAAAGAGAGGTTTTGAATTTGTAAACAACATTCTAAGGTGCTGCCCTAGGGTTTTGAAAAGAGAAAAAAGGGTTTTAGAGAATATGGAGGCCAAAAAATCACTCTTTCTAGCTAGGGTTTTTATTAGAGACATAAGATGAGTATTTATAAATTAAAATTAGGGTTTTTGGGATCTTTTAATGATCTTTGGACATTCTCAAGAATCTATGATCCGGCCCACATCAAAGCATGATGTTTTGGACCCTTAAAATGAAGTTTTAAAACTCAAAAAATCGGAATGCCCAATTGCCCCAACTTTTATCTGTTATGAGTTGGCTACCTAGTAAACGTTAATGGCTAACGTTTTTCCCTTTATTCAATCTTAATACATTGCTTTTAATTCTGATCTTAATTGGCAGAAGTTATTATCATTAGTGCTGAAATTTTTCAAATCTTAAAGGTTTCTTTTTTTTTCTTTTTTTCTTTTTTTTTTTTGGAGAATCAAAATCTTATAGTTAATTGTTAGAAACATTTTGAATTCCTTAAATTCATAAACATTATCTTTCCAGCTATGGACCAACGGGCATATCATAAAGATTGAATGAAATTAAAATATGAACTTAATACGAGAAGGTCACTGCAATATATATATATATATATGTACATGATTAGGTGAATCAGATAGTATATACATCCATGTTCTTACTCAAGTCTTTATGTTCTAAGAGCCAGTTCTTATATTTACTATCCCTCAACTATTTTGATAATTTATACAAAATACTATTAATTCTACACACTATATTTCTGGGTAAAGAAAGTAATATTGAGAGCTTCTATCTTATAAGAAGTGTAGGCTTGTAAGGATAATTAGCGAAGATGGTTGGGTTGTTGTATCTCAGGGACGGCATGCACAATGCTTAGTTTACTACATTGGAAACCCCGTAGACGTGTGCATCCTCTCAAGACAGTGACTTGGTCTACGCCTCAACCCAGCCATTTAAAAACATATATGAATTCACGGTAATTTGCTTCTAATGTTATGAGATTACTTTAAAGCATCATTAAGGTAATATCTCTAAATTGTTCTCTAATTTTATGGTAAATTATAATTTATGTGATATATAATTATTTAATTGATATTTTGAAGATTATTTGTTTATTAATTATTGTACTTGGAATTAAAAATTTTAATATAGTTGATTGACCCAACCCACTCGCAATTTGTTTAGGACGATCCGTTTTCGACCTGATCCAATCTCTAAACTAGGACGTGTCTGTGTTATTTTCTTTTAGGGATACTGCCATGTTGGGCTTGATATAAGCGTTTTTGTAGTGTTCATATTACTTATTGTACGTGTATTTTGGTGTGTCACACAAACTACTTGCTGGTTTGAACAAAATAGAAAATGCATTGAGAGATGAAAAGTAAGATCATGTTCATTGTGTGCGACTCAGAGATGTAATTAAACGGCGTTGATGATGGCCAAAGTGCAGGACCAGCTGTAACCGGAGTTGGTCAGATATATAGAATAGAGCAACGCCCAAGCGTTACTCCAAAACGTACACTGAAGTAATGCTTTGGGTGTCACTCCATTCAACAATGGGATGATTTTTTTTTTTTTTTTTTTGAGAAGCCAGATGATTTTAATATATACAACCGGTCCCATTCCTTTGGATGATAAAACATTAACCATTAGATTATCCAAAAATAAAAAAATAAAATAAAACATTCACCATCAAGAACAGGAAATTAAGTTCTCTCTCTCTCTCTCTCTCTCTCTCTCTCTCTCAATTTGTACACTGTTTATAAGGCTGTTTGGCTGTGAATTTTGTCGTATCTCTCAAGAGTGGAGCATCATCAGGTATAAGTTTGGGCATTGTACTAAAATATACAAGCTAGAATAGATGCCGGTATTTAATTATTGGTCTTCATGGATGCTAGCTTTGGACAACGTGAATCAATAACTATCCAAAAATTGTGCCATTGTTGCTTCAATCTGAGAGAGTCAAGTACCAAAAAAAGAATGGTGATTTATTAAATTCCATTGTGTGTAGTACTGTTAAGAGCTAAAACTCATCCTTCTTGATAATGTGAGACTAGTTAAATTCCATTTTGTGTAGTACAGTTAAGTGCTGACACTCATCCTTCTTGATAATGTGAGACTAGAAATGGAATTTAATAAATCACCATTCTTTTTATGTACTTGACTCTCTCAATTGAAGCAACAATAATTAATAGTCTATTAATTTAAAGTTTTGTAACTTAATTAGTTAAAAAAAAAAATTTTAACAAAGATATTTATAGTTCAAATCCCATTATATCAAAATATTAAATTATAAATATATAACAGTCACATTGGATCCTCTTTAATTTTATTTTTCTTTTTTGAATAAAAACTTTCTAATAATATTACAAACCCAACAATTTCATAGGTTTCTTTTTACAACATTGTAGATTGCAAGCCAATTTCATTTTAAGCCTTAAGACTAATAAATTTTAATGGGTTTTTTAAATGAATTTAAATGGGTAGGAGTAGGCTCCCCTATTCTGTGACTGTCAAGTGTCAACAACAAAAATTAATGTAGTCTAGTCACTTTCTTTTGATTTCAGCTAAATCTCCTGCTGTTTATTAAAAAAGTCATCTACTGCATGCAGCCAGGAGGACAAGCTCGACTTGTACACGCAAGAAAGTGACTATTCAAGTGCAGCTAACTATCAAAATCAAACCTATTAACTAGCGTGCGTTTGCGTATAGATGTTTCTGCATTTGCATTTTTTTTTAGTTAGATTTATGGCACTGTTTATGGACCAGTCCACACCTGAAAAAAGAGTGAATAGTATTTTTGTCTTTTAAAAAATATTTTGTTACAATGTTTTACGCAATAAATTTTTAATTTTCAGTAAAATAAGCGATATCTAAAATACTTGGATACTGTTGATTTTGCTGAAAACTAAAAACTTATTGCTGAAAATACTGTAGCAAAATATTTTTTAAATAAATTTTTAGTTTTCAGCAAAATAAACGGTATCCAAAATAGTTGGATATTTCTTATTTTACTGAAAACTGAAAATTTATTGTTGAAAACACTATAGCAAAATATTTTTAAACAAACAAAAATACTGTTCACGCATTTTTTAGATGTTGGCTGGTCCATCAACATAAACAGTACCATGGGACACTGCAGGCGGCGCTGGTGGAGGTTATTGCTCCAATGGAGGTTGAGGAGGGCGGAGAGGGCATTAATGCAGACATTTCAGAGCAATTAATGGCAGATTTGAATTCTCAGCTGCAGCCCGATAACGGTCAGAAGGTTAATGAGGGGGAGTATTTTCCTCATACATTAAATTCTCCTCAAATAAATCCCACAGCTGGTTTAAGGAATAAGCAACGTGATATGGGGAGTATTTTGAATGGAATTAATGAGAAATTGATTGCACGAAATAAGGGGGAGATATTGTCTACTGATGGGGCTCGGCTATTCACTTTGGGATGTCACGTGATTGCCATAATAATCAACTTAGTGGGCACGTTGAGGCAGTGGACTGTGAGGTGGAGAAGCAAACTACTCAAATCCGAAAAAAAGGTCCTACCTGGACCCGTTTACAAAAGCCTGGAGGTGACCAAAACGTTTCTTTGGGAGTGGTGGCAAGACAAAAGAGGGGTAAGCCAACAACCTTTTGTGAAGTTGAGAGTCAATCAAAGAAAAAGGTAGTCACTCCAAGTGAGGATTTTTTGAACAATGAAGTGGAGGCTGGTGTCCAGCCCCACCAAGGACAAAGAGTATTTTATGTTGGAACTGTCGGGGGCTTGAGAACCGCCAGACAGTTCAAGAGCTCAGGGATTTGGTCCGAGCACAAGATCTTGCGGTCGTGTTTTTAGCCGAGACATGGCTGCTTAATGCAAGGCTAGGAGGAATTAAAGAAACATTGCAGATGGGGGATTTTTTTGGAGTTTCAAAAGTTTCATTGGGAGGTGGTCTAGCTCTATTTTGGAAAAAGGCTGTTGTGGTGGACGTTGAATCATCTTCATTAAACCATATTGATGTCTTAGTCAATAAAGGGAAAGAGGATCAAGGGAGGTTTACGGGTTTTTATGGTGCTCCGAAGACTCAAAAGAGGGTGGAGTCATGGGATTTGATAAGAAGCTTACATAATCGGTTTCGGGTTCCTTGGCTTGTTGCAGGTGATTTCAATAAGATTACCAAGTCTTCGGAAAAGAGAGGTGGTAGGTTACGCCCCTACTTACAAATGCAAAATTTTCGTGATGCATTGGACGAATGTGGGTTGATGGACATGGGTTTTGTGGGAAGCAGGTTGACATGGTTTAAGAAGTGTGCAAATGATGTTTATGTGTGGGAAAGATTAGATAAAGGGGTGGCAACAGCAGTGTGGTTAGATAAGTACCCGGCTGCACAAGTTAATGTTTTGGAGTGTGGTTCATCAGATCACAAACCAATTCTCATCTATCCAAATGGGGTGCCTATAAAATTAAATAAGCCATGGCGTTTTAAGCAAGTTTGGCTTGAGGATGATAGGTGTCATGACACGGTGGCAATAGCTTCGAGTGTGGGTGAGGGTGATGTGTCGATGGGTAGGGTGGTTAGGAAGGTTGAGAGCTATCAAGAAAAATTGAAAAGATGGAGCAGGTGTTGCTTTAGTAATATCACATGGGAAATTGCAGAAAAAAAAGAAGCAGATGGTGCAAGTGGAAAGAGCAGCGATTAGTGGAGGGGATGGGGCTGCCTTGGTCAAATTAAAACAAGAGTTAGTAGGCTTAGTGGTGAAAGAAGAAAAATTGTGGCATCAACGCTCTAAAACTCATTGGATGAAAGAGGGTGATAAAAATTCTAAGTATTTTCATCATAGAGCTTCCCAAAGATATAGAAGGAATCGGATTTTGGGGTTGAGAAATTCAAGGGGTGAGATGTGTATGGGGGATGATAATGTTGCCGGGTTGTTGGAAGAATTTTACAATGAGCTTTTTAAAACCTCAAACCCGTGTAATATGGAGGAGGTTGTGCAGCACACGGGTAGGGTGGTAACGGAAGAGATGAATAAGGAATTGGTGGGAGAATTTACACGTGCCGAGGTTGATTTGGCTCTTAAAAAGATGGCACCATTGAAAGCACCAGGACCAGATGCCACCACTATTTTATGAGCATTATTGGCCAAGTATTGGAGATGAAGTATCCGAGGCAATTTTGGATTGCCTGAATTCCGGGAAACTACCTTCAGGTTTGAACCATACATTCCTTACTCTTATTCCAAAAGTGAAGAGTCCTGAGAAAGTTTCAGACTTTAGACCTGCAGCTCTTTGTAATATTTTGTACAAAATAATATCCAAAATGCTTGCAAATAGGTTGAAAAAAATATTGCCTCTAATTATTTTTGAGTCTCAAACCCATGTAATATGGAGGAGGTTGTGCAGCACACGGGTAGGGTGGTAACGGAAGAGATGAATAAGGAATTGGTGGGAGAATTTACACGTGCCGAGGTTGATTTGGCTCTTAAAAAGATGGCACCATTGAAAGCACCAGGACCAGATGCCACCACTATTTTATGAGCATTATTGGCCAAGTATTGGAGATGAAGTATCCGAGGCAATTTTGGATTGCCTGAATTCCGGGAAACTACCTTCAGGTTTGAACCATACATTCCTTACTCTTATTCCAAAAGTGAAGAGTCCTGAGAAAGTTTCAGACTTTAGACCTGCAGCTCTTTGGAATATTTTGTACAAAATAATATCCAAAATGCTTGCAAATAGGTTGAAAAAAATATTGCCTCTAATTATTTTTGAGTCTCAAAGTGCTTTCCAAGCAGATAAAGCTATCTCAGACAATATATTAGTGGCTTTTGAAACTTTACATCACATGCAAACCAAGAAATCTGGAAAACATGGTTTTATGGCTATGAAATTGGATATGAGTAAAGCCTATGGTAGGGTTGAGTGGAATTTTTTGATAAAAATTATGGAGATGATGGGTTTTCATCCAAAGTGGGTAGGGTGGATTTATGAATGTGTGAGTACTGTTTCCTTCTCTATTATGGTTAATGGGGAGCCTCGGGGGCATATTGTACCCTCTAGGGGATTGAGACAAGGGGATCCTTTATCTCCATATCTTTTCCTCTTATGTTCGAAGGGGCTTAATGGGCTGATTAATAATGCAGTGTATGAAGGAAAAATTCAAGGTTACTCTCTTTGTAGGAGCGGTCTAAAGATTTCTCACTTGTTTTTTGCAGATGACAGCTTGCTATTTTGTAGAGCGAGTTTGGGGGATGTCACAATCATTCAAAATATTTTGGAGGTTTATGAATCTGCATCTGGTCAGCAAATAAATAAGAAGAAAACCACTCTTTTCTTTGGAAAATCTGTTAGTGAAGGGGTAAAGAATTCTATGAAAGAACTCCTTGGGGTACCAGAGATAAAACAATATGAAAAATATTTGGGCTTACCAGCAATTGTTGGGAAAAACAGAAGAGCAAGTTTGAATTACATAAAAGATCGAGTTTGGAACAAATTGCAAGGGTGGAAGGAAAAGCTTTTATCTCATGCCGGAAAAGAAATGTTACTAAAAGCGATGGTACAAGCTATACCTACTTTTGCTATGGGGTGTCTCAAGCTCCCGGTGGAATTATGTAGGGATATTGAGATGCTTATTCGGAAATTTTGGTGGGGTCAAAGGGGGGAAAGAAGGAAGATTCATTGGAAAAAGTGGGATATACTTTGTAAACCAAAGAAAAAAGGTGGGTTGGGCTTTAAGGAGCTAGCTAAGTTCAATGATGCAATGTTAGCAAAACAGGTATGGAGACTTATCCATGATAAACACTCCTTATTCTATCATGTGTTTGAGTCAAAATACTTTCCAAATGGTACCATTTTTTATGCTAAACAATCCTCGGGTCATTTGCTTGGAAGAGTATCCTGAAGTCTAGACAAGTAATTTCCATGGGAGCAAAATGGAGAGTTGGGGATGGGCTGTCCATAAACATTTTAAAAGACAAGTGGTTGCCTGATGCTTTGGGAGGGTGTGTGATTGGTACGGTACATGGAGTGGATGAAAACATGAAGGTGGCCGACTTGATTGATGCTAGACAGAGATGTTGGAAAAATCATTTAATTGATTCATGCTTTATGCCTTCGGTTGCAACAAGGATTAAGGCAATTCCTCTATCTGACTTACCACAACCAAATATGCTATATTGGGCTTGTGAAAAGAATGGAGCCTATTTAGTTAAATCTGGGTACCGTGCTCTATGTGAGGAAGAAAGGAGTGGTGAAGCATCAAGTTCAAATCCGGGGCTGGTAGCTGGGTTTTGGTCGAAAGTTTGGAAGCTGGGGGTGCCGGGGTAAGTTAAACATTTCCTTTGGAAAGCCTGTATAGATAGCTTGCTAACAAAAGTTAATTTGATGAAGAGGAAGATTCTGAGTGACCCGGCTTGCCATTTGTGTGGCCAAGCTAATGAAGATACGCTCCATGCTTTATGGGGCTGCGAGGTTGTCAAGCAGGTATGGGATTGTGACTTCAATTGGGTGAACAGATTTGAAGCGGCACATGGCTCATTTCAAGACTTGGTAGAGAAGGTCCAGTCAAAACCAAGAGTAAGTGAAATCTTTGCAACTACAACATGGTTTGTATCGGTGCATAGAAACAAGTCTAGGCTGAATGAAAAAACAATTCCACTCAATGGTATTGGAGAAGCAGTCCGAAACTTTCTGCAATTGTTTCAGTCTTGCCGTGACTCATCTGTTAGTACTAAGAAGTAAAGACATTGTAATTGGATACCTCCAAAGCCAGGTGAGTATAAAGTCAATTTTGATGGAGCATTGTTTAATGAATGTGAGGAAGCAAGTTTGGGCATTGTGGTACATGACTCAAATGGATTAGTTGTGGCAGCAATGGTAGAAAAAATAATCAAGCCACATTCTGTGGAATGTCTTAAGGCGTTGGCAGCAAGGCGTACGGTGATTTTTGCAAAAGAAATTGGGTTACAACAATCCCACTTTGAAGGTGATTCAGAAACAGTTATTAAAGGGCTGCTGGGGGGGGGGGGGGGGATTTGCAATCCTCATCTATAGGGCATTTGTTTAGAGACATTTTATTTCATGTTAGCTCCATGCGGAGTTTTTCTTTCGCTCATGTTGTAAGGCAAAGTAATGCGGTAGCACATGCTTTAGCCCAAAGAGCAATATTATCTTTTCCTTTATCTGTTTGGATGGAATCTGTTCCGTCAGACATTGATGATTTTTTGTAACTGCTGATATCCACATTGTGGAATAATGAATAAAATCAATAAGCTGTCTTTTCTCTCAAAAAAAAAAAAACTTATAAACCAACAAGAAAACCTATTCAATTCATAAATTAAATACATAATGAATCAGCACCTTTTCATAATAATCAGTTAATTTGTTCTATTGAGAGAGAGAGATTCGGTGAGAAAGAGGAGGGGCTGTTGGTGAGGGTGACATAGGGACGGCACAAGAACAAAAGAAAGAGAACAAAAAGGGTTATCATTTTGGTGTAACAAAGAAAAGATAAGGGAGAAAGGGGTGGGGCCGTGGGGGTACGTGTCTTGTACAAGGAAAAAGGGGCTGATGACTCACCCCTTTAAAATCAGAATTTCTATTTTACCACTCCTTAATTATGCTCTACTTTCTAAAAAGCCCAACTAATGAAAGAAAACTTTATACAAGCCATTAAGTATTATTGAGTTTTTTTTTTTTTTAATTCCTTATGAAAGTAAACTTTACAAAAAATAATTCTTCTAAAAAAATAAATAAATCACATTTCTAAAAATTTGAGTAAGTACATTTTCCCCATTAATTAAGCATATAATTTGGTTGGGACTTGGGATATTACAAATATCATGTTGTTAATCTATTATTATTATTACAAATAAAAATAGTTTCTTATATAAATTTTTAAAAATAAACATATAAATTTATTTAATATAAAAAATTAATGTACAATTATAAATTCATTCAATGAACTAATACTTTGAAATAAATGCAAACTTAATTTGTTGAGCTAAAAGTCTAAATAAATAAATAAAAATCTCAAAAAATGTGTCATATTGCAAAATCTCAAATTCTTCCACTCTTTGCTTTTATATATAAAACTTTGTTAACTCATGTTTTGCACGATTTGACTCTTGAATTTTTAAACTTCGTTTACCTTACATCCATATCTTGTCAAAGAACGCAATCCTTAAATATTCAAACTAAAATTAAGAAATGTCAGTTTTAAAACTTAAATAGATTTCAATCCTTCATCATTTGAAAATTTTTCTTCTTAAATTTTTGCATTATCAAGAAATTTAGGACACTTTAAAAAAAATTAGATTATTGGATGAAAAATTATAGAGATTAGTAGCATATCTTGTCAACGATCATAATCTCGCAAACAGAACAGATGTAACCAAAAAAGAAAAAGAGGTGAGACTCGTGAGAGACATTTATACTACTAAAATTATAGAAATTTGTATAAACCACAACAATGACTATTATACAATTATAGAGTTGGACTATGTCCCAACTCTATCACATTCTAAGAGCTCAAATGACCAAAAAAAAAAAGTAAGTCTATTGAGCACGTTTAGTTTAATTTCACTACTTTTTTAGAATATTCAAATATCATTTTCCATACAAAAAGCCATGTTCAAAAATTTTCTACTTTTGAGTTTTAAAAAAATCATACTACTTATAATTTGATGATCACTAAATGAATGTTAAAAGAATCAAGTCAATCAATTATCACAAAAATATCTCCCAAAAAGGTACATTGATATTTTTTTTCATTCCAAACAACTATTTTAAACATTTTAATTTTTCTTGGGCTTGAGAACCACATATCATGTGACTTGCAGACTTGCATTCTTTCCTATTAACTCTAACTTGGATTGCTGATCACCACCAACCCTACCATCCTCACCTCTCTTCCTCCTAACCACACTCAATGTATTAGGATTTCTAGAGAAAAAAAATATATACAATTTAGCAATTTTATCAAGTAACTTGTATAAACCTGATAAAGATTTCCTTTTGTTTTTTTTTTTTTTTTAATTAAAGTATAAAGCAACAAATTTACTGAGTAGACATATAATAAACACAACATTATTATCCTCATCCAAACCAATTCCTATCCAAATTATGTAGGTTTTATATAAGTATTAAAACAAATAGTTGCTATTAATTAGTCAAAAAAGACTATTTATTTTCTTGGCATAAACCCTAATTTTTTGTGTTTCGAAAAAAAAACTGGTTTTAGTGCAATTTGAATAGTATTTCCAAACATATATTTACTATATGATCTATAAGATTATATTTTATGCATAATTTTAAATTACCAAAACTTGCAATTTAAACAATTTATTAATAACATAGCTATTGATCTTTAATTTTCTATAAATTTTGCAAGCATGGAGGATATAAGAAGAAAATGTAACCCAATGATGAATTTGTCAAAATTCACCTCTAGTAAAAAGATATTGAGTAAAGTTGTAATTTTATGCTACAACTAATTTTGTAGCTAAATTTTATCCTATTGTAATTATGCCAAAAAATATTATGTAATTACGCCAATTTTGCCTATTTTAAGAATGTTCAATATTCTATAATTACATCAATATAAATTTAAATTAGTATATATAATTAAATAATTACAAAACTTTCATTATCTAAAAACTCTCTTTTAATCACCGCGCACCATTGGTGTGTGATAATCACTCCACAAATACAAAATTCATGTAGGGTGGAGGGGGGGGGGGGGGGGGAGCAGGGATCGGGTTCAAGTTTTCGAAAGGGAACTCCACACACATATACATTTAAATTAGGTTATAGTAGAATATCTACTTGTATATATATATTTTTTAATTTTATAAAAAAATAAAAATAAATAAAATAAAATAAAAAAACTCTTTTTTAAAGATTTTATACAACGTTTACAGGGTCTTCAAGCATAAGTGATTGTTATTATTTTTTTTTTATATATAATTATATTGATCATTATCAAATGGTCAAATGTGAATAGTAAATAGCCACACACAAAAAAAAAAAAAAGAAAAAAAAAAGAAAAAAAAAGATTAGTAAATAATATTAGAAATAGGCCAAATTGAGGAATGAAAGGATTTAGAAGAAAATGAAAGGGTTTTTTTTTTTTTTTTTTAAGAGAAATGAAAGGATTTTGTAATAAATGAATAGTTGTTTTTAATAAAATCTTTTTATGAGTCTTTTAGTTGTAAGAATAGATGACATGTCATCATAATATATATGTTTGGAGAAACAAATATGTGTCATCATTGCGTACATCCTCTAATTTGGAAGTCCTTCTAGAGTTTTTCATTTTTTTTTTTAATAGGTGGCAGTTTTTAAAGTGAACATATTTCCTATGTGGCAAACTAAACTTAATTATAGAACATAACTTTTTTTCCATTTCTATTTTTATATATAGTATTAGATATTATATTATGGATATTTTCCTCAAAAAAAATATATATCATAGATATTGGTTGATTTGTTACCCCTTCAACAAATAGTAACTGAAGGTATTTATGAAGCACCTACTATTCAAATACAAATTTACAATAAAGTATAAGACATCAATCTTCATGTTGGGGGGTTTTATATATTATTAAGTAACAATACGTACGCAATAATTTTTTAAATATTTTCTACATTTTTTTTTTTTTTTTTTGAGAAACAAACACACACACATATAAGGGAGAGGGAAAGGGATTCTAACACAAATATTTTCTACAAAAATTGAGTTGGCAAGTTTTTATTAATTCTCACATGTAACCACTATTAATGTCATTTTATCATTTATCATTCAATACTTACCACTTCTATAATTGTAAAATATTTTGTTAAATTTTTGTGACTCTAGTGACTAGTCTATTATTTATTATAGGTCACTTACTTTACAGGCAAAGTGAGACATGGTCATGATTAGAAAGTATTAAATTAAGGGTCCAGTAAATATATGCTCTTAGGGCATATATTAATTATCCACTTTAGAAAATTTCTTATAAAAAATTGAAAAAAAAAAAAAAAAAAAAAAAAAAACCATTAGTCATTTTTTCATTTTTTCATAAAAAATTTCTTAAAATGGTTTACATAAAAGAAAGTGCATAAGATTGTTCTTTGAGAGACCAACATTTGATTAATGATGAGGAATCCAAAACCCACGTCCTGTCTATCAATGATATTCCTTGTTAGTCCGTTATATCATATCAGGCTATTAGCCAAGTAATAAAAAGCTCTTTCATATGAATATGATCTGACTCTTAACCTGTCCTAGGGAAAAAATTGCCAGATGCCCTTTTTGGGCAAACTAAGCAGCGTTTTACCCTATTTTTCAAACTTATTAGAGAAATGCCCTTCTTTTGAAAATCGATTTTCTCAAAATCGAGTTAGACCCTATAGCGGCATTTTTAAGGAGCTTATAGTGACGTTTTCAGGACTTATAGTGGCGTTTTGTAACTCGATTTATATGAAATTGAGTTATAGGTTAAAAAATTAAAAAAAAAAAAATTTGTCTATAACTTGATTTAATGAAAGTCGAGTTACAAAACGTCACTATAGGTCCTTAAAAACGCTGCTATAGTGTTCTAGAAATTTTTTTTTTTTATAACTCAGTTTTGAGAAAATCGAGTTTCAAAAGAGGGGTATTTCCCTAATTAGTTTGAAAAATAGGGCAAAATACTGCTTAGTTTGCCCAAAAAGGGCATTTAGCAATTTTGTCCCCTATCCTAGCGGAAAAACCTGGCCGAAAGATGTAAAGAGCACGTACCACCAATGATCCCAATACAATTTCTTTTATATGCTTCCATAGCAGTAATGTATATTTGTGTAAACTATTACAGCAATGTGATAATGTAGCAACACCAAATTTGGCGACACGTGCATTATAGCAACGCATGGAGATATATCAACCAATGTTTATGTAAAGCTGTTATTTACAATTATGTGTTTTGTTGGCTTATATTCCGTGCCAAATTTGATTGTAATTTCATTCAATCTTTTGTACCCTATATTTATTATGGGATTTAATTGTAAGGGTTGTGTGATAGAGAGAGAGTGTGTGTGAAGACTCAAGCAATTGAAGAATGAGGAGTTCTCACGGGTATCTCATGACTAAGCATCCTGCGAAGTGACTCATGTGACTTGCACATACTGGAATGCGAAGAGTCAAGACAGGATGGAGACAGCTGTGTTTCGCAAGTATCTCACGGGTAAGGCCTTCCTGCGAGACACTCGCGAAACATTCTGTTTTGTCAGACTGTCCATTCTGATACACACTTTCTGTGCCTACACTATTTATACCCATATTACCCACAACTGTTGAGGAGTACTTCTGAGAGAAAACCCTAGCCAAACACCTTGAGAGTTAAAGATTGTTATACCCACAATCCTCTACACATTTGCTTGTGGAATTTCCTCAACTCCTACCTCTCCATTTCCATACCATTGAGAGGTTAATAGCCCAAACACTTACCATACCCTTTCAAAGTGTCAAGTGAGGTTTTAATGTTGCTAGGAAGCATTGGAAGAAGCCAAGGATAGCAAATGCAACATGGAGCTTGTTGCGGGATCCGAAGAGCTAGACAAGACACGATTCCGAGAAGCCTTGTTGGAGTAGGAGCTTGGAGGGCTTAGGTACATTGGGTAGATTAGGCTTGGAGGGTCTCTTGCTAACCCATGTATCTCAACTTATTGTCTAGTGGATCGATTACCACTTAGAGGGCGGCGGAGAGGTTTTTCGCCGAGTTCTTCGGTTTCCTCTTCGATAACACATTGGCGTGTTATCTTGTGTTTGCATACTTCTTCCTTACTCTTTTATATTCCTTTTTACTGCTATGTTGCTTTGATTATGGATTAGAGTAGCTTGTTTGTTTATCCGCTCGCTTTTACACTATTCCGCACTTAGTATTAAGTTAGTGTAAAATTAATCGAACCATAACTTTAATTTGGGGGTCTAAATAGTTCTTGTGTTTTCAACACATTTTTGAGCTTTCTGTTTGCATGCAATTTCTTGTTCAGAGTCATATCATACAAATGGAGCTAAAGTGGTATTTTTGAAGCCAAGAACTCACCGGCACCACCAACAGCAGAAGCAAAGCAATTTAAAGGACCATAGGTGTACCATCTGTAATAGGACTCTACAAAATAATTCACTCTATTGCAATGTAGCATGCAAGGTCAGTTTTTCATCTTCCTCTTTTTTATTGTTTTTGACCAGATAGGAAAAACTAGGTAGAACATGGAAGGTCATACTGGTTCACCCTCTCCATAGTCACTAAATTTGCATTTATATGCAATTTTAATCAACTAGAGGATGTCAGACAACAGGCAGTCCTTAGACAACTAGGGTTGTTTTTAAATTGTTTACTTCTTAGTTCATCTAATAAGCCTGTGGGTGCTGGGCAAAAAGTTCTCCAAATGGCATTCCCACATTCCCACACATGGTTAATTTTAAAGACTATTTTAGCTTGTAAAGATCTCAAAACATAAAATAGGAAAAAATGGAGAAAAGAAAATACAAACACACAGAAAAGGAAACTAAAAATTTAACCGTCCACATACTGACTATTTATAGAAGTATGGAACATGAAAGATATTTTCAAAGAAAAAAGAAATATTTTGAGAAGAAAAATAATAGAATTTTGGTAAAATAGTGTTAGGAATGCTATAAGCATATGGATAATAATTGGTGTATTGAGATTTAGTTAGTTAGTTACAATTCTAAACATGTTAATCACATTTAGCACATGTTGGAATTATTAATGCACATGGGGAATAATAGAACCAATAGGATGAGGCATGTTAATCACATTTAGCACATGTTGGAATTATTAATGCACATGGGGAATAACAGAACCAATAAGATGAGGCCATGTGGGCCAATGAGATTAGAGCTAGTCTCCTATAAATACATGATTGTAATCCAATATGAGATATGAATGAAGAATAAACCAATTTGTTAGTGCATTAGTGCATATCTCTCTCTCTCTCTCTCTCTCTCTTAATCTCTCTATTTCTCTATGGAGGGTGACTACCTCAAATTAAGTCAATTTCCCTACAATTCCTATCAATCCCCCTATAATTCCTATCCATCCCCATTAGGAACCACCGGGTTCCTAACAAATAGTATCAGAGCTGTTGATCTTGAGATGAGCAATTGTGATGAAAGAAAACTTTTGAAAAAAATACAAGAATTGTTGAACAAAGCTATAGAAGAATCCAAGGATATTTCAAAGAAGATGAAGGCCTTGGCTGAATCTAATATGGCCATGAAGGAAGAACTTTCAAGAGTGCAAGAGGATCTTGAAAACATGTCCAAAGAAGAGTTACAATCTCTTAATTCAATGAAAGTCGAAGAACAAATCAAGTTCCAAGAATCTACTACTGTTGTTACAAGCCAAGATGTTGATTTTTGTGTCAAAGTGGATGATGATGTACATGTACATGGTGCCCTTGAAGTTCAGTCGAAAGAACCAACAAAGAAGGTGATGATGATCTTCCAAGAACCCATTCTTGATGCACCAATGGAGGCTTCCATTCAAGAGTCTATGATTCAAGAAGTGGCAATCCAAGTGTCGGTGATCCAAGAATCCAAGATACAAGCGCCAACAATTTTAATGTTTCTAGAATCGAATGAGGTCTTGAGGATACAAGAACAATTCAAGGTTGAAAGAACCAATGAGACCTTGAAGATTGAAGAACCATTGAAGGCTCAACGGCAACAGTGAGATTCTCTTCTCTTTCTCTCCAACTAGTCTCTCTCTTCTACCCAACTAATGGTTAAAGCTAAGGAACTACTTAGTTGGTTTGAAGCATCAAGAAATCAAAATCAAAAGCAAGGCCTCTTCAACCCACATTTTTTTTCTTTTTTTCTTTTTTCTGCTGAAACAACACACAACAGAAAGCTCAAAAATAAGCCAAAAGATTGATACTTGGCGTAAAGTCACATATGGGTTAGTAAACAACTATGCTAAAAAAACAACAATGTAAAAGCAAAGCCCAAATGTACATGTCTATGTGGGAGAGAGAGACATGAAAGGTAATAATAAAAGTACTCTCAAATCAACAAATTTACTCAATACTCAAATATATTTTTCAATTATTCCAACTTCTAAACATTTCAGCCAAGATGCATAGTCACATAGGATGCAAAACTAGCTAGCAGAAGAGAGAGACTAATTGGAGAGAGGAGAAACAGATGGTTTTGTGTTTTGAGTTTGGGTGAAAAAGTGTCGTTTCAATGTGCTAGTGCTTTTGTTTTCTTTAAAACAATGTCGTTTTGTAAAGCCTAATTCGGCAAAAAAAATTACACATCGACATGCCAGTGTGTCACTTAACGGCCACATATGCAAGTCACTAACGGAGGGTTGAGTTTTGCTTATAGAATGAAACTTTAGGGTGTGAAATCTAATTTCTCAAACTTCGAGGTGTAAAATCCAAATAACCCAAATTTCAAAGGTGTATTTTGAAATTTACCCATAAGATTATTATAGTTGACATGCATATTCACTATAGTTACCAAAACTAAACTATTCATTAATTTGACTAGAGAGGCATGATGGTTCACAAGTTCACCTATTGGATTAATAATTGATTTATTTTTAAAAATATATAAATAAAAAAATTTAAAGAATCACATATAAAAAATATAAAAAATATAAAAAAGACATTATTAAATTTAAACAAAAATGTGCAAGCACACCAAAATAGAAATTAATAAAATAATATTATTTAGAAAATTATTCAAATATAAAATTTAATATTTATCTATATCTATTTCTATATCTATATCTATATTTATATATATATATATATATATAATGGAAATCTTGAATTGATCTTTTTTAATATTTACTTGAAGTTTAAAAGAAAAATACTTTAAAAGCCCACAAATAATATGCAAAATTGAAGGAAAGTATGATTATTTAATCAAAATAACTTAACATTTTAAAAAAAGAAAATAGACACTTCGAATAAAACCATGGGATTCAATATTTTTAGGGTAAAATATTATTTTGGTTTTTAAACTTTACTATAAGTTTGCTTTTCATCTATAAACTTGTAAACTTTGAAAAATTCATTTTTCATCCCTAAACTATTGAAAATGTTTTACTTAAACTTGTAAACTTTGAAAAATTCATTCTTCGTCCCTAAACTATTGAAAATGTTATACTTTTAGTCCTTAAACTTTATCAAAAATTTGTATTTCATGTTGGGAAATTTAGACCCCGGTTGATAGAATTAACAAGTTTTAAACCCAAGTTGTTAATTAGATTTATTATCAATAAAACTTGTTAAAAAAAACAAACATCAATATCATGTCAAAATAATATGCAGTGGAAAAGTAAATAAGACAAGATATGGTGACCTAGGAAAACCAATGAAACCAACCAGTTTCACAGTAAAAAACCTGGGGGGAAACCTTCCCAAAAAGCAATCCACTATAGTAAAGAGAAGTTTCAGATCTAGTACAAAACCTTTGTCCTTAGACTCTACAATCCCCGTAGATGAACTCACAGCAAAAACCTTCTACCGCTTCAGAACCTCTAAACTCTTTAATATATGAACGCCACCCTTTTGTTGATGCACGAATCCCAGTACGTGACTAACCAATTGCGCGGATCCCAGTACGCGACTTAATCACCAACTAGAAGAAGAATGTTGGCCGCAAAGTTCTTCACTTCATCAAGAATGAAGAGCAAGAAGCACTTGGTTACAAAACCCCAAGGCGCAAAGACGCAATAGCTTCTTTTAGAGAGAACAAGGCATCGGTCACTTTTTCATATGTTCTCCTTGTATTCTCTTATGTGACGGCCTCTAAAATAAGCTTTATATAGGTTTAGGGTTGTGAGAAAAGAAACCCTACATAAATACATAAGCCTGGCCCAAAAATCAAAAAGCTGAATTTCCGTAACCTCGACAGATAGCAGCTATCGAGGAGGTGTCGAGATTTAATGAATCTTGACAGATAGCAGCTATCGAAGAGGTGTCGAGAAGGTGTCGAGGGGACAGAAACTTTCTCGATCGATCGACCAGCTATCGAGAAGCTATCGAGATTGCAATAAGAATCAGCTGAAGATATCGACAGATAGCCAGGTGTCGAGATTTAATGATTTTGCACTTCAGTTTGTTTTTCTTGGACAGACTTGATGACTTCAACACTTGATCTTGAAACCTTATTTCTTGAAGTATTAAAAACACCTAGAACTACCCAATTACAAGTAGAGTGCATTTTGTCAAAGGATTAGCCAACTATACAAAATATGTCCTTAACAATCTCCCCCTTTGGCAATCCGTGAGAAAACCACAACAAACAAATGAACATATGAGAAAAGTCATAAATCACTCAACTCATATTCACTTGTTGAATACAATAAAATCTATCCTAACATAAACTCTTGAAAAACTTTGCAAGAAGAGAGTTCATGGCAAGTAGACTTTGACAACCTGTTTTTCTGAAACACTTTAAACAAAACTCATCAAGGCATCTTAGTGTGAAACAGAAATAATAGATTTCATACAAACAAGAAACATGTGTATGGAGATAGAAAAGAAACAACACATGTAAAGGTGGGTGAAAGAAACATACATCAGCATATAAAGAAGATAAGCACAATGTATGTAAAAATGGTCATAAGACCCAAGGTACAAGAAGAAGGAAGTAAGCACTCCCCCTAACAAGATGAAACATATCTCCCCCTTACAAAGGAATGTATTTCTCCCTCTAACTTGTAGAATCTTAAAGAAAGAAACCACAAAGTCTCCACAATTTCTCCTATTTTTTGTCACGATTAACAAAGAGTACAAGAAGCTAGAAAGCTTCGCCCAAGAAACATAAAGATGATCAAGGATGATCAAGGGGGGTACAAAGAAATCCATATAAATGCATGAATGTAATGAAACAAGATGCTATGGATGACAAAAGAAAGATGCAAAACACACACACATATTAAACAAGTCTAACCAATTTTATATTTCAAAAACAAGTCAAGACAGTTTAGTGAGCATACATAAGCACATGTAAAACCTAGTGATGGCCAAATCACATTGTAGCTATATATGTATCAAAAGTAGCAAAAAATATTGCGTGTTGTGTGTGAAAAACATCGCAAAATTGCATATGTGTATGCATGTTATGACGATCTGAGATATGAGAAAATAACTTTAACTCACACACAATCATAACCGTTTGATGAGGACTATCACCTTCAAGGTACATCCTATAACTTCCACATCTCCTAGAATACACGCTTGCAACCATTTTTAAAGTATTTTGATCTTTTTGCTTTTTATTTTCTTTGCATATTTTCTTTTTAAGCATATTATGCATGGGCTTATGAGAAAGAAAAGAAATACCCATTGATATATGACATTCCAATTTTGCTATGCCTAAGCACACAAATGTCATTGACATCACACTTTTGCTATGCCAAAACATACAGATGTCATTAATGATTGGCAGGCAACAGTGGTGAGATGGTTATTTATGCCTTTCTCTTAGGATTTTCTAGTCCTACCCGTCAAAAAGAGTGATATGAGTGTTAAGTTTTAAGAGATAACCTAATCTTACTCATCACAAACAAGAGTCACAAAGCTCACTTGCTTAGTTGTGCATAGAGATGCTCATCTAAGCTACAAAATATAAAAAGTTTAGAAAACTCTGTTTCATTGGCCATCTAAGGTACACAAGTACCAAAGTACACAAAACACACACTGTTTTTGTATTTTACTGATTTTTCAATTTTTTATTTTTATTTTTTATTTTGAAGACAAAACAAAATAAAAACTAAACAACCAAACAAAAATAGACAAACAACATGAAAGCATGAAAGAAAGATGCAGATGCATGAAAGCATGATTCCAAAAACAAATAAGAAATCAAGCAAAAAAAGTCCTACTTTAGATAGAAAGAATTAAAGCAGAGGACAAACAGAAAAGACAATTAAGTCTTTGGCTCCTTTCTCACCCACACAACACGAGTCTTTGGCCGTGAAGATGAAAAGGCACGTGTCCTAGTATGACTACTAAAGGACATAGAAGAATTAAAATTCTCCTCCATGACAATGAGGGTCAAGGATCACACTCAAGAAATTAATCCAATCAGAGTGAACCCGCTTTGATACCACTTGTTGGGAAATTTAAACCCCGGTTGATAGAATTAACAAGTTTTAAACCCAAGTTATTAATTAGATTTATTATCAATAAAACTTGTTAAAACAAACAAACATCAATATCATGTCAAAATAATATGCAGCGGAAAAGTAAATAAGACAAGATATGATGACCTAGGAAAACCAATAAAACCAACCAGTTTCACAGTAAAAAAACCTGGGGGGAAACCTTCCCAAAAAGCAATCCACTATAGTAAAGAGAAGTTTCAGATCTAGTACAAAACCTTTGTCCCTAGACTCTACAATCCCCATAGATGAACTCACAGCAGAAACTTTCTACCGCTTCAGAACCTCTGAACTCTTCAATATATGAACGCCACCCTTTTGTTGATGCACGAATCCCAGTACGTGACTAACCAATTGCGCGGATCCTAGTACGCGACTTAATCACCAACTAGAAGAAGAATGTTGGCTGCAAAGTTCTTCACTTCATCAAGAATGAAGATCAAGAAGCACTTGGTTATAAAACCCTAAGGCGCAAAGACGCAGTAGCTTCTTTTAGAGAGAACAAGGCATCGGTCACTTTTTCATATGTTCTCCTTGTATTCTCTTATGTGACGGCCTCTAAAATAAGCTTTATATAGGTCTAGGGTTGTGAGAAAAGAAACCCTACACAAATACATAAACCTGGCCCAAAAATCAAAAAGCTGAATTTCCGTAACCTCGACAGATAGCAGCTATCGAGGAGGTGTCGAGCAGGTGTCGAGATTTAATGAATCTTGACAGATAGCAGCTATTGAAGAGGTGTCGAGAAGGTGTTGAGGGGACAGAAACTTTCTCGATCGATCGACCAACTATCGAGAAGCTATCGAGATTGCGATAAGAATCAGCTGAAGATATCAACAGATAGCCAAGTGTCGAGGAGCTATCGAGAAGGTGTCGAGATTTAATGATTTTGCACTTCTGTTTGTTTTTCTTGGACAGACTTGATGACTTCAAAACTTGATCTTGAAACCTTATTTCTTGAAGTATTAAAAACACCTAGAACTACCCAATTACAAGTAGAGTGCATTTTGTCAAAGGATTAGCCAACTACACAAAATATGTCCTTAACAATTCGTTTATAATAAAAAAAAAAAATTATCCCTCCTTTTATCTCTAAACTGTTTTGAAAAGCTCATAACAAAATTTAAGTATGAAAAGAAATTTTTTTTGAAAGTTTAAAGACAAAGAGCATACTTTTAATAAAATTTACGGAATAAAGTAGTATTTTACCCATATTTTTATCAATTGTTTTACAAATCTATAATTTCTTTCAATAAAGAAAAAAATTTCTCAAGAAAAAAAAAAGAGAAAATAAGTATTCACCTGTTTAATGGTAATGTGATAGTAAAAAAAAAAAAAAAAAAACCCATTTTGTTTAATGGTAAGAAAAGAAAATGCATGAAGACTAGGAATTTTTAAATGGTATCCTAAAAAAGAATTACTTTATCTATTTTAATATACTACTTAACAATATATCCTACATCACATTTTTTATTTTAATATTACAACACATTAAAATAACCTATAAAAATTCCTCGAGTAAAAAAAAATACCAACCAATCAACCACCACCACCACCATTCAAAACCAACCACTGCCATCACATCATATCAAAACCCACCTCTACAACTTCCACTACCACAAATCCATATCCACCAACGACAAAAAAAATAAATAAATAACGCCAAATCGCAAACCGATATTAAAAAAAACCCATCAAACCTCATGACCCACCACTCACAATCAAACTGTTAGGACATATGTGGAACATGTTAAGAACATATGTCATATAGAATTGGCTAATCCTTTAACATAACGCATTTTACTTGTTATTGGATAAATCTAGGATGTGTTTAATACTTCAAGAAACAAGAGTTCAAGTCCAAGTATTGAAGCCATGCAAATCTGTTCAAGAATCAAGTGAAGAAGTGTTGTTCATTAAATCTCAACAAATAACTCGACAGATGTATCTATCAAGGTTTATTTGCTCGAAGCTCGACAGATAGCTCGATAGCTGTATCTATTGAGAATTACGAAATTCAAATTTCTAGATCTATTTTTCACGCATATCCAAGCTATGTGTTTAGGTTTTCTTTTCTCATAACCCTAGACATATATAATGATTATTTTAAGGGCCGTCTCACTTGATGCAAAGGTTTTATTCATGCATATTGTGACCGAAGACAATCTGTCCTAATTCATCTTTCTCTTGAAGAAGTTGCTGCGTTTGTACGTCAAGGGTTTTGTAAACAAGGAGCTTCTTGATCTTCATAGTGTGGATGAATTAAAGAACTTTGCAGCCAACATCTTTCACAAGTTGATGTGTTAGTCACGTACTGAGATTCGTACATCGATTGGTTAGTCACGTACTTGGAGCCGTGCATTGAAATGAGAGATTGTCACTATATTACAAGTCCAACTGGGTATTGGGGTAAGGGTTCAATTGTAGGTTAGTATAAGATACTGGGATTCTTTTACTTGTAACCGCTTATTTTGATGATAGTAGATTCTCGGGAGTGGTGATCTTAAATTCACCCGGTGGGGTTTTGCCTCAATGGTTTTCCCCATTCGTAAACAAATCATCTATGTCAAATTTATTTTCCACTGCATTTAACTTAGTTGGTGATTTGTCTGTACTACCACGCTTATTGCATGTTAATTGACTTAATTAATTCACTAGGCTAATTAATTGGTTAATTTACCTAAGAGGTCAATACATTCTTGGCCTATCACAAACCACCACCATTGAAACCCAAAAGCCACAATCAGACCACCACCATCGAAACCCAAAGGCCAACAAAGAACCAAAACCACCAACAATTGGACCACACCATAACTCATTCGAAAAACCAAACAAATTCAAACTAGTATTCACAACGCCATTAACCATCTCCACCAACCGATCTCCCCGACGTTGAACTCCATGGAAAGGTCTAAGAGAGAGGTGTGGTTTGCGAGTAGAGAAAGAGAGACAAGAGAGAGCTTGATGAGAGAGACAAAGTGAGAGAAAAGAAAGAGAAGAGATAAACTGATAACATAAGAGAAGAGAGAGAATATGTTAGTAAAAGAGGAGAGAGAAATCGATTAAAAAATGATTTTTTTAGTGGCCGAGTCCGTACGCTTCTATTGTACGAACACATGCTAAACTTTTTTAGCATTTGAAACATCTAGTGAAGGGTATTTTTTATGTTTGGTTTTCTAAATGCTAAAAATTTAGCATTTAGCATATCTGATATTAGTACTCTCAAAGCATTTACATCAAAGAAAATTTACTATAATCAAATACTTCAAAGACTCTCTCTTACATCTAGATGAAATTAACCGAAGAATCCACAAGAGCCAATTGAGTTATGTAAGAGGTGACACACTGACACTTCCCACTGTCAGTACAAGTCTACAAGATATACAAAGTTAAAACAAAAATGTAGATATTAAAAAACTTGTGGAGGATTAGAATGAAAAGTATCGGTATTAAGCCTCCAAATGCGCAAAGAAGAGAACAATGACAATTGGCACTTTGTAAAAATATCGAATATTCTTAATAAAATCTTAATTGTAAAATGAATTTATTTTTTATTTTTTCCATTTTAAGTGAAACATATTCTTTAGACTAAATTATGACTTTAAAAATATGAAATATGGACAAACAAATGGTTTTTTTTTTTAATCAGGAATAGCCTACAAGTTTGTATGTATATACTCTACAATCTACATGTTATCATTGTTCATATTATTTGTCCTACGTGTTTCACAGCTTATATTAATTGGTCAAAGATTTGCAACCCAACTCCTTTTTGAAAACTTAGTCATGAAGTCTGTCAAAGTGAATTGCCTTTAAATTGCAGGTTTCTCTAGTTATATAAGCTTTGGCATTGGTCCATAATAAGTGTACTCTCTACTACAAGGGTTGAAGAAAACCGGGTTGGCCAACACTCGGTGCTCTGAGCTTTTGTATTTGGATATAATCTGGTGAAGTCTGCCAACGTGAATTGCTGGTCAATTGCAGGTTTTTAAGTGTTGTTATTGTGTTTATCAGCCGGTATAAAAAAAAATATTTTACATAACATCCTTATTGAATTTAATTTCTTTATTCATAAATGCAAATTACAATGTTCTCAAATTGGGCAAAATTTGTGTTCAAATTGAAGCTCAAGATATCTACTTTCCAATAGAGAAAACTGCACTTAAAAATTCTTTTTGGTTCAAAATTTATGGTCAAAATAGTGAGCAAATGTTATTTATTAGTATCATTTTCAAAGCAATTTGAGCACTTTTAAGTTGTAATTACCTCCAAACTATTAAGAATTTTTTAACTACCCATGGTTGACCTATGTCAAGCTCATCATTGGGCCAGACACCAAAAGTTATTAACAAGTACAAAATAAGGTGCCTACACCAATTTATAGGAAAGTGGACTTTGGAAGATTTTGTTTGCCTCCAACTAGCAGCTTTTGAATGATACAAGTCCACGTTGGACGTGTAGGATACACCCATACCTATGTCATTACGATACCCCCACGCCTTTATCTCCATTGGTTGCTCATGGAAACCTTTCATGGATGCAATCACATGGTCCAGAACCTTCAAATGGCACACCATTGTTAACAATTAGGAAAAACCTGAAAGTCAATGATGCCCGTTTGATCTCATTGATGATATCTGACCGTTGATTACTTGAGTCCACTCCACAGAGGTTGATAATTTGATTTTGGATCTTGATCTAGATCTTGACTCGAATCTTGTCTCAGGTTTTAAGGTCGGATAATGCTTCAAGTAGGTGAACAAAGAAGCAAGGGATTGTAGTGATGCTAGAGTCAACAAGGCCTTTCACAACGACTAGGGGTGGCAAAATCTATCCAAACTCATTTTCGCACCCAAACCTATTTACCCAAATCCACCTAATTATTAATTGGGTCAAATGGGTATTGGCCCATTTAAACCCAATTAACATAATTATTAATTGGGTTTGAACTAAGTACCCAAGTGATGGGAAATTTAGACCCCAATTGATAGAATTAACAAGTTTTAAACCCAAGTTATTAATTAGATCTATTATAAATAAAACTTGTTAACTTGTTAAAACAAACAAACAAACAAACATCAATATCATGTCAAAATCATGCAGCGGAAAAATAAATAAGACAAGATATGATAACCCAAGAAAACCAATGAAACAAACTAGTTTCACAATAAAAAAACTTAGGGGGAAACCTTCCTAAAAAGCAATCCACTATAGTAAAGATAAGTTTCAGATCTAGTACAAAACATTTGTTCCTAGACTTTACAATCCCTGTAGATGAATTTACAGCAGAAACCTTCTATCGCTTTAGAACCTCTGAACTCTTCAATATATGAACGCCACCCGTTTTTATGCATGGATCCCAGTACATGACTAACTCCTTTGCACGAATCCCAGTACGTGACTAACTCACCAACTTGAGGAAGAAGAATGTTGGCTACAAAGTTCTTTACTTCATCAACAATGAAGATCAAGAAGCACTTGGTTACAAAACCCTAATGTGCAAAAAAACAGTAGCTTTTTTCAGAGAGAATAAGGTCTCGGTCATCTTTTTCATATGTTATCCTTGTATTCTCTCATGTGACAGCCTCTAAAATAAGCCTTATATAGGTCTAGGGTTGTAAGAAAAGAAACCCTACACAAATACATAAATATTGGCCGAAAATCGGATCTGAAAAACTGAATTCCCGTAACCTCGATTAGGGCCGTCCAGATCAACCCGCCCCACCTGCCCGAACCCGACCCGGAACCACCCGATCCGACTCTCTGGCGGTCGGACTCGGGTCCTGACTTCAAAAACCCGCTGCTGGCGGGTCGAGTGGCAGTTTTCTTCTCCAAAACCCAAGCCACCCGACCCGACCGATGTTATCTACAAACCCAACCAACTCCGGCGAGATCAAGCTTAGATTCGAGGAGATCTGGCAAGATTTCGACTATATTTGGTAAGATCGAGCTTAGATTCGAGGAGATCCGGCGATATGAAGCTTAGATTCGAGGAGATCTAGTGAGATCAAGCTTAGATTCGAGGAGATCCGGCGAGTTTTTCCAGAATCCAGCGATTTTTTCCAGATTCCGACAATTTTTTCCAGATTCCGGCAATTTTTTCCAAAAACCGGCAACTTTTCCAGGTTCCGGTAACTATTTTTTTCAAATTCGATGCTTTCTTTTTATTCCGGCGACTCGACCGACCCTCTTCCTCACCCGAAACCGACTCAACCGATTTTTCGGCGGGTTGAGTCCAGGTTCCTCCACCCCTCACCCGACGCCGGCGGGTCGAGTCCGGGTTGGGTCCAAACCCGACCCGGCCCGACCCGTGGACAGCCCTAACCTCGATAGAGACCTCGATAGCTATTTGTCGAGCAGCTGTCGAGCTTTAATGAATCAGCATTTCTTCACTTGTTTCTTGGACAGACTTGCATGGCTTCAATACTAGACTTGAACTCTTGATCCTTGAAGTATCAAACACATCATAGATCTACCCAAATACAAGTAAAGTGCGTTTTATCAAAGGATTAGCTAATTACATAAAATATTGACATATATTCCTAACATGATCCACATATGTCCTAACACCAAGTATGACCTAATTATTATTTACCTAAATCACTCATCTCTAAAATATCCCCCAAACCACTAAAAAGACCAAAATACCCTTGAAACCACCTAATGACTAAAATACACTCCAAATGACCAAAAATATCCTAAAACCTCTAAAATGACTAAAATACCCCATAAATCTCTAAAATTGAGAAAAATACCCAAAAACCCCTAAAATGATGAAAATACCACCAAAATCTCTAAAATAAGCCAAAATACCAAGAAACCTCTTAAAACAACCTAAATATCGCCGAAATCTCTAAAACAACCAAAAATACTTAAAAACCTCTAAAAAGACCAAAATACCATTGAAACCTCTAAAATGAACAAAATACCCACAAAATCTCTAAAATGACCAAAAATACCCAAAAACCTCTAAAAAACCAAAATACCCCCCAAATCTTTAAAATGAGCCAAAATACCCAGACAATTAAAAAATTATCAAAATACCCCTAAAACTTCTAAGATACCCCCAAAATCTCTAAAATGAGCCAAACTACCTAGAAACTTCTAAAACAAGCAAAATGCCCCTAAATTTTTAAAATTACCAAAATACCCTAAAAATCTCTAAAATGATTTTGGGGTATCTTTGGTAGTTTTGGGGTTTTTTTTTTTTTTTTGGGTCATTTTTTAGGTTTTAGGGATAGTTTGGTGGTTTAAGGGTATTTTGGTCATTTTGGAGGTTTCAATGATATTTCAGTCATTTTTTAGGTTTTAGGAGTATTTTGGTTCTTTTGGAGATTTCAGGGGTATTTTGGTCATTTTTTAGGTTCTATGGTATTTCAGTCATTTTTAGATTTAAGGGTATTTTTGTCATTTTGGAGGTTTCAAGGGTATTTTGGTCATTTTGGATGTTTTGGGGGAATTTTTGTCAAATTAGAGGTTTTAGGGGTATTTTGGTAATATTTGAGGTTTTAGAGAGTATGTTGGTCATTTTTAGGTTTTTGGGGGTATTTTGGTCATTTTTTAAGGTTTTTGGGTATTTTGGTCATTTTAGTGGGTGTTAAGGGTATTTTGGCCATTTTTAAGGTTTTAGATGTATTTTAGTTATATATATTCTTTGATTATTGGGTAATTGGGTGGATTGGATTTTGTTAGGACATATGTGGTTCACATGTTAAGAACATATGTCATACTTATTTATGTAAATTGGCTAATCTTTTGACAAAACGCACTCTACTTGTAATTGGGTAGTTCTAGGTGTTTTTAATACTTCAATAAACAAGGTTTCAAGATCAAGTGTTGAAGTCATCAAGTTTATCCAAGAAAAAACAAGCTGAAGTGCATTTTCATTAAAACTCGACACCTGCTCAATAGCTCCTCGACACCTGCTATCTGTCGAGATTTAAAAAATCAGATTTTCTGATCTGATTTCTTGGGATCCGTGAATATGTTTTTGAGCCTTCTTTTCTTTTAACCCTAAACATATAAAATGATTGTTTTAAGAGCCGTCATAATAGACATAAGTTGCTAAAGCATTGAGCAATCCTTGTTCTAGCAAATTGTGATCAAAGATGAAGTTCTTGACCTAGTTCATCTTCTCTGAAGAAGTTGCTATGTATTTGCACCAAAGGGTTTTGTGACCAAGCATCTTCCTGATCTTCATCACGTAGGATGAACTGAAGAACTTTGCAACCAACCTCTTCTTCTAAGTTGGTGTTTGAAGTCGCGTACTGGGATCTGCGCATTTGGTTAGTCACGTACTTGGGAGCCGTGCATCAAAGGTGGGAACTGTCACTATAGATCAAGTCCAATTGGGTATTGGGGTAAAAGTTCAATTGTAAGTTGGTAAGGTACTTGGGATTCCTTTACTTGTAACCACTTGATTTGATAATAGTGGAGTTTCGAGAGTGGTGACCTGAAAATCACCCGGTGGGGTTTTTGCCGTTAGGGTTTTCCCCATTCGTGAACAAATCACCGTGTTATTTATTTTTCCGCTGCTTATTTAGTTCATTGGTGATTTGTTTGTGCTTCCACGCGTTTGCATGATAAATTGATTAATTAATAACTTGGCTAATTAATTAATTGGTTTAATCACAAGGGGTCATTTAGTTTGTGGCCTATCAAGTGGTATCAGAGCAGGCACACTCTGATTAGGTTTTAATCTTTGCTGTGTTGATCCATTGACCCCTGTTTGTCATGGATAGAGGACAATCTTTAATTATACCTCCTTTATTTGATGGGACTAACTATGCCTACTGGAAAGTACGCATGAGAGCTTTTTTGCAGTCCTTAGATGAGAAGGTGTGGCAAGCTGTTGAAATTGGCTGGACCAAGCTAAAAGAAGAGCCGGCCGATTGGGATGAAGCCAAGATCAAGGCGGCAAACTTCAATAGCAGAGCGTTGAATGCCCTATTTAGCGCAGTCACCAATGAGGAGTTTAAGAAGATATCCTCAACAAAAACTGCTAAGGAGGCGTGGACTATCCTCCAGACAACCTATGAAGGAACAAAGGCTGTCAAAGATTCAAAGCTACAAAGGTTCACTACTAGCTTTGAAGAGATTAAGATGGAGGAGGATGAGTCGCTTGATGAGTTTTATGCCAAGCTTAAGGACATAGTAAACTCAGCCTTCAATCTTGGGGAAACTATCCCTGAACCCAAGGTTGTAAAGAAGGTGCTTAGATCTCTACTTAAGAGATTTCATGCTAAGATTACGGCAATAGAAGAATCAAAGGACATTGACAAAATTCCTTTGACTGAGCTAGTTGGGAACTTGCAGACCTACGAGCTAGGGTTATCAAGGATTGGCAAGTCAAGCAAAGGCAAGAGCATGGCCTTGAAGGCAAAGAGCAGTGATACAGATGAGTCTTCCGATGATGAAGATTCCAAGATGAAGTCCTACATTACAAGGCAGTTCAAGAAGTTTATGAAGAATGCCAATGGGAGGAGCTTCGACAAGGACCGCAGGCAATCTAGTTCTTCTCAATTTAAAAGCCAAGACAAAGGGAAGAAGGATGCAAAGGAAGGTGGTCAGTACACTGTTCCCGCAAGACCTAAGTGTTTTGGGTGTCATGGGTTTGGACACATGAAGAATGAGGGTCCTACATATCTCAAGAGCATTGGGAAGAGTAAGGCTCTTGCTGCAACCTTGAGTGACATTGAGCTTGAAAATGATTCCGACAATGAGGATGACGGAATCTTAAATGTCTTCACTGCCACTATCAATCCTATTGAAGGGATTGTTGAAGAAGTGGATGAAGAAGAAGAATTGGTGGACACCAAGTGTGAGAAAATGGATGATCAAGATGATATCCATTCAGCCTATGAGAAGCTTTACAAGCTCTCTGAGAAGCATAAGAAGTTGTATAGGCTGACCACCAAGAAGCTCAGTGATGTGGAACTTGATCGTGAAGAGTTATCCACAAAGTTTAATGAGGCAAATCAAACTATTGGAGCACTGAGGTTTGAAAACAACTTCCTAGTGAAGAAGACCAAGAAGCTTGAAGTGGATCTGTTTCAAGTCAGAGCCCAACTGGAGAGGACCTCAAGTGCAAAACTTGATGAGATGCTCAACATTCAGAAATCTACTTCAAATCGAATAGGTTTAGGGTATGATCTCTCTTCCTCTAATATTGCTTCCACTAGTACTACTGTTTTTATTCCTCCTGCTAATATTGTTAAAGTTGAGAACACTGATGTTAAAACTGAATTAGCTAGTGAGAACTTAGACAAGGGTAAATCTATATTAGGAGCACCCCCTAAACAAGGTAAGAAAGATGCTAGAAACCCTAGAGCTAAGAAGGCTAAATCTCAAAAGCCTAAACAAAAGAAGCAGCATCTCTGTCATCATTGTAGAGCTGCCGGTCATACTCGACCAAATTGCTACAAGTGGCTAGCCACCCAACAGAGCAACGGCATGACAGCATTTCGAAGCCAAAATCAGCTTCAATCCTCTCTTGCTCCTCTTGGAGATCTTTTAAAAGCCCTCATGTTCCTTTCAAACTTGAACGGTTTCAATTCTTCCCCCTCACCGCCGGTTCAAAGGTTTAATCAAAGGAAAAGTTCTTCCAAGGTGTGGAAGAAAAAGGATTCTAAGTGATTTCATCACTTTCTTCTCCCTTCTTGTTTTTCTTGTTTATTACATTGCTTGTGTGTTTTGTATTTTTGTTGAGTCAGTCTAGTTTTATGCTTTGCTTTGTTAACATGTTTTTGTGTGTTTACTTTCAATTTAGTTTATTTTGTTTTTGATATAAAAAAAAAAAAAATGAAAATTCAGAAAAATACAAAAACAGTGTGTGTTTTGTGTACTTTGGTACTTGTGTACCTTGGATGGCCAATGAAACAAAGTTTTCTAAACTTTGTATCTCTTGTAACTTAGATGAGTATCTCTATGCACAACTAAGTAAGTGAGCTTTGTGGCTCTTTTTTGTGATGAGTAAGATTAGGTTATCTCTTAAAACTTAACACTCATATCACTCTTTTTTACGGGTAGGACTAGAAAATCCTAAGAGAAAGGCATAAATAACCATCTCACCACTGTTGCCCACCAATCATTAATGACATCTGTATGTTTCGACATAGCAAAAGTGTGATGTCAATGACATTTGTGTGCTTCGGCATAGCAAAATTGGAATGTCAAAATATCAATGGGTATTTCTTCTCTCTTTCATAAGCCCATACATGATATGCTTAAAAAAGAAAATATGCAAAGAAAATATAAAGCAAAAAGATCAAAAATGCTTTAAAAATGATTGCAAGCGTGTATTCTAGGAGATGTGGGAGTTATAGGATGTACCTCGAAGGTGATAGTCCCCATCAAACAGTTATGATTGTGTGTGAGTTAAAGTTATTTTCTCATATCTCAAATTGTCATAACATGTATACACATGTGCAATCTTGCGATGTTTGTCACACACAACACGCAATATTCTTTGCTACTTTTGATACATGTACAGGTACAATGTGATTTGGCAATCACTAAGATTTTACATGTGCTTTTGTATGCTCACTAAACTGTCCTGACTTGTTTTTGAAAAATAAAATTGATTAGACTTGTTTAGTGTGTGTGTGTGTGTGTTTTTGGGAGATCCATGTGCTTAAATTTTTCATTGAGAGATGATTTTGAGAGCCTTTTTATGTTGATTGGATCATTGTTGAGGTGCATGTTTGATTGCATTCATGTTTATGTTTTTCTCTTCTCGAAAAACTGTTTTTAAAAGCTGGCTCAACACATCCTCGACACCTCCTCGATACCTGTCTATCTGTCAAGCTTCTCAAGCCTTTTTCTTATCGCAATCTCGACACCTGGTGGATCGATTGAGAAAGTTCCTGTCTCCTCGATACCTTCTCGATACCTGGTCGATCGATCGAGATTCTGTTCTTGGTTCTGGTGTTCATTCCTCGACACCTTCAGCTGTCGACGTGTTTTTTCTCAATACCTACCTCGACACCTATCTTGACACCTCTCGATACCTCTGCTGTCAAGAATTACTGAAGCTTCTATATAAGTTTCTGTCACGATCTGAACTTCATTTGCTCAATCTCTCTCGATCTGTCCGCGGCTTCATCTCCCAAATCACCTTTTCTCACTCAAAATCTTCTTCGCTCGTGATTTTCAGCCATTCTTTGCTTCAAATCACTTGGTAAGATCTCATTTTCCTTCCTTATTCATGCATTTCATGTTTTGAATCTTAGGTTTTGGGGTTTTTGAAAAATTTTGGGGTTTTTCAAAATCAAGGAGTTTTTCTTGAAATTTTGGGTTGGGTTTTCACTAAAAGATGTTCAAAATGTCATACATTGCATTTCATGTACATTAGAATGATCTTTACATGCATTTAGATGTGTGCTTCTTGTATGTGTGCTGATAGGTTTGGATTGGGCTGAGCCCATGATGCTTTTTAAGTTTGCATGTCACATGATCATGCATTCCCCATGCATACGTACTTTTTGTTCAATATATTTGATATTTGAACTGTTTGGGACTTTTCTGATTGTCTCCCTCTCTATCTCTTTCTTATTGTGTTTACGTTAATAGTGTCTATGGCACCCAAACGTAAATCCACTCCAGCTCGAAACCCTTTACGTTCTTGAGCTTCTTCCTCTTCTGATTCTGCTCCTCTCAATTTTCGGTTCCGTGATGGAGATGCCCACAAGGCATTTACTGAGAACTTTTCTAGACAAGGTGTTCATTCGGAACACCAAGTCATTCTAGCGGACTTCGCCAACACTGGCCTTTCCTCTGTCATTCACAGTAGGGGATGGGAGTCACTGTGTGACGTCCCGGTCACATGTCCTCTCGTGCTGATTCAGGAGTTTTACTCCAATATGCACGGGTTTGATCGTTCAGTACCTCTTTTTCACACTCGCGTTCGAGGTACGCGCTTTGCTGTCACACCGTAGATAGTTATGGATGTGCTTAGGGTTCCTAGGATAAAGTTTCTTGACTATCCTTCTTGTGAGCGTCTGAGGATTGTGTCCAAGGATGAGCTCATTTCTGCTTTTTATGAGCGCCCTTTTGATTGGGGTGAGCATCAGTATACATCATGTAGACCTTTTGCTAAAGGTCCTAGGTTTCTTAACATAGTGATGACTTTTGTACTCCATCCACTCTCTCACTACAACTCTATCACAGAGCCTTGTGCTCGATTTTTGCTATCTCTTCTTGAGCATCTTACGATAGATTTTCCTTCTCACTTCATTCTCTCTATCATAGATGTTCATCTAGATTCGGCGTCCCGTGATAAGCTTATCTTTCCTTCCGCTATCACGAGGATACTACGCCATTTTTCTATCCCTTTTCCTGTGTCCGATCACTTCACACATATTTCTGCCATAGATGCCGCTACTGTAAAACGTAGTGAGGCACAGTTTAGGTCGAGACAGACGGATTCCACTCCTCCCTCCCATTTGGCTCCATCCAGATCAGCTCCATCTACATCTGCTCCTACCTCTACAGGCGATGTATCTCTTGGAGATATCGTGGCGCAGCTGCAGCGCATGGATGCTCGCCTCGATACACTCTCCACTGAGTTGTATCAGGTGAATGTTTGTGTTAGTCATATTGCACGACGGCAGGCGACCATGGGTGGTTTTACTTCTGAGGCTTCTCCTTCACCACCTCTTCCAGTCGCTTCGGATTCTAATGCTGAGGATAATGATGATGATGATGATGGTGATGACGATGATGCTTCGGATGATGATGATGGAGATGCTAGCTCTACTGATGAGATGTCTACATGACACTCTACCCTTTGTCACTCGTGACAAAAAGGAGGAGTAGTTTTGGGTTATGAGAGTAGTCATCTTAGGGGGAGAGTTAGTATAGGACATTTTTTATAGGGGGAGAGTTGATATTATGAGGGATGTAGTGAGGTTTTTGATGTATTTTTTCTTTTATATTCTTTTAGATACATTGATCTTGTATATGAGGTCTTGTGACCAGTTTTACATACATTGTACTTATTTTCTCTATATATGGATGTATGTTTCTTTCACCTATCTCTTCATGTGTTATTTCTTTTCTCTCTTTATACACATGTTCTTTATACTTGTATGCAATCTAATTATTTCTGTTTCACACAAGATGCCTTGATGAGTTTTGTTTAAAGTGTTTCAGAAATACAGGTTGTCAAAGTCTACTTGCCATAAACTCTTCTCACATGTTCATTTGTTCGTTGTGGTATTGTCACGGATTACCAAAGGGGGAGATTGTTAGGACATATGTGGTTCACATGTTAAGAACATATGTCATACTTATTTATGTAAATTGGCTAATCCTTTGACAAAACGTACTCTACTTGTAATTGGGTAGTTCTAGGTGTTTTTAATACTTCAAGAAACAAGGTTTCAAGATCAAGTGTTGAAGTCATCAAGTCTATCCAAGAAAAAACAAGCTGAAGTGCATTTTCATTAAAGCTTGACACCTGCTCAATAGCTCCTCGACACCTACTATCTGTCGAGATTTAAAAAATCAGATTTTCTGATCTGATTTCTTGGGATCCGTGAATATGTTTTTGGGCCTTCTTTTTTTCTAACCCTAAACATATAAAATGATTGTTTTAAGAGCCGTCATAATAGACACAAGTTGCTAAAGCATTGAGCAATCCTTGTTCAAGCAAATTGTGATCAAAGACGAAGTTCTTGACCTAGTTCATCTTCTTTGAAGAAGTTGCTGTGTATTTGCACCAAAGGGTTTTGTGACCAAGCATCTTCCTGATCTTCATCACGTAGGATGAACTAAAGAACTTTGCAACCAACCTCTTCTTCTAAGTTGGTGTTTGAAGTCGCGTACTGGGATCTGTGCATCTGGTTAGCCACGTACTTGGGAGCTGTGCATCAAAGGTGGGAACTGTCACTACAGATCAAGTCCAATTGGTATTGGGGTAAGGATTCAACTGTAGGTTGGTAAGATACTTGGGATTCCTTTACTTGTAACCGCTTGATTTGATAATAGTGGAGTTTCGGGAGTGGTGACCTGAAAATCACCTAGTGGAGTTTTTGCCGTTAGGGTTTTCCCTATTCGTGAACAAATCACAGTGTTATTTATTTTCCGCTGCTTATTTAGTTCATTGGTGATTTGTTTGTGCTTCCACGCGTTTACATGATAAATTGATTAATTAATAACTTGGCTAATTAATTAATTGGTTTAATCACAAGGGGTCATTCAGTTTGTGGCCTATCAAATTTTACTTATTGGATTGGCTTGGTTTGAGTCATAAGAGCATTCACATCCGAGGATGGAAAAAAACATCTATTTTACATCCTCAAAACCTACTTTATCTATTTTACCATTCCATTTTACAACTCACCCAACATCTCGGTTTCTATTTTTACATAAAACTCATTAAAATAATATAAACTAAACCATCAAATAATATAAAAAAATTGATAGATATTTATGAGAAGAGAGAGAGTGATTAATATATATTTTTTATCTTTATACAGCCCATGAATAGTAGGTTGTATAAACATAAACTTACTGCCCATGGTTGCTAAAAGTTTTTAGTAACCCACACCCGAGTAAAGCTCAATTTGAGCAAGTGGGTTGCTAAAATAGCAACTGAAGAGTTTTACAACCCCAATGCTAATGCTCTAACTCATTAGTAATTAAATGGGCAAATGATTTTATATACCCAATTCATTTATGTCCAACCCAAACTCACCAATTTGATACCTAACTTTGACCTTTGCTTGTCGAACTGTTCCACCTCTTTGGCTCTGTCGTAGCCTTCAGAGCTACTCATGATGGTGGGCCATGGGGCACATGGCATCATCAAGTGGCTTCCAATTCCACTTTGGAACAAAACTGAAGCCACTTCCACTTTGGAACAAAACTGAGGCAATGACAGAAGTAGTCATTATTGCTTTGCTATCACTATTGAGTGTTAATAATTAGGATTTTACTAACTATGCCTTTAGGGCATATATTAATAAATTAATTTTTTTTAAATTATGAAAAAAGAAAAAGTGATTAACTATTTTGACAATTTTTTCTATTTCTCATAAAATTTTTCCTATAATTGATGATTAATGTATACTCTAAAAACATGCATTAACTAGATTAAGTTTTCTTTTATAGTGGGTTGTGACTTGTGAGAGTTATTGGACAAAAAAGTGTTCAGCTTTATCGATGAATTGGGTGTTAAAGAGCAAAGTTTTAGACTTGCAAGACAAAGGTTTAGCGTAGAAGACGAGCATATTTTGCCAAATAGCATAATATTTAAAAATATTTAGAAAAAAAAGTATCAGATTAAATTTATTTAGTTATATAGCATTTTTTCAGCAATTTTTTCATTAAAAATAGGTCTCAAAATACTATTTACACATTTAAAAATTATTTTGCTACAATATTTTTAGTTTTCAGTTTTTAATTTTAACAAAATAAATTCTATCTAAACAGACCCATAATTAAATAAGTTTGGTCGGACGTTATTTACCTATTTTTTCCTAAAATCGTGGTATTTAGAAAATTTTTTCCGTAGAACACGAGTGGTCAATTTTTCCGGTCCAAAAACAGACAATTGATGATGTCATTGTTACCTAATTTGCCTTAATTGGTGATCAGTGATTTCCCAAGTGTCAGTGTCCAATGCATGCATGCTGCTGGGCCAGACAATTTTATTGCTGAACAACAATACCGATATGGATTCGAGGCAGGTATAGGAAAAGAGCTAAATTAGCCTATGATATTATTAGTTGTGGTTGTGAATTGGTGGTGTTGTTTTCTTTAGTCGTAGGTAGATCTCGCAAAATTGAACTCAAACTTGATCATATGACTTGAACCCCAAAGAAAATACTTGATCCAAAATAAACAAGTCAACTTATATTTGATCCGCTTAACTTATGGGTTGAATCAGGTCCACTTGTACTCAACCCGTTTTTAAAATGAATGTTTTTCCCTCACCTATCAGATTCAAATTAGACAATACAGTATATTTATTATTCACAATTTTACTTGCACACGCTACATCACGCTTGTACCCGAGCTTAAAATCATTATAATGATAACAATAACTAGTTGATGACCTGTGCAATGCACGGAATAAATTTTTATGAAAGTATAGTTTATATATATATTAGTTAAAAATAAATAAAAATCAATATTTGTTATATGAAATAAAGATACACATATTTTGAAAAAAAAAAAAAAAAAAAAAAAAAAAAAAAAAAAAAAAACACACACAAACACAAACACAAAATATTAATGAAAAAAAGTAACTACGAAAAGATATTCATGTAAAAGATACTTGGGACTTGAGGAAGAAGGGTTTGTAAAAACAAAAGGGTAGAAATGGTAGAGAGAGAGAGAGAGAGAGAGAGAGTAAACCGCATAGAAGGTTTTAGTGTAGTGCTATATATATATATATGGTAGGTTAGTTTGGTTTAAAAATCTACACATTGTTGAGTAATAATTGATTTAAAACTCTTCAATTTGCTAAGTAGTTGTCAGTTTTAACTCTCATTTTGACATAATAAATAAATTAATAAAAAAATGTTAAGTAAAATTGTGGGACGACCAAAACTTACGTGCCAAATTATTAGATGGTCAACTAATAGTCAAACTTCTTTAGTTTGGCTTAAAATTCTCCATGTTGTTGAGTAATAGTGGGTATAAATTTTCCATGTTACTAACTTGTAGTCGATTTGAAATTCTCTATGTCGTTCAATAATAGTTTATTTAAAACTCATCAATTTGCTGAGTAGTAATCTATTTAATACAAAAATGATGTGTAACATTGTGGGACTACCAAAACTTATGTTTTTTGAACCTAATCCCAACACGAGTATCTCTAGACTCTACTATTGCAGTCTAATTAAAGAAATTAAAAAATAAAATAAATTAATGAAAGCCCTCAAGTGTTCTCTCCATATGGAGATGCGTTCAATCAATTTATACTTTGTTCTCAATTCTTCAATGCAGGGACGGACCCAGGAATTCAAGCTGGGGGGGGGGGGGGGGCCGGAGATAAGCGAAAAAAAAAAATTTCAAATACGCATCCATATAGTATTAATAAATTATCAACCAAGACAAATACCCAAAAATCATTGTTTCTTAAATCATCTATGAAAAGAGAACTTGACGCTCTTTCAAATCTTCAAAATCATTTACGATTGAATCCAAACTAAAGGTCGAAGCTATATTATTTTCAATGTATAACATCAAAGAGTCCGTCGAATTTCATCACGTTGATTAACATGATATTCCCATATTTGTTTGTGTGCTCCGGGATCATAATCCAAAGAATCAAGATCAACTCTTTGAAATTGTGTTTGAGAAATTAGAACATCGACATTTTCCGGAATTGGGGAATGCATATTTTCTAGAATTGGATCATCCATATTTTCTAGAATTGAAACATCCACATTTTCTAGAATTGGAATAGCAAAATTAGTTGTTGGCAATCCCATATTAACTTTGGAAGAATTTGAATTTTTTCTTTTGAAAAAATCAAGCATTCTAGTGGATTTTTTCATGATCTACAAATAAAATAAGAATCATATACATTAAATTTGTATGACAATTTTCTATATTATATAATTTGTTTTTTTCTTTTTGTTTTTGTTCTGCCTTTATTTATCTTTGTCCTGACATTGACCCACTAACCCAATCCCACTATAGCACTGACACTACAAATTTATTCTGCACGCAGCACTACTAACAAAAACTTTTCTTTTCTTTTCTTTTTTTCCTCTGTTATAGTGTCACTTGTCCCTGTTACGCCCAACCACCAGTCAACAAAGATGAAAGAACAAACAAACAGTCAAAGTAATCTCTACAAACTCTACTCTCTCTCTCTCTATCTCTCTTATCTATAGAGAGAAAGTCACAAACACACACAGAGTGACAGAGAGTCACAAAGCCAAAAAGCCAAAAAAAAAAAAAGAGAAAAACACCACATGCCACAACAGTCAGCACAGATTCAATTCACAGAATCATAATCACCAACATCAGTAATTAGTTCATCTTCATCACTCATCATCAATTCAATAAAAACACAAACACTCCACAAGCAAGCACAAACATTTTATTTATTTTTTAGGTTTTGAAGGAAACTAGGAAAGGATCATAGATTAAATACCTGTGAAGGCTCGAGCAACCGGCAGCAGCGACAAGATGGGGCTTGCGTGGGCAGCGGCGACAGCTAAGCGTGATGATGGCGGCGTCGGTGTGGGGCAGTTCGTACTGGGTCTGGGTAGACTCTCGCCGTCTCGCGTCGGCGTCGACGTAGCGTGGGTAGTCTCGCCTCTCTATCACTCTCACTCTCTGTCTCGCCTCACTATCTTTGTTCCCTTTCTTTTTATTTTTCCTTCTTCCTTCCACTTTCTCCGTTGGGTTTACTGCTGAGTTTTTTTTTTTTTTTTACATGGGTCATGGGCTCTTGCCTCTTGGGCTGGCTGGGCTTGGAATTCAAGAAGGGGGGGCTTGAGCTAAAAACCAAGGGGGGTCCAAGCCTGTATATTCTTTTTTTTTGAAAAATTTAACCTGTTAAAAAAAAAATTTTGGACCCAAGGGGGGCCCAGGCCCCCTTTGCCCTCTACCTGGGTCCGTCCCTGCTTCAATGTATCTTATGTTCTATTATTATCCTATTTTGTAAAAGATTAGAGATACACTACCTATTTTCCCTAACTTCAATAGGTTTATGATTACCCTTGTTCCAATATCACGACTAGATTGTAACCTCACATAAAGAAGACAAACATTGACATTATCTAAGTGTTTTATCTGTCGTGGGATTTCAATGTTAGTCTAGGACTTGGGAAGTCATCTAATATGAGATTGTAAAATTGTATCAGGTACAAATATAATATATATATATATATATAACAAACAAAAAAACAAAAACAAAAAATATAGGAGAAAAACCATCAAGTAAAAACAGAAGTATTAGAAAAACTTAGATGAAAAAAAGGAACATACCAAGATTAGGGTTTGTTAGTTGTAGATTTAGATTTGTAAAAACACCACCTTTAGTACTACGATACTTGTCATAGGCCTCCCATCAAGCCTGATGGGCAATCAAGAAGCATTGATTTGGGAGTGTTGGTTGGAATGCAGGGACTATCACAGAGCAAGGAAGATAAGGGAAGAGTCTTACATTTATGGTCTGTTTGGATTAAGGGAAAGGGAGAGGGAAGGGGAGTAGAGTAGAGTAGATTTAGCACAAAATTAGCTTATTTTTAGCCAACTCTATTCTACTCCTCTCCATTCCCCCTCCTTCCCCCCTCCATTCAAACAGACCATTAGGGTTTAAGAAGCGATGATTATTCTAACCTCTAATGTTTAGGTTTGAGGAAGGATGATACTTAAAAACCAATTAATTAATAAACTAAAAACCAAATAATAAACTAAATGTAAAAAATAATAATAAGGTGTAAATTTGTGAGACATTTTAAACTGTCAACAAAAAGTTAAAGGTTTCAATTTTATAGTATATATAAATAATAATTAAAAAAAAATACAAAACCAAAGAATTTATAGTGATTATATACTGTACCTAAAAAAAATTTATCAGTCATTACATTTAGTATTTTTTTTTTTTTTTTTTAGAATGATACATTAATAAACTATAGTTTGTGTATATTTAAACTTTTACATATTTTTTAACTTTTACTTTTTAGCGTTTTTTTATTTTTATTTTTATTTGTATTGAAAGGAAGATCATTAATTTTTTTTTTTTTTTTGTATATAAAAAAATATTGTCAAACGGCAACCAATTAACCTTTTTTTTTTTTTTTTTGATACAAAATAGAATTTCTACTATAGCCTAATCTAAGTGTATATGTGTATGAAACTCCCTCCTGGAGACTTGAACCCTGGTCCCCTCACACCTCACAAGTACTTATACTTGTGGAGTGACCATCACATCAAGGGTGCGCGGTGGTGGTAACCAATTAACCTGATTTGTGATTTGATTGACCCAATCCACTTGCAATTTATTTAGGACGATCCATTTCTGACCTGATCCAATCTCTTAACAAGGACATGTTTGTGTTGTTTTATGTTAGGGATATTGCGATGTTGCACTTGATATAAGTGTTTTTGTAGTGTTCATAATAATTATTGTACGTGTATTTTGGTGTGTCAGACAAACTACTTGCTAGTTTGAACACAATAGAAAACGCATTGAGCGATGAAGATCAAGTTCATTGTGTGTAGGGGTGGCAAAATTGGATATGACCTGTGAACCCGACACGACACTAAATTAGCAGGTTATGGGTTAAAACTTAATGGGTTCGTGTTATATTTGAGTTGACACGACTAACCCATTTAATAAATGGGTTGGGTTAGTGTCTATCATATGGAACACGTTTGACCCATTTAACCCATTTAATTAAATAACATTTTACTAATATACCATTCAAACCTTAGGTATATAAACTTATTAGTTGTTATGGCTTATTTTCTTTGACATATTATGATTGATTATTTGTAATATTAAAATATGCTTTAGTTTTAAATAATTATTTATGATGAAATTACTCGTTAATTATTAATTTTATATTAAAAATATTTATATGTTTAGTTTTTCATAATTTATATTAATTTGGTTCATACTAAAATTTGTTTTTTCTTTTCGTTTTGATAAAATCTGATAAACAGCTTGATACGATTAACCCGTTTAATAAATGAGTTGTGTTAGGGTTGAGAAATCTTGACTCGTTTAATAAACATGTCGAGTTATTTTTGATCCATATAGTCGGATACTCATTAGTCAACATGACACGAACCCGATACGTGAACACGAATTACCACCCCTAACTGTGTGTGAGTAAGAGATGTAATTAAATGGAGTTGATGATGGCCAAAGTGCAGGACCAGCTGTAACCGGAGTTTGTCAGATATATAGAACAGAGCAACGCCCAGGCGTTACTCCAAAACGTACACTGAAGTAATGCTTTGGGTGTCACTCCATTCAACAATGGGATGATTTCAATATATACAACCTGTCCCATTCCTTTGGATGATAAAACATTAACCATTACCTTATCCAAAAAAAAAAAAAAGATAAAACATTAACCATCAAGTACAGGAAAGTGCTCTCTCAATGTGTACACTGTTTATAAGGCTATTTGGCTGTGAATTTTGTCGTATCTCTCAAGAGTGGAGCATCATCAGTTACGAGTTTGGGCATTGTACTAAAATATACAAGCTAGAATGGAGGCCAGTTTTAAATTATTGGTATTCATGGATGCTAGCTTTGGACGACGTAAATCAACTATATATCCAAAATTTGTGCCATTGTTGCTTCAATCTGAGAGAGTCACAAGTACCAAAAAAACGAAAGGTGATTTATTAAATTCCATTGTGTGTAGTAATGTTAACACTCATCCTTCTTGATAATGTGAGACTAGTTAATAGGTTTGATTTTGATAGTTACCCTGCAGTCCGCACTTGAGTAGTCACTTTCTTGCATGTACGAGTCGAGCTTGTCCTCCAGGCTGCATGCAGCACATGTTTTTTTTAATAAACAGCAGAAGATTTAGCTGAAATCAAAAGAAAGTGACTAGACTACATTAATTTTTGTTGTTGACACTTGACAGTCACAGAATAGAGGATCCTACTCCTACCCATTTAAATTCATTTAAAAACTCATTAAAATTTATTAGTCTTAAGGCTTAAAATGAAATTGGCTTGCAATTTACAATGTTGTGAAAAAAAACCTATGAAATTTTTGGGTTTGTAATATTATTAGAAAGTTTTTATTCAAAAAAGAAAAATAAAATTAAAGAGGATCTAATGTGAATGTTATATATTTATAATTTAATATTTTGATATAATGGGATTTGAACTATGAATGTCTTTATTAAAAAAAAAAATTTTAAATGTCAACTAATTGAGTTACAAAACTTTAAATTAGAGCCTTCTAAAGTGTTTACATATATTAAAAGATGCAATTTTAGTGGCTGGACAGATTACAGAATTTTATGGTCTCAAGGTAGGAGTGTTAAGTTCAAGTTTTGTTTATGCTCGGTTTTGATAGTTTTAGGGTGTACACTTCTAGGACTTGAAGTTGGACGCCTTAAACTTTGTAATTAAGGGGGAATCTTAAATCCAAAGTTAAGCTATGTTCAAGAGTGTTCAAGAGTTGCCTTGGGGAGGTTTTGTGAACTGTAAGTAATTTTGTATGGCATGCATAAGTTTATTCTTTAAATTCTTAGAACTCAAAATGTTTCAAAACTTACAAGTTTTTTTATTCATTTATGTAAGATAGAATACTTTTCTAACTTAATTTATGTATATGTGTGTGAAACTTATTCTTGTATTAATAATATCACTTGTTAATACTTCTTCAAAGTACTTCATGATGTTTCTGAAACCACTTAGAACTATCCAATTACAACTAAAATGTTTTTTGTCATAGAATATTCCAATTACATATGGAAGATCATAGAATCAAATAGAACATAAAACATGGGTGCTTAACTCTCTTAGGGAACCTTTAAGAATTGGAGAGTTTATAAAAATATTTATAATTCTTGAGTAAGTATGAAAACTCGATTTAGTAAAGAAGCATTTTAAATACTAGTGTCAGGAAAAAGGAATACAAATTTAAAATCACTTATAATTTGAAACAATTAAAGAACAACAACATTTTGGAAAAACTTTATTTAAAACTCTATTATTTTCTAAAAGTAGTTCAGTTTAGAAACCATCTTTACTTTAAAAGGTAGAAGTTCAAAGTGCTACTAAAATACAAATTTTCATATTCAATACTAAAAATTCCTTTGATAAAATTTAGAAAGCGTTAACTTTAAAACACTGGCTTCTAAGAATCTAATAATCAAAATTTGTGCATATCATACATAATTACTTGCCTCCCTTGCTAATATATACCCAGCAATTAAAAACTAAAAACTTTAATCTTTAGTAAGCTCGGAAGAAAAAAGGGTTTAGTTATAACCATGAAACTTCCTATAATAATTTTTTTCTACTATTTCACAAGAAAAAAGCATTTGAAAAAATATAATTTAATTTGTATTCACTAAATTTAGTCCCACAATACTACCTTTATCAACAATTTATTCATACTTATTAAAAAAAAAAAAGCAATTTATTCATACGGATGTCAGTGATGTCACCTACACCACTGAATACACCAATTATACATGGCTAACTAGCATTCATCCACAATAATAAGTAACAACCCAAAACCAGCTAAACTCTACACCATGGAGCCGTGAATATACTACTCATGTTTAAACTAATTCCTACAACCAAACTAAATATCTCTGCCAACCCGTGATGTTTTCTCTTTCAGCCAATTATAAAACGATTAAGCCATAAAACTCTCTTGTTATTGGACCGGGTTTAGAAGCCATAAAAGTGTGCAGACTCACATTCGCAAAAGTCTTGTATGTGTGCGCGTAAGACCTATTGGTGCATTAACTCAAGATTGGCAGCCTCTTGTTTTTTTCTTTTTCTTTTTCAACTCATTGTACATCCCAAGTATGGGTGTCCAAGGGATTTGTGGAACACATTTACCCTCCCTCTAAACAATGATAGATGCTATCATTTTTAACTCAAGGCTGTCACCAATGCATTAACTCAAGGTTGCCAACCTTTCCTATTTTTTTCTTATTATTATTATTATTATTATTATTTCAATTCATTGTACATTTCAAGTTGGGTGTCCACAAATTGATTCAGGTCGAGTTAGTGTTCAACTCAAACTCAACTTGATCACTTTAGGAGGAGGCAGAACTAAACCTGCCATTGACCTAGAAGGAACGGCAATTCGCAGAGACAGAACTAAGTTGAGGCTGAGGGGGCCCTGTCCCCCTAGAGAGTATCCAATTTAGGGTCAGGATGTGCTTAAAAAGAATCTAAGGTCTACAAAGTGCCACCTCAATTAAAAGTTTTTAACTTAACCAAATAACAAATCACTATGGTAACCAAAGTTAACTATGGTTCAAAAACAAAAAAACGCCCCAGATCCTCATCCTTGTATCTGGATTTTGGAACCCCTTCAAGACTCAATTCTTCAATCCCGACTGCCCATCAGGCACCGGCCACCATCTTCGGTATTATTGCGCTACTGATCTTTGTTGTTGCTGCTGCTTGTGCCTCTTGTTGAAAAGGAATGACCTTCAATGCAAAAAGGAAGGAACTTTCTGTGTGAGAAGAAAAATTAGACATTCTGATAGGGTGTGTTTAAAAGAGTGGGTTTTTTTTAAAGGGTGGCTGTCTAAAATAGAAAAAATAGGATTTTATACTAAAATAAAATAGACGAAAATACACAGAAAACTTTAAACAATGCTATTGGTATGAAATCTAAAGAAAAATAGGAAGGTCAGAGGACAGCACGGAAGTGGGGTGGGTGGGATTCTCAGGACTAGGGAGAAAAGAATATGATGAACTTGTGGTGAGAAAAGAAAAAGAAATGATGAACTTGTGGTGAGAAAAGAAAAAGAAATGAAAAGAAAGTGAGAAACCAACAAAAGCGGGAAACTTCGAATTAGGAAAAAAACTACCACATTGTCAAGCCGCCCATACCAACATTGTATATAAATACTCTCTTCTTCTCTCTTTTTTTCATTTTTAGGGTTCAAACAAAAGTTTCTCGTAGCTTCCACATAGTGTGGTTCAGGTTCGCCATGGACGATGTTAGAGCAAGCTCAGCTTGGGTCGCCACCCACTCCTCCCATGTCATCGTCAACTCCGCAGGTTTTAGGCGCATGGCTAAAAATTTGGTTTTTTTGCTTGTGTGTAAGTTCTGTAACAGTGATACTAACAATGCTGCATTTGGAGGCTGAGGAATTTTGGTTATTTGTGCAGGGATTGAGAAAATTGTGGACAATCCAAATCCAGATCCAAGGATGAGACTCTAGTGCATTTTTTGTTTTTGAACCATAGTTAACTTTGGTTACCATAGTTATTTGTTATTTGGTTAAGTTAAAAACTTTTAATTGAGGTGGCACTTTGTAGACCTTAGATTCTTTTTAAGCACATCCTGACCCTTAACTGGACACTCTCCATTTCAAATAGAAATGGAGAGGATCCGGATCCCCCCCCCCCCCCCCCCCGCTTCCCAGCCTTTGAAATATTCACATTTACTGTTGTCCCTAAGATTATATACTTCACCCCCACTCCCAAAAAAATTACAAGTTGACCCATGAAATCCCAAAAAATAAAAATTTATTAAATTCAACATTTTTATCTAAATGTCTTAAGAATATCAAGAAAAGCTGTTAGACAAACATTGTACAATTTACAAATCCGGATAACAAGAAAAATCTAGAAAAGAATTCACAAATCTGAATAATAAGAAAAATCTTTGGACAGCCAATATGTGTTATTAGAGTATTTTCATCAGCTCTCTCATAAAAAATGCCATTTTGACACACCAAAAACATACTTTATCATTTTAGCACATCATTTTACAATATCTCATTTATTAGATGTTTTATTCTTCCCTTCTATACATTAAAATAATATTTACACCATATTAAAATAATATATTAAACTCCAACAACAACATCAACTCCTCCACCACTGCCACTGCCGCAACAATGACCACCAACAACCACCATCGGCACAAACCCACATCCACCTACGGCACCTTAAAAAAAAAAAAAAAAAAAACAACAACAACAACAACAATAACAACAACAACAACAACAACAACAACCAGAAAAAGAAAAAAAAAATCCACAACAACCCAAAAAATAATCACCACAACTACCCAATAATCACCACCACAACCACCAAATTGCCGCCACAACCATAGTACCACTGCCACAACTAACCCACAACCCACCACATTCACAAACCTCAAAACTCATCCCAAATCAAACCAACCCACAGCTCAAGCAGCAAGATCGGCTTCAGGCGGGAGACGTCAGCGGCGATTGGCTTTAGGCAGCTTCAGGCGAGATCGGTTTCAGCGGCTTGAGGTGCCTTTAGGCGAGATCAGCTTTAGGCGGCTTGAGGATGAGAGAAGAAGAGAATAAGAGTGAAGAGGGAGCTGTGGAGGACGACTATGGCTCCGGCGAGATCGGCGGCGAGATTGGCAGCTTCAGAGAGATTGGCAAGAGAGAAGAACTCAGACGCAGAGAGCAAAGATGACATAAAAGAGACAGAGAGAAAGCCGGAGTGAATATATGAGAGAGAACCCAGTGAATAAACAAATAATAAAAAAATTTGGCATTGCTGTCCATATCGTCTCATATTTGAGACGATACTGTAGCATGTTTCAAATTTTTAAAACATTTAGAATAGCTGATGAGGTTTGAATAATGGTGATTGATGTGCCAAATGTGCCAAATATTTGGCATTTGGCACATTTGAGAGAACTGATGAGAGTGCTCTTAGTATCTAGATGTCTCAAGAATATCGTTCAAATTGTTTTTTACTCACTGCCTTAGCTACGCTGTGCCTAAGCAAATGTATGTGTTATTATTCTATTGGCAATAAATGGTATGCCTTAGCTAAATTAATTAAATGGGAAAAGCTTTATTATTTATATATTTAGTTAACCCTCCATTATCCTGTAATTGTTTAACAGCTATCATATATTTTTTTTACTATTTTTTCAAACTTGCAACTTTTGAAAGGAAAAGATCTTAAATCTTTATGCTATCTCACCAATAAATGTCTCACTCTTTTTTTTTTGGCTCAATATTAATGCATGACCATGATTAGAAATTATTTTAGTTTTTTTTATTAGTGTAATGTTTGACATGAATCTGAACTTTTAAGTTCTAACTATAGTTTTTTTCTAAGAATTTTTTTTAACTATAATTATTATAATGCTAGAGATAACTTTTTTTTTTTTTTGCAAAAAATTTTTATAAGTTGTTGTTTTGGGTAATTTTTACTAGTCCTCATTCGGACTCTCCACTAATATCATTTTTTCACTTACCAATAATTTTTCACCACATTAGTAATTTGTAAAAAGTTTTGTACAAAAAAAATGTATCTCTAGCATTTTTCTTATTTATATAGCATTACGAAGATATTAGGAATACAATTATGAGAAAAGAATAAGTAAATTGATTTTTTTATTAAAAGAAATTATAAAGAATAAAGAATCAATTCAACCTCAGTCCAATGTTGATAAAATCAAAATGTGTTAATTGAGCTACAAAGAATTTAATTATAAATTTCTACTATTGATTTATTTTTTCAAAAAAATACAAATAATTCAAAAACTAATGCTAATAATGTATTGTTGCCAACCTCTAGCATTAATATTCCAATATTTGAGAATTTTTGAACAAAGAACTTTGGCCCCCAAGTTTGAATCATGGTTCTGTCCCTAGCGGTTTGGATGGCTTGTGTCCCAACTAATGGTTGTCACTAGTGCATTAACTCAAGGTTGCTAGCCTTTCCTTTATTTTTATTTTTTTTAGAATCTGTTTAGATACCGCTTATTGCTAAAAACTGAAAACACTGTAACAAAATAATTTTTAAATGTGTAAATAATGTCGTGCAATCCAAATTTATATTGAAATTTGTATTTGGATGACTTTTGTGTGTTCCATGAACAGTGTCATGAAACCCAAAAAAATGCAAAACACAGCATTGAAATAATTTTCAGTGCTACGCAAACGAATACTTAGGGTGTGTTTGGATACCGCTTATTGCTAAAAACTGAAAACACTGTAACAAAATAATTTTTAAATGTGTAAATAGTGTCGTGGGACCCAGTTTTAACTTAATTTTTACATTTTTTCATACTTGTAGGTCCTGTGAACGGTGCATGGGATCCACATTTAAAACGCCAAACTCAAATTATTTTGCATTTCATTGCAATCCAAACATACACTTAGGGCGTGTTTGGATACCGCTTATTTTGCTGAAAACTGAAAATACTGTAACAAAATAATTTTTAAATATGTGAATAGTGTCATGGAATCCATTTTTAATGAAAATTTTGGTGAAAAAAGAAGTTTGTAGGTCCCGTAAACAGTGCACAGGACCCACTGGAAAAGACAAAAATGCGCTTCTCCCAAAAAAAATAATAATAATAACTCAACGCAGACGCAAAGAAGCTCAATCCAAACAAGTATTTAGTGAACGTTTGGATGCAACTGAAATGATTTTTCAGCTGCATCCAGCATCTGTCAGTGGATCCGTGTACTATTTATAGGAACCACAAACCTCTTTTTTTAACAAAATTTTTATTAAAAATGGGTCCCATAATACTATTCACACATTTAAAAATTATTTTGTTACAGTGTTTTTAGTTTTCAGCAATAAGCGGTATCCAAACAAACCTTCATTATTTATTTATTTTTTTTTCAATTCATTGTACATTCCAAGTTGGGTGTCCACAAATTGATTCAGTCAAGTTTGTACTTAACTCAGACTCAACCCGATCACTTCAAATGGGGACAGAACTGAACCTGCCATTGACCAAGAAGGAACGGTGGTTTGGATGGCTCAGGTCCCAACTAATGGCCATCAAATGTCAGTCCGAGTCAATAAATTAAAACAGCAAGGATAGGAGATTTTTGCTGGATTTTGTCAAAAAAGTCAAGATCTCCGCCATATCTAGTTTAAGATATCAAGATCTCCACTAAATATGGACAAAGAACTTGCCAGAAAAGGGTGGAAGAGAGGGATAATAGTCGGATCAGCTCTGACGTGTTGAGAGAAGCCAAAACTGAGACTCGAATCGACTTTATTAAATCTTCATCTCACAAACAAAACGGTCATCGATTGCCATGGTGATCAGATTGGTCGGCCTTCATATCAGATAGATGACTACAGGCCGAATCTTCATATCAGATATAAAGATTCGGCCTTCATATCGTAGTTTTACTATATTGTCAGTCCTTTTTTTATTGCAAGTTATGTTTTGGGGAAAGATACAGTAAAGCCATCGGCTAAATGTGTAGTTAAAAAGAAAGTAGCATTTTATGTGCTGTATAGCACTTTAAAAATGCGGTGAAAGGTGAATTGTTGTGTATTTGTCTATAATATATTCTTATGTTATATACATATATATATATATATATATATTTTTTTTTTTGACTGAAAGGGTAGAATTATGTTATATATAAAAATGGTATGGTTGAGTTTATAACTTTAAATTATATAATAATAATAATAATAATAATAATAATAATAATAATATAGTGTTGTATATACTAAGTGATGTATTTATATTTTGTATTATTATCTTGCTTCAAACTTTATTTCGTTTTATTTGGTTGACATTTCTTGATATGTCCATTATATCTGGAGCTCGAATCTTTCTTTTCCATTCTAATTATCAAATTAAATTATCAAAAAAAAAAAGAAAAAACTTGAATGAATCGTTTTTAATTTTTATAACATAAATTACTTGTTTGGGGTCTTCCATTTAAAGAAAAAAAATCTTTAAGAATTTTGTTGCATTTAGCTTGGCCTCCCTTACAAAAAGTTTCTGGCTCTATCACTGTGCAAATACCATACAGTTTTCCAATTTATAATCAGAACAACAACAAAATTTTAGTAGTAAAAATTCCTGTATTGTTTAATAATTGGCAAGAGTTGAGTAGTTCGAGCTCACCACAAAGCCAAAAACGTATTATAAGAAAAGGTTTTGCACTCAAATCTTTGATAACGTATATGTATTGTAGGCCACTCTAACATGGGAGGTAAGTAAGGTAGGTGCAATTTTTTTTTTTTTTTTGGGTTAAGGTAGGTGCAAAATTCACGCCATCTGAATTTAATACCCAACAACATGCGGGAAAAAGATAAATAAGAGATTTAGTAAAGAATTGAGAATACTACATAATAGAATGACTAGGTTACTTTTGGTGTGGGATTAAATGACAGCAGGTTTTGTTTTAAATAATTAAGGATTGGAATTCGGTGCAATTGCTAAATCCAATTGCAACGGGCAATTTACCCAAGTCCTTCACAAATTTTTTTTTTTTTTTTTTTACTTTTTTTCCTTTATTTTTTTACTTTTTTTCATTTTTTATATTTAATAGTTGAGATTTAGAATCTGTTTGGATATCGCTTATTACTAAAAACTGAAAATATTATAGCAAAATAATTTTTAAATATGTGAATAATATTATAGAACTCAATTTAAAAAAAAATTTGCTGAAATCTGTACTTGCGAATCTCATAAATAGTACATAAGACCTGCACAAAAAACACCACTCAGAAAACTTTCATTACAGTGCAGTCCAAACGTTGCAACTTTAAGTCTACTAATTGCATCAATCTCAATCCAACAATAAAATGTAACCATGGCAGGTATGGTTGGAAAAACCATAAACAAACGTTTCTATTTTAAATGTACCTATGACAGACAGAGGTACGGTTGGAAAAAATTTACAGAACGGGGGATTTGTGCTCAAAATAAAGAAGTGACGATGCATGACTTTTCACTAAAAAAGCGCTAGCTTCGAAAAAGGCTAGACAAGGATAAAGATCCCTGTAGCCAACTTGTAAAATTTTACTGTAAATTAAACCTAACTCATTGGTAAAAATAAATAAATAAATAAGTGGATCTAATAAAGTGGGCATGGAACTTGTCCTGCACAAACCCAACATCTATATATTTAATTCTGAGAGACGTCCAACCTTAGACCCTTTCGGAGAGAAACTATGAATGAATCAAGAAATGTACGTCATGCATCAAAATATAAAGTACAAAAACGTCATCTCTATCTCTCTTCTTTCAGTTTATAGCAAATTTTTTTCAGTTTATATCAAATTGCAATTATATTAGTTATTAGTATATGAAATTCGTTTCAATTCTTCTCAAAAAAAAAAAAAAAAAAATTCGTTTCAATTTTTTCATATTCTTTTCCGGTAAATTAAGAATGAGACGAATATTATCTGTAGGTTTTTTTTTTTTTTTTTTTTTTTACTTTGTGATAAGTATATACACTTCAGCAGAGAAGAAGATAATTACTCATTTGATTTTTACAGAAGAGTTATGTTGGGATACCTCCATGGCTAAATGATATGTACAACAGCATATACTTCAGTACTTGCATCATGCATCAAGATGCGAAGAAGAACGATTTGGACCACTTTTGCATAGATTGCCGTCGGTCTCTGTGTTCAAATTGTCTTTCCGCACACATGCATCACAATTATGTTAAGGTCTATTTCTTTCATTCCCTTCTCCTTATATCTGCATCTTTTGTGAGGAACCTGACTAAAGAATGTGATTGGTATGTGGTTTTATAATCTTGAAGATTCGGAGATACGTTTATAATGATGTTATTAATCGGCAAGACTTGTGCAACCTCTTCAACTGTTCCGGGATACAGGTTTGTAAACTGCAAACTGCTTTTTGAACTAGATGTTATCTTAATAGTTGTCCACTAGCCTCAATGCGTGCTCTATCAGCTATAGTTGTGCACGAGGCTCTTTTTTTTTTTTTTTTTTTTTTTAATCATAACTTTAAATTTAAGTGTATGTTAGATCATATTATACATTTGAAAATTACTGATATAATCCTTGTCACTACACACAAACGTCTGATTTAAATGTTTTTTCACTGTTCACTTTTTGTGGCTTATATTATGGTATATGTACACATGTGCAATATCCCGTGCACCTCCCCTATATATGTACAGTATCCATATAAATATATATATATATATATATATGTATCAACAAAAAAAAAAAAATATTCATATACTTACAAAAATAATAAAGAGAAATGAACAAAATGTAAGCTCTAAGTGAGTTTTTAAATACTTTTTAGTTTCTTTTTTCTTTTTTTCTTTTTTTTTTTTCCTTTTCTTTTAAGGATTCCCTGATGGTTTCTATATAGCTTCAAATTAAAATAAATAAATAAATAAGTATTCTAAAAATAATCTCACATACGTGAATAATATGAAACTAACAGAAAATATTCATTATATATAGCGAGTATAAATTATAAAAATGTTTTAAAGATTCAATAACTTGGGAACCTTGCATGCAGATGAAGAATTTAAACAAAAATTGTGTTAATCTTGTGAGACACTTTGAGACAACATCATTCTAAATAGAAAGAAGCAAAAAAATAAAAATAAAAAATAAAAAGAAAGAAAGAAATTTCAAGACAGCCATTAACATAAGCCAAAATGAAGAAGTATAAATGAAGGGAACCAAAAGAAAGATCTCATTAGTCATATTTTTCTCAAAAAAATTACATGCGAAATTATTGAATTCAAAAACCAAAAAGAAAGAAAAAAAAAAAGAAAAGAAAAAAAAGAACAGTCTAACATCAAGGAAGAGAAATAAGTATCAAACAAATAGAAATTGTCACATGGCAAGAGACAAACAAATACATATGGTGGAAGCATGATATCAAGAGCATGGCTGAGATAAAAACATCTTATTATCACAAATACACGTTTGAGAGACATTTAATGTTAGGTAAAAGAAGAAGAAACCAAAGCAAATATTTAGAAACGGTAATTGAATATAAGAAATAGGAAAACTAAAATAAAATATAAAAAAGAAAAAAAGATAAGTAAAAAGGAAGAATGTTTGCTTATATACTTATCCAGTTAATCTTGGAAGTTAGATAATCAAGTCTTTTGTTATTCCAGTAAAACAGTTATATACTTATTTGGGTTTTTCTTTAGTTTGCTATTTCAAGAAGAAGAATGAGGAGGATATAGCATCTAGCCTAAAAAAAATTGGTTTTTTTTTTTTTTTTTTTTGAGAAGATAATACTTAATAAAAATTGTTCTTAGGAAGAAGTAATTTTAAAATTTGAGAGTAAAGAAGTTTGTTAGGAGTGAAATGTGGGGAGTGGGATTCAAACGTGTTGGTTTTTATTTTTTTTGAGTTTAAATTAGTCTCTTGCTTTTAGAATCAGTTTAAATTAGTCTCTTAAATATATGTAGTTCAAATTACTTTTATACACTCAATTATTTTTGTGGTTGAGCAATGCTAAATACTAAATTTTCATGGTATTTTAGATATTGTAGGAATATGTAATTAACTTTTTGAATCCTCTTAATATATAAAGATTAAAATAAAAACAGTAATAAAAATATATTTTTCCCAATTAGTAATCTTTTTAATTATATAGACTATAGTACAATGTTGATTCCATATATATTACATGTTACCAAAATAAATTAGGAAATTTAAATGGTTAAGATTAATTTTAGTTGATTCAAAAATTTTTAATTTTTAATGGTTTTTTTGTCCATTATTGATAAAGCAATTAAATATGAGGAAGCAAATTGTCACAACCCAAACTTGTACTTTAGATTTTAGAGCATAACCGGTATGTTAATATTAAGTTATACTCAATACTAACACAAACCAACTAAGGCTAAAAATGATTATCAAATTTTCATTTTTCATCTTTCATTTTTATTTCTTGCATAAATGCCATAATATACAAAATTCCATAAAACTTAAAACTTTATTATTTTCAAATTTGCAAGTTTAACAGCTTGACTTAAACTTAAGGTTTTCGTGAAAATATTACATAACAAAACATTTATAAAAAAAAACCCTTATATACACACCTAACCCCAAAGACATACAACTAGGGTTTTAAAACAAGCTTAATAGACTAGGGTTTCAAATTAACATCTATGCTCATAAGGATCAAGTACATCTTGATTCCTTCTATACAACAAAATATCTATACCTTTTTTACAACATAAGAGCTATACAGTCTAACAAACGTGAACCATATATCCCCTTGCCATTTCTAATAGTTTTGTTGCTTTTAGGAAAGGAACCTATGTGCTGAAAAATAATAGAGTAAGCTGCAAAGCCCAATAAGGTTTAAGTTACACCAACATTTAATAAGAATGTATATAAATCAAATATCTTATAAATATGCCAACTTGATAAATATTCTTCATATAATTCTTAAAAAAAATTATGAACTTTCATTTGAAGATACACCATTTTCCTTTCATGTAATAATAAAAGGACAAAATGAGGAACTTACATTAAATAACTTTTGTCACAACTTTTAGGAGGTTTCAAGTATGTTGTGCCAAACATCTAGCATTCCCCACAGTACTAGAAAATCCTAGAATCATATCTAAATATATCACACCCCTTTCAATGTGCTCAGATCATCAACTATGAGGATTAGTTGGCATCCTCCACAAGTTGGCATTTTCCAACAAGGGTGAATTCAACAAAGACCTCACCACTTTTAATGGCCAATCAATTAATATTTTCCATGGAAAGCCAGATATTTACCCCTACTAACCGAGTTCAAATCATAACAAAGGACATAACCCAAAACCAAAGCTTTCTAAAAATCATTCTTTAGATAAACATTTCATAAAAGTAGCATATCCACATCATTCTTAAATGGAAGAGGGTTTGCTACATACTTGTATGCAGCAATTGCTACATAGTGGGTTAGGTGGCAGTGAAAAATAAGTGACAAGTGTCGAAGGGTCCACCTAGTCAAGTGCATTGCACATGACCCTTGGACACTTGTTGCTTCATTCTGCTGCCACCTATTTTATGCAGCAAATCATCTTCCTTCTTGAATATCATGTTTGTGATATGTTTAATAGCACTAATATGCTTAAAAATCATATATAAGATTTCAAAAGTTCATGAACATATCTCTTTACTAAAAATATGATTGTATGCAACATTTCTAGTTAAAATGTTTTAATACATAATAATTTTACTAAACAAATCTCATGCTTACCTAATGCCCATTTCACATATACCTTACCTAAAAGCAGAAGACACAAGATATTAGCATAAGAGGAGCTCAAGTGTCCACATTCTCATCACTTAAACGAATGATCAAAACTTATTACTGACAGTTCTTCTTAAGTACATAACTTGCACATGAATCCCAACCTAACTCTCAAACTCAAGAAAATCTTAATTCCCACCTCAAAGAGGTTCCTCACGGTACCATAAATTCATACATCATATGCTTAAGTGCATGTTTACCAGAAACATGCATCTAACAAGGCAATATAAAACACAAAACATAAGAAGATTCTTGTCATTTCTTTGAGCATGATAAAGTTCAATCAATTAGAATTCATTTTAAATGATACTGTACCAAAAGATAACTCTCAAAGGTGAGTTCCTTTCTTTGACACACTCAGCCAATGTGAGTAATTACTAGTAGTATTTAGGTTATAGTGATACATAAGTCCATTTTTTATTTATTTATTATTATTAGATTGCAATTGAAATTTTATAAATTATTGTTTGGATTGCAATTGAAAGTATAGTAGCTGACATATAGTTATTTTTCCTTAATAACATTAGTCCCTTGTAAAATTTTGCACTTAATCATTACTTTGCTGAAATAGTAAAATCCATAGACCAAGTTCTATGTTTATGAAGCTTTGGCCTTACCAAGCAATATAACGGAAATTTCTTACAGTAACTTTTATATATATTAAACTTATAAACCAACAAGAAAACCTATTCAATTCATATGCTTAAGTGCATGTTTACCAGAAGCATGCATCTAACAAAGCAATATAAAACACAAAAAATAAGAAGATTCTTGTCATTTCTATGAGCATGATAAAGTTCAATCTGAAAGTTCGAAAATGTGTTGAAAACACAAGAGCTGTTTAGACCCCCAAATTAAAATTACGGCTCGATTGATTTTACTCTAACTTAATACTAAGTGCGGAATAGAGTAAATGCGAGCAGATAAACAAACAAGCTACTCTAACCCATAAACATTATAACACAGCAGTAAATGAAAGGTAAAAGAATAGGGAAAAAGAATGCAAACACAAGATAACACGCCGATGTGTTATCGAAGAGGAAACCGAAGAACTCAGCGAAAAACCTCTTCGCCGCCCTCCAAGCAGTAATCAATCCACTAGACAATCAGTTGGAATACATGGGTTAGCAAGAGACCCTCCAAGCCTAATCAACCCGATGTACCTAAGCCCTCCAAGCTCCTACTCCAACAAGGCTTCTCGGAACCGTGTCTTATCTAGCTCTCCGAATCCCACAACAAGCTCCATGTTGCATCTGCCATCCTTGGCTTCTTCCAATACTTCCCAACAACACCAAAACCTCACTGAACATTCTAAAATAGTGTGGCAAGTATTTGGGTTATCAACCTCTCAATGGTATGGAAATGGAGAGGTAGGAGTTGAGGAAAATCTACAAGCAATTGTGTAGAGGATTGTGGGTATAACAATCTCTAACTCTCAAAGTTTGTGGCTAGGGTTTTCTCTCAGAAGCACTCCTCAACATTTGTGGGTAATGTGGGTATATATAGAGTGGGTACAGAAAGTGTGTATCAGATAGTACAGTTTGGCAAAACAAAATGTTTCGCGAGTGTCTCGCGGGAAGGCCTTACCCTCGAGCTACTCGCGAAACGCAGCTGTCTCCATCCTATCTTGACTCTTCGCATTCCAATTATGTGTAGGGCACGTGCATCACTTCGCAGGATGCTTAGTCGCGAGCTACCTGCGAAAACTCTTCAGTCTTCAATTTGCTTGAGTCTTCACACACTCTCTCTCTATCATACAATCCTTACAATTAAGTCCCACAATAAATACAAGGTATAAAAGATTAAATAAAATTACAATCAAATTTGGCACAGAATTAAAGCCAACAAAACACATAGTTGTAAATTACAACTTTACAATCTCCCCCTTTAGCTATTCCGTGACAAAACCCCTAAAAAAAACTCTAGACTTAAATGTGAGTTTGGGAACAGTGGCAAAACTTACTCACACCTAATCTAGAAGCTATGAAGCACTTGCACGTATATACCTGTAACCTGAAACACTCACACACAAACAAAACTTTCATTAAGCTTATGACAAGTTGAATACATAATACATACATGAGCAAGTAAAACGCGATCAAGTTTGTAAATACTGTAAAACATGTAAGCATATCTTGATCATACAAGAACAGTCATTAGAGAATGACTACAATGAACATTTAGCTAGAAAATACTCATCCAGACACGCAATGCAATTAAGATCAATCACAAGGATCAATTGCATGTCCAACACTCAACCAACACAAAATACTCGAAGTATTTACATCTAGGAAACAAGATCCTACTAGAGCACAAGAGTGAGGTACTTAAGACATCTTAGCAATATCTTAAAAGTACAAAAAAAATGCTACAAAGCATTGAGATAAACACAAATATTGAATATTAAACTGAAATTAAGAACAATGAATTGCAACTTTCAATAAAAGCAGTAAAAACAACAACTATCCAAGAGTTATAGATGCTGAAATAGTTTAAACCAAAACATAAATAAAGCTAAACTGCTTGTAATGAACCAATGTATCTAAGGTTTAAGCTATGCTCCGCTCCCCCTCAAAAATTTCTCCCCGTTTTTGGCCGGAATGGCCAAAGAGGTTAGAACTAATTGGACTCTAAATCTGATCCCTGTGGCACGGGAAAATCATCGGTTTGTAAGGATAAGGCAGTGATCTGGCCCTGAATATAGGCAAACTGATCCGCGGTGTGCTGCACATGTGAGTTAAGCACAGTAGACATCTAGTCCATTTTAGCTAGGAGGCGATCAAGTCTGTCTGATCCTCGTGCTGGTGCTGAAAATGATGGTTGAGCTGAAGCCTTTGGAGCAAAAGTGAATCTATCAATCTCCTCCTCTGTATCGCCACCCTTTTCCTTAACATGATCCCGTGGTATTGTATGCACACTTGTTTTGGAAACTTTGATGTAAGCTGTGCTTCTAGTCACTGTGTGTGCACCAATAAGATAGTCCCTCTAAACCACAGTGAGGCCACTCGGAAGTTTAAGCTTTGCCTTTGCAATGAGGCCCATTATAAGTGAGGGAAATGGCATCACTATTCTGGAGTTCCGCTTCTCTATGCTCTTCTTCAACAGATGGAAGATGTGTCCATATATATCAATCTCCTTGTGAGTAAAGAGATCGTACAAGAAGATTGTCCTTGGAGAGGATAATGTCGTGAGGTTGGTTACCGAGTATAGATTATGGATCATTACATAAGCTAAGGTCCTCATCTCCGGACTGAACGGAATTGTGTTCATGGAGGTCTTCTTAAGTGTACCACCAAGAGTCAACACCATCTCCTCTGTAGATTCTAGACGTTCATCATACTACATAATGATTGGCTAAGATGGAGGACGAACTTCAAGGAAATCTTGGATTGAATCTCTTGTAATCACAAATTCCTTGTGTCTTACCCAGCAATTAATATTGTCTCCATCCACACTAGCATTTGGGAAGAACTCCTTAATGATTTCCGAGTACACATTTCCACTCGGAGTTAACAGCATCGTCCATGTCCTCTCCTTGAACACATCGGGAATGAAAGTGTCTCCAAGGGTATCCAATTGGACAACTCTCTCCATAATTATTGTGGCTCGCTTGTAGCAGTCATTATACGCCATATCTGCCTCAATAGACTTGAAGTTGTCAGAATCTGTGTGAGCACATTTTGTGGATTTCTTGATCGCAAAATGTTTGGTAAGAGACATCTGCACAAGGGAACACAGAACAAAAAAGAAAAATGTGCACAAACATAAACAAAACACAAAACTTGACTAGATTTAAGTTAGTCCAAATCATAAGAAAAACAGCTTAAAAACAGAGCATACCAAACTCAAAACAACATGCTATAACAATTAAAACATGTAAGCATAAACACAATGCATGAATTTAAGTTACTGTGCATGTGTTGATGCATGTGAATGCAGCATGAGGTGCATGGGGTGTGCCTAGAGGATGCCTAGTGTGTGCATAATGTGTGCATGGCATGGCATTGAGGCACAAAATGGGCACAGTGTGTAAAACACACACCCATTGACCAAAACATGTTAAACATGTTCAATCAAAAGTAAACCCAAGCAAAAGAACTCAATTGAGTCCAACACAACACAAGAATGTCACTAAGACATTCTGTCAAACACTTAACATGCAACAGTTAGCAACACCAATGAATAATGCATGAACAGGATGAAATTTGCCTCAATACATGCTTAGAATGCCACATGGGGCCAACATAGATGCACAATGATCAAATGGGACTCAACCTAATTAAAATCTTGAAAAAAATTTCACAAAAATAAGAACCCCAACCCTTTTTTCGAAAATTCCGAATTTTCAAAACCCTAATCTAAAATCTGCATAATCTAAGAATAAAAGATGAAAAAAGTGTTAAAAACACATACCTTGAAGAGATTAAGCAGAGATTATCTTGAAAAAGTTGGGTTTTTGAAAGGAAATGATATTTGGGTTGAAGGGGGTTCGAGAGAAGCAGTGCAAGGGAAGTGAAGTAATTTTGAAAAACTGTCACATTTGCTACATAAAAACTGGAAACACGCGTTTTTCGCGAGTTAGGCAGTAGCAAGATTAGTCGCGAGACACACTGAAGCTTTCGCAAGAAGCTATTAGTCGTGAAACAGTCACGAGACAGTCGCAATAGTCTCTGTATGAAATTGAAAATTTTCCAGTTTTTTGCCTAAAAACCATTTCGCAAGAAGGGTTTAGTCGCGAAATACTCACAAGGAAAAAGCGAGACTCTCTGTATAAAAATGTGACTTTTTAATTTCCCTTAAGCACATTTCGCAGGAAGCTCTAAGTCGCGAGCTTCTCGCGAAATAGCCTCTGAACCAATTTTTGAATAAAAATACAAAAAAACATTTTGAACAAAAACTAAAAACACGAAAGTATAAAATCACTTTCAAAAACATATAAAACACTAAAAAATATTTTTAGGTTTAATCAGCAAGTACATGAGCATACACATCACATTTGAACATATACAATCACACAAATGATATAAGCATTATTTGAACAAAGTCTTGTGTGTTGTGGATGAGTTTCAAATGTGGAATAGTCCTTAGACCAGAGCGAAGCTTCAATGATCAATTCAATCAAGTCATACACAACTGATACTAAGTTAAGTGGACTATCTCAATTATAGAAATGAGCATATATGACCTCCCACAAGAGAATGATTACAAAACTTAGAAGCTTTTCATTTGGCTTTTGCATAAATCATAACATTTGATGATAATACATCTTTTTCTGAGATCGGTGCTTGAAATTTTTTATATTTCAATATTGAGAGTTAGCCTTTAGCTTTTTAAGCACCATACATTTCAATACAAAAGCGCTTTCCCTTTTTCCTAGTCAAATACTAGTATGTGCGACAGGCTTTTACAGCTCATTATCTCTTTTCATTTGGAGATTTACATTTGTTGAGCTCTTTAAGCAAAAACATAAAAATAAAGGTGGGAAGAGATATAGACACAAGTCTATGCAAGTATCAAGACCATCAAGACTATTGATCAATTATTCATGATAAGCTTAAAAATATATTTACAACAATCACACATAGTTTTCAAGATTTCTCCCAAGCTAAGCTCGTAAATGCACTACGCCATTAGTACGAAGGTACTAGGCCAAACACACATGTGATACACATAACACAAGTGATCAAACTTTTTGAAGATTTTTCAATTTTTATGGGTTTTTGAATTTTGAAACACACTCAAAAACAGAACAAATAAAGTAAGATAAAAAAAAAAAAAAAAAAAAAATTGGGTACAAATCAAAACAAGTAAAAGAAACATGCCATAAACCAAAAGCAAAGCATGACATGATGCATGAACCTATGATCCTAAATATTGGAAGTATTAATGCATGGACATAGGAAGTGATCATGCATGAATACCCTTCTTCACCCACACGTCACGTGCGTTTGGGGTGATATCCCTATAAGATTGGGTACGAGTGTTGTGACCTGCAAACCTTCTGTTGAAGCTTACCAAACAGGTGGTGAATGCATCAATCATTCTCATCACATCCATCACTCCAAAATCACCATCTCGACCTCTTAATTGCTCAACAACCCAATTCCTTTTGTCATTTCTTGGTCTTCTTGACCTCTGATCACTTGCATTCTTTAATGCCCTCAGCTTATGACAATTTGGTCTAGTGTGTCCTTGAAGTCCACAGTGATGGCAGAAATGTTTTGTTCTAGGGCTTCTTTGTGATTTTGGAAGTGATTTTTCTTTAGTTTCAGGCTTGACCATTGATTGGTTACGAGGCTTATTCAACACTCGTTGGTCAACTACATTCTTATTCTTTTCTTCCTTCACTTTCTCAGTAGTAGGGGTAACTATTATTGGCTCCTTGGCTTTCACAAACTTCACTGCCTTGGTTACATTGACAGCCGAATTACTTTCTCCAGTATATTCCAATCCGGTTTTGTCAAAAAAAGGTTTTTGATGAAAGAGGACTTCCTCAAGCTTCTTAGAAGAGACTCGCTCTACTTTAGCATTTGCTTGAATCACTTCAAGCTTAAGGAATTTCACCTTTGTGTAGGCTTCAATTAGCTCTCCATTCAGTGTCTCTATCTCACACTTAGCCTCTTTGTATCGCCCTAGGAGACTTCTATAGTCGTCCTCTGCCTTCTTCATCTTTTTGACGGCTGCCTTGGCCACCCTTGCATATTCTCTCGACTTCTCAATGAGGGAATTGTAGTTTTCTTGAAGTCCCACTACTCTTTCATCTTCTTTAGCGTCAGATTCTTCTACTACTCCCATTGACTCCACTTCACTATGTTCCCAGAGTTTTTCCACAAGCAAACTCAAGTCCTCTAAGGACTTAACATGAGCAATAGTCATAAAAGCGAAGTAATTCCCTTTTCCATCACAGCTCTCTTCCGAATCTAAATTGGAAGAATCTGAATCACTAAGAGTTGTGGCATAAGCCTTGCCCTTTCCTTTTAGATAGTTGGGACACTCCTTCTTGAGATGTCCATGGCCATTACATTCATAACACACAATGCCTTGAGGGGATTAAGAATCCTTCCCTCTGCTGAACGGTTTTCCAATGTTTTTCATTTTCAGAAATTTTCTGAAGTTCTTTGCCAGGAATGCTACTTCCTTCTTCACATCATCTTCTTCGAAGGAGTTATCCATTCTCTTGGTGATGGTTTTGGGAGTAAGAGATTTGCTTGACTTATGAGAAGGCAATCCCAGCTCATATGTTCGGAAAGACCTAATGAGCTCTTGGATTTTTATCTCATCTAAGTCTTTACTCTTTTTTATAGCAATGACTTTTGCTCGGAAGCTCTCCGGTAAGGACCTCAAAATCTTTCTCACCACTTTAGCATCTTCAATCTTCTCACCGAGATTGAGCTTAGCAATTACAATTTCGTTGAGCTTCCCATAGAATGAATCAAAAAGTTCATCATCACCCATCTTGAACTCTTCAAATTTGGTGGTAAGCATCTGGAGTTTTGTATCCTTAACTTTCTTAGTACCCTCATAGGTAGTCACAAGAATAGTCCAAGCCTCCTTAGCTGTCTCTATATGTGATATCCTGTGAAATTCATCAGTAGACACACCACAGAATATAACATTAATAGCTTTACTGTTTGCACTAGCTAAAGCAAGAGTTGCCTTATCCCATTCGAACTTGGCTATTGTGGGTTTAACATACCAATTTTCAACTGAATCCCATACGGACTCATCTATAGCACACAAGAAAGCCCTCATATGGACCTTCCAAAATGCATGGTTGCTCCCATCAAAGAATGGTGGGGCATTAAGAGATTATGACTGGTCCTTCACAAAGGGTTAAGGATCACACTCAGGTATTAAAACCAAAACAAGTGTACCCTCTATGATACCAATTAAAAGCTCGAAAATGTGTTGAAAACACAAGAGCTGTTTAGACCCCCAAATTAAAATTACGGCTCGATTGATTTTACTCTAACTTAATACTAAATGCGGAATAGAGTAAATACAAGCGGATAGACAAACAAGCTACTCTAACTCATAAACATTATAACACAGCAGTAAATTAAAGGTAAAAGAGTAGGGAAGAAGAATGCAAACACAAGATAACACGCCAATGTGTTATCAAAGAGGAAACCGAAGAATTCGACAAAAAACCTCTCTACCGCCCTCCAAGCGGTAATCGATTCACTAGACAATCAATTGGGATACATGGGTTAGCAAGAGACCCTCTAAGCCTAATCTACCCGATGTATCTAAGCCTTCTAAGCTCCTACTCCAACAAGGTTTCTCGGAACCGTATCTTGTCTAACTCTCCGGATCTCGTAACAAGCTCCATGTTACATTTGCCATCCTTGGCTTCTTCCAATGCTTCTAGCAGCACCAAAACCTCACCGAACACTCTAAAATGGTATGGTAAATGTTTGGGCTATCAACCTCTCAATGGTATGGAAATGGAGAGGTAGGAGTTAAGGAAAATCCACAAGCAATTATGTAGAGGATTGTGGATATAAAAATCTCTAATTCTCAAGATTTGTGGCTAGGGTTTTCTCTCAGAAGTACTCCTCAACATTTGTGGGTAATGTGGGTATATATAGTGTGGGTACAGAAAGTGTGTATTAGATAGTATAGTCTGGCAAAACAGAATGTTTCGCGGGTATCTTGCGAGAAGGCTTTATCCGCGAGCTACTCGCGAAACACAATTATCTCCATCCTGTCCTGACTCTTCGCATTCCAATCATGTGCAGGGCACATGAATCACTTCGCGGGATGCTTAGTCGCGAGCTACCCACGAAAACTCTTTAGTCTTCAATTTGCTTAAGTCTTCACACACTCTCTCTCTATCACACAACCCTTACAATTAAGTCCCACAATAAATATAGGGTATAAAAGATTGAATAAAATTACAATCAAATTTGGCACGGAATTAAAACCAACAAAACACATAATTGTAAATTACAACTTTACACAATCAATTAGAATTCATTTTAAATGATATTGTACCAAAAGACAAGTCTCAAAGGTGAGTTCCTTTCTTTGACACACTCAGCAATGTGACTAATTGCTAGTAGTATTTAGGTTATAGTGATACATAAGTCCATTTATTTATTTATTATTGTTAGATTGCGATTGAAATTACTAGTAGTATTTATTTATTTGCTGAAACAGTAAAATCCATAGACCGAGTTCTATGTTTATGAAGCTTTGGCCTTACCAGGCAATATAACGGAAATTTCTTGCAGCAACTTTTATATATATTAAACTTATAAACCAACAAGAAAACCTATTCAATACATAATGAATCAGCATCTTTTCATAATAATCAGTTAATTTGTTCCATTGAGAGAGAGAGAGAGATTCGGTGAGAAAGAGGAGGGGCTGTTGGTGAGGGTGACATAGGGACGGCACAAGAACAAAAAGGGTTATCATTTTGGTGTAGCAAAGAAAAGATAAGGGAGAAAGGGATGGGGCCGTGGGGGTACGTGTCTTGTACAAGGAAAAAGGGGCTGATGACTCACCCCTTTAAAATCAGAATTTCTATTTTACCACTCCTTAATTATGCTCTATTTTCTAAAAAGCCCAACTAATGAAAGAAAATTTTATACAAGCCATTAAGTATTATTGATTTTTTTTTTTAATTCCTTATGAAAGTGAACTTTACAAAAAATAATTCATCCAAAAAAATAAATAAATCACATTTCTAAATATTTGAGTAAGTACATTATCCCCATTAATTAAGCATATAATTTGGTTGGGATATTACAGATATCATATTGTTAATCTATTATTATTATTACAAATAAAAATACTTTCTTATATAAATTTATAAAAATAAACATATAAATTTATTTAATATAAAAAATTAATGTACAATTATAAACTCATTCAATGAACTAATACTTTGATATAAATGTAATTTTTGTTGAGCTAAAAGTCTAAATAAATAAATAAAAATCTCAAAGAACGTATCATATTGCAAAACCTCATATTCTTCCACTCTTTGCTTTTATATATAAAACTAGTTGTTAACTCATGTTTCGCATGATTTTACTCTTGAATTTTTAAACTTGGTTTACCTTACATCCATATCTTGTCAAAGAATGCAATCCTTAAATATTCAAACTAAAATTAAGAAATGCCAGTTTTAAAACTTAAACAGATTTCAATCCTTCATCATTTGAAAATTTTTCTTGGTAAATTTTTGCATTATCAAGAAATTTAGGATACTTTAAAAAAATTAGATTATTGGATGAAAAATTATAGAGGTTAGTAGCATATCTTGCCAACGATCATAATCTCATAAACAGATGTAACCAAAAAAAAAAAAAAAAAGAGTTGAGACTCGTGAGAGACATTTATACTACTAAAATTATAGAAATTTGTATAAACCACAACAATGACTATTATACAATTATAGAGTAGGACTATGTCCCAACTCTATCACATTCTAAGAGCTCAAATGACAAAAAAAGAAAAAAAAAAAAAAAAAGTCTATTGAGCACATTTAGTTTAATTTCACTACTTTTTAAGAATATTCAAATATCATTTTCCATACAAAAATCCATGTTCAAAAATTTTTCTAATTTTGAGTTTAAAAAAAATCAAACTACTTATAATTTGATGATCACTAAATAAATGTTAAAAGAATCAAGTCAATCAATTATCACAAAAATATCTCCCAAAAAGGTACATTGATATATATATATATATATATATATTTTTTCATTCCAAACAACTATTTTAAACATTTTAATTTTTCTTGGGCTTGAGAACCACAGATCATGTGACTTGCAGACTTGCATTCTTTCCTATTAACTCTAATTTGGATTGCTGATCACCACCAACCCTACCATCCTCACCTCTCTTCCTCCTAACCACACTCAATGTATTAGGATTTCTAGAGAAAAAATATATATAATTCAGCAATTTTATCAAGTAACTTGTATAAACCTAATAAAGATTTCCTTTTGTATTTTTTTTTTTAAATTAAAGTATAAAGAAACAAATTTACTGAGTAGACATATAATAAACACAACATCATCATCCTCATCTAAACCAATTCCTATCCAAATTATGTAGGTTTTATATAAGTATTAAAATAAGTAGTTGCTAGTAATTAGTCAAAAAAGACTATATATTTTCTTGGCATAAACCCTAATTTTTTGTGTTTCGAAAAAAACTGGTTTTAGTGCATTTTGAATAGTATTTCCAAATATATATCTAAAAAGAATTATATATATATATATATAGAGAGAGAGAGAGAGAGAGAGAGAGAGAGGTACATTTCATGGCATGCTTGAGGGATTGCTCATTGGAAGCCTAGTGATAGAGAGAGAGAAGGTTGTTTCTTTTTATGGATGATGGAAGGATGAGTGAGATATGAATATACATATTCATTGTATCTCAACGTTAAATAATAGATTTAATAACGAGTATAAAACATTTAAAATCGCAAAAAAAAAAAAAAATAATAAGAAAGAAAGCAATTTAGTAGAGAAATAAGCAAAATTTGAAAAGGCATAAATTAATTTATAGTAGAAACTGAAGTCATAAATTTTATTTTGTTTGGAATTCATTAACTAGGTTTAAATAGAAATAAATTAATTTACTTAAGGATATTTAATGTTTGTCTTAATAATAAAGCATTGTAACCAGCCAAAGAATCTAATTATATAAGGATATATAATTTTGTTGAAAATGCATTAATTGGTATGAATTGAAAGAGATTAATGTATCAAGGATATGTTTTATTTTTATTTTTTTTAAGTCGACGGGATATATGACGTTTGTTTCAACTTATAAAAATATATAGCTATTTAAGAATATAATGATAGATTAGTTTTAAAAATATGTATTTAATATATAGATACATACCATGTGACATTATTTGTTCAAGTCACCACTCACCACATGAAATCACCGCATGTAGGTAATTTGAAATAAATGAAAGAAAAAGTAAATGATTAACTTTTTGTTGGTAATTTGAAAAGGCGGTAAAAGGTAAAACAAAAGTGCAAATTAAACATCCTCCAGTTTGGAGTCTTCTAATGGTGTCCGTTTAAATGAAAATATTTAAGCAATAAACTTAAAATATATTTGATTTATATAACTCTAAACTATGTGAACTAAATGTGAATATGCACACAAATCTAACTAAATAATTACTAACGTGTTAAATTTCATAATAGTGATAGGTTTTTGAAAGGAACTTAAGAAGAAATGGTAACTATTCAAACACTCATTAATTTGGTCTATTTTATAAAGAAGGTTCAATATTCTATAAATGAACAAAGTTTAACTACAAAATTGATTATAGCCTAAAGTTACAACCTTACTTAACATCATTAATATTACTATGTATTTCAAAAATATAATTGTTGGATTACAAGTTATTTATGCTCTTAATATACATATTAAATTTTGTGCTAATCGAATATTATTTACTATATAATCTATAAGATTATATTTTATGCATAATTTAAATTACAAAAACTTGCAATTTAAACAATTTATTGATAACATAGCTATTGATCTTTAATTTTTTATAAATTTTGCAAGTATGGAGGATATAAGAAGAAAATGTAACCCAATAATGGATTTGTCAAAATTCACCTCTAATAAAAAGATATTGAGTAAGGTTGTAACATTAGGCTACAACTAATTTTGTAGCGAAATTTCATCCTATTGTAATTATGCCAAAAAATATTATGTAATTACACCAATTTTGCATATTTTAAGAATGTTCAATATTCTGTAATTACATCAATATAAATTTAAATTAGTATATATAATTAAATAATTACAAAACTTTCATTATCTAAAAACTCTCTTTTAATCACCGCACACCATTGGCGTGTGATGATCACTCCACAAATACAAAATTCTTGTAGGGTGGAAGGAAGGAGGGGAGAAAGGATCGAGTTCAAGTTTTTGAAATGGAACTCCACACACATATATATTTGAATTAGGTTATAGTAGAATATCTACTTGTATATAAATTTTTTCTTTAATGTTATTATAAAAAAATTTTAAAAAAATAAAAAACTCTTTTTTAAAGATTTTATACAACGTTTACAAGGTCTTCAAGCATAAGTGATTGTTATTATTATTATTTTTATATAATTATATTGATCATTATCAAATGGTCAAATGTGAATAGTAAATAGCCACACAAAAAGGAAAAAAAAAAGATTGGTAAATAATATTAGAAATAGGCCAAATTGAGGAATGAAAGGATTTAGAAGAAAATGAAAGGGTTTTTTTTTTTTAGATAAATGAAAGGATTTTGTAGTAAATGAATAGTCATTTTTAATAAAATCTTTTTATGAGTCTTTTAGTTTTAAGAATAGATGACATGTATCACCGCACACCCTTGGTGCGATGGTCACTCCACAAATGTAAGTGCTTATAAGGTGTGGGGGCAAAAGTCGAGGTTCAAGTCTCCAAGAAGGAGCTTCACATACATATACACATAGATTATGGTAGAGTAGAATTTCTATTTTGTATCAAAAAAAAAAAAAAAAAAAAAAGATGACATGTCATCATAGTATATATGTTTGGAGAAACAGATATGTGTCATCATTGTGTGCATCCTCTAATTTGGAAGTCCTAGAGTTTTTCATTTTTTTTAATAGGTGGCAGTTTTTAAAGTGAACATTTTTCCTACGTGGCAAACTAAACTTAATTATAGAACATAACTTTCTCTCCATTTCTATTTTTATATATAGTATTAGATATTATATTATAGATATTTTCCTCAAAAAAAAATATATATTATAGATATTGGTTGATTTGTTACCCCTTCAGCAAATAGTAACTGAAGGTATTTATTATGCACCTACTATTCAAATACAAATATACAATAACGTATAAGACTTCTTTTTTTTTTTTTTTCTTTTTTTTGAGAAACATATCGTATAAGACATCAATCTTCATGTTGGGGGGTTTTATATATTATTAAGTAACAATAGTTACGTCCTTCTCAAAAAAAAAAAAAAAAAAAAAAGTAACAATACGTACGCAATAATTTTTTAAATATTTTCTACAAAAATTGAGTTGGCAAGTTTTTATTAATTCTCACATGTAACTACTATTAATATCATTTTATCATTTATCATTCAATACTTATCACATCTATAATTGTAAAATATTTTGTTAAATTTTTGTGACTCTAGTGACTAGTCTTATTATTTATTATTGGTCATTTACTTTACAGTCAAAGTAAGACATGATCATCATTATAAAGTATTAAATTAAGAGTCCAGTTAATATATACTCTTAGAGTATATATTAATTATCCACTTTAGAAAATTTCTTATAAAAAACTGAAAAAAATATAAAAAACATTAGCCACTTTTTCATTTTTCTATAAAAAATTTCTTAAAATAATTTACTTAAAAAAAAGCGCATAAGATTGTTCTTTGAGAGACCAACATTTGATTAATAACGAGGAATCCAAAACCCACGTCCTGTCTGTCAATGATATTCCTTGTTAGTCTGTTATGTCATATCAGGCTATCAGCCAAGTACTAAAAAGCTCTTTCATATGAATATGATCTGACTCTTAACCTGTCCTAGCGGAAAAACCTGACCGAAAGATGTAAAGAGCACATACCTCCAATAATCCCAACACAATTTCTTTTATATGCTTCCATAGCAGTTATGTATATTTGTGTAAACTATTACAGCAATGTGATAATGTAGCAACACCAAATTTGGCGACACGTACATTATAGCAACGCATGGAGATATATCAACCAATGTTTACATGCAATTTCTTGTTCACAGTCATATCATACAAATAGAGCCAAAGTGGTATTTTTGAAGCCAAGAACTCACCAGGACCACCAACAGCAGAAGCAGAGCAATTTAAAGGACCATGGGTGTACCATCTGTAATAGGACTCTACAAAATAATTCACTCTATTGCAGTGTAGCATGCAAGGTCAGTTTTTCATCTTCCTCTTTCTTATTGTTTTTGACCAGATAGGAAAAACTAGGTAGAACATGGAAGGTCATACCGGTTCACCCTCTCCATAGTCAATAAATTTGCATTTATATTCAATTTTAATCAACTGGAGGAAGTCAGACACAGGCAATCCTAGCTTAGACGGTTGATTTCAAATTGTTTACTTCTCAGTTCATCTAATAAGCCTGTGGGTGCTGGGCAAAAAGTTCTCCATATAGCATTCCCACATTCCCACACATGGTTAATTTTAAAGACTATTTTTAGCTTGTAAAGATCTCAAAACATAAAATAGGAAAAAATAGAGAAAAAAAAAAAAAATACAAACACACAAAAAACACTAAAAATTTACCTGTCCACGTACTGACTGTTTGTAGAAAGTCCGGAATATGCAAGATATTTTGAAAAAAAAAATAAATATTTAGAGAAGAAAAATAATAGAATTTTGGTTGCTTTGAGGGAACCAAGGCCTCCAAATTTGGTAAAATAGACTATATTCGAGGGAGTCCAACCTCCTACACAACTGGTACTTTCAGTGCATAACATTTGATGATTTTTTTTTTTTTGTGGCAATTCTGTAGAATTCATACACATAATGCAACATTCAATAATGAAAAAGATGGACCAACTTCCCTAAACCTGCGGGATACTCCTAAAACTAGATCACAAAATGGCGGCTTGAGGAATTTTTTTTAGAGTAGTCATTTAAGAGAATTCACAATTATGTACAATATTTTTTTTGTACTTTTAAAAAAAAAAAATGAAATTATAGATTATTTTTATGTAATGGGCTGAATGAGTTAAAAATTTAAATGATTAAGGATTTTTATTTTTTTGTTTTCAAATAGGCTTTTTTTTGAATAATTTGTTCACTTTGTTGTTTTGTTTAGTCTTGTTTTTATTTGGGGTTTTTTTTTGGCTAATTTTTATTGTTGTTATTAAGCGTTTTTACATTTGGGAGCCAAAATTATTTTTGGAGTAATGCTACATCCACAACATTTTCACAACAAATCTTATACGACAAGTTGTTATTGGTAGGTTTAAAAGTGATGTTAGCGTTGGGCCTAAATTAAAATTAGCAATTGTTCACAACATTTTTGGGTTGAAGGGGTTAAGGATTATATTTGGAGGCCAAAATTATTTTTGGAGTAATGCTAAATCCACAACATTTTCACAACAAATTTTATACAACAAGTTGTTATTGGTAGGTTTAAAAGTGATGTTAGTGTTGGGTCTAAATTAAAATTAGCAATTATTTACTACATAAGATTTGTTGTGAAATTTTTGTAGATGTATCATTACTCTTATTTTTGTTGAACTCAAATTCTTGGGATTTTCAAGTTACAGTATTCAATATTTTTATTAGGGTGGTCACACTCACAATAGGTTAGCTTAGTATATAATTTTTTTTTTTTTTGTGTGGCAAATATATATACATTTATTTGCAAGTCAGGGTGGTCCTATGACCACCCTAGCTTTGAGGTGGAGCCGTCAATGGAAAATATAACTGAAAGGTAAAATATCCTTTTACACTAGTTAGGTTATTCGCAATTGGCAAGAGAATGTAAACATTTTAACACATAAAATTGAATGTGAAATAATCAATGAAAAAACAGCAAGGTTAGAGAATAAAAACCCTAAGTCAAATATCAACCGTCTACTCTCACTAACCCATAACTCAATCGATGCCTATATAAATAGTAACAATTGATGCCTATATAAAATAGCCACATATATGCTCATCATCATTCTTCAAATTGTTGACAGGTTTTAGCCTTACATGATAATCAAACCAATGAGAAAAATGAAGACCTAGACAATGTAACATTTGGAGACAGAAAATACCTCACAGAATCATCCAAGAGGAGGAAACTAAGGAGGAAACCAGCCCCTTTGAGGGCCCCAATGTTCTAATCAAGTCCTCATGATAGGGACATACTTATATGCATCATCATTTCAGATATGTAATTGTAAGATTGTAACTTCTTTGCAATTAGTATTCCATTTTACCTTTTAATTAATGTTGAGTGTAACCTGGATATTAGAATTATATTGATGGTCATTTTGATGCCTTAGCATTGTTTTGCTACCTTATTTCGTCTAGAAATTCAATTTGTTGTCAAGAACCTCTATAGAAAACTCAGTTAAGGTCTTATTTTTATGTAATTGGCATATTCTATGACAAAACATACTTCACTTGTATTTGGGTAGTTCTAAGTAGATTCAAAATATTTTGAAGTACCTTGAAAAGGTTTTACAAGTGGTAGTATTGAACACATGAAGATAAACAAGTGTGAAAAGCTGAAAACTGGTGGCTCGATACTTGCTTCTATTGAGAATTAATGAACCTCGATACCTTTCGATCTTCAAGCTTCATAGATCCAAAATTCTCAGATCTGTTTTTTGGCCTATGATGACAATGCTTTTCTAGGGTTTCATTCTCTAACCTACTAGATGATATAAAAACTTTATTTTATTGTCATCGTCATACATAGAGACTCATAAAGAATCTACATACTTCTTGTAAAGTTATTGCGTTCTTATGTGCCTTAGGGTTTTGTAACCAAGTTGCTTTCTCTTCTACAAGTGTGTAGTGAAGAACTTTGCATTAAACAACAAGCTTCAAGTTGCTGGGAGTCAGTCACAGATTGGAGATTTGTGCAATTGAAGAACTCTCTATAAGATCAAGTCTAATTGGAGATTAGTGTAAGGATTCTACTATAGGTAGGTGCTTTGGGATAGATTAGGAGGGTAAGATTCCTTGTACTTGTAATCGCTTAATTCTTGATTAGTGGATTCTTGAGAATAATGACCTGAAATTCATCTAGTGGGGTTTTTGCCTTGTAAAGGTTTCTCTCATTATTTAACAAATCACTATGTCAAATTTAATTAATTTCCGCTGCACCCTAGATTAGAATTGTGATTTTGTTCGTTACTTCACGTTAGTGCATATAATTTGACCTAATTAATCAATTTAGGTAATTAAATTAATTAATTGTGGTCAATCCAAGGGCTAAGCATCTCAATAAAAAAATCATAAAGGAATCCCTAAAGAAACCAATGTGTAAAATGGAGTAAGTTAATGGGTTCTACCATATATATTCTAAACATATAAAGGAGACTCACTTTTGTGAGAATCATGGCATTATGGTTTGGCTGAAGGGGAGGAAGATTCTTATTTGTGGTGTTCCACCACAGCCCTTTAAGGGGAGCTTTCACTAAGGAAAGTGTCCATAATTAAAGGGTAAAAATGTAGTCATCTTAAGGTGCATGCTAGTAGAGAAAATAGAGAACTTTTGTTGAAATCGAGAGCCATCCAATGACCATAGAATTGTGATATCTACAATAGAACCAAAGAAATCTTTTACGGTTATAAAACCCAAAATAGAGAAAGGAGGTCTATTGAGATAGGGATGTCAAGAGGGATGGGTCAACGAAGTGAAAACTGAGGAACCAAAAGAGAATGATAAAAGGGGAAAACAACAACACAACCATTAGGGGAACCAACCCAAAAGCAAAACCTAGCAACACATGGAGAAAGTAGGGAAAGTAAAGAAAATGAGGGAAGGAAACTATCATGTAAAGTAATGTCAACATGCCCCAATAGGAATTTCCCCTCACCCACTAAACCTTCCTCACCTGAATCTCTTGGAAGGAGATGTCTAAGCAAAACCACTTTGATTCGAGTCTAAAACCTCACAAGTCTTGAGCAACCTTAGGTCAAAGCATTAAGTCTGTGAGAGTTGAGGTCGAAAACTCTGTGGCCAACCCATTTGATGAAGTTTCTATATATATATATATATATATACACATGGTATAACTCTAAGTAATGTCCACTCAATATTTTTTAATAGAATGCCAATTTTGACAAATCCACCATTGGATTACATTATCTTCATATATTCTCCATGCTTGCAAAATTTCAAGGTGATCGAATATTAATAGTCATGTCATCAATCAATTGTTTAAATTCAGATTTTTGTAGTTTAAAATAATGCATAAAAAATGAGTTTATGGATAAAATGATAAATAACATCCGATTAGCATGAAAATTGACATGCATGTTAAGAACATATAGAACATATAATCCAAACGTAAGATTTCCAAAATATGAATTTAATAATAAGTTATTGGGTGGTGTAACATTGCTTAGAGTTACACTAAGTGTAACTTGAATTTAACTCACATATATATATATATATATATATTCTAACTTGTTGAGAATATAACATTTACTTGAGAATATTTGGGTTATAGTGTTGTTGATGTGCAAAACTTGCAATAGTAGAGGAAAGGAAAAAAGCCCATTGCATAGAGAAATGTGTAGAAAGGTTCCACGACACTAGGAATTAGAGAAAGGTTCCACAAAGCTAGGAACTAGTATTTTGGGTTCCACGTTTGAAGGGCCTTGTGACTTTGAGAACCAACATCTTGGGTTCCACAGAGTAAATGCCTTGTGACTTTGGGAACCGGTATTTTGGGTTTTTACCCTGTGACTGTAAGAACTGATATTTTGGATTCTATGGATTAAAGGCCTTATGGCTCTGGAAACCGATATTTTGGGTTCCACGAATTAAAGGTCATGTGGCTTTGGGAACCAATATTTTAGGTTTCATGGAAGAATAAAATCCATTGAAATACTCATTTTTCTCTCTAGCTCTCTTAGTTCTTTTATATGCATATATATATATGTGTGTGTGTGTGTGTGTGTGTGTGTGTGTGTGTATTTTTCCTACCTAGTTGTTTAGATTAATTGCTGTTTGCACACATATTGGTTCTGTAAAATGGATCTATTTTTTGTGGTGGAATCAAACTCAACTCCACCCATAACTCTCTTATAGCCTTGAAGAGCCCAAGTCTTACAACTAAAACATGAGTCTGACAAATGACAAAAAAGGGCCTCGAACAAAAGCCATACTTTATGTTATTTCCTTAATTGGCATATTTTTTTTAATACTATTAATGTTATTTTTACTATTTCACTGCTTTTTTTTCATTCTTTCTACTTTAATTGACTTTAATATAATATTAATATTTAAATAATTATTTATTGGTTAATTTTATGCATTTACAGTAATTGTTACTTCATTTATAGGAATATGATGAAATTATTGTGAAGAATGAAGATAGTCTTCCAATCTTACATAAGCATGCCATTAAAATTTTAAGGCAACCTTGTAGATTCTTTATCATGTGAAGATTAGTGGAGTCAAGAGTGGATTCAAAGTAGCACAAACAAAAGTAGAGAAACAAGTTGGTTCCTAAGATCGATGTTGCCTTATTTGGTAAGAATAAACATGAAGATGATGAATAAATTTAAGACCTTAGAATCTCAAGACTTGGATTTGATTGATCTTGATAAACTTTATGAGCTTTCCAAATATGTTGATCAAGAACAAGATACGATTATGACACATTAGATGATGTGGTTGAAAATATTAATGATGATGTAATAAATAATGTAGATCTTTCATAAAAGATAGTGTACACACAAAATTCGTAAAAAGATAAATCACACGATCACAAAATAGTGTAACAAATTATCAATTTATATTGATTTGTATATACATGAGTACAATCCTCTATATGACTTTTTACAATGATATAATACAATAAAACTCATCTTATCTTTTATGCATTATTTTAAACTACAAAAACTTGAATTCAAATAATTGATTAATGACATGACTATTGATATTTAATCATCTTAAATTTTTGCACGCATGAAAAATGTACTAAAATAATATAATCCAACGGTTCATTTGTTAAAATTCGTATTCAATTAAAAAATATTGAGTGGTGTAACATCGTTTAAAGTTACACCAGATGTAACTTGAACTTAATCCTTTCGAATTAAATTGTTGAGAATTTTGTACATGATCTTGAAACAAATTTTATTTTATTTTACTTTTTAAAAATATATATATATATATATGGCAAGCGTTTTTGTACATTTTTGTCACGAGATCTTTAAGAATAAATACTCATACTATATATGTTTCATTCTTTCTTTGTTTTCATGTTTGTGTCAAATTTTTGAAACATACATTTTTATTTTAAAGCTGACAAATTCTACTAACTATACTCCTTGTTTTAAAAGTAATTAATTTAAAAAACATTATTCTTTTCCTAAAAAATCCAAATAGAAAATGAAATAATTTTCCAAATAATTAGGGTAAATTGCAAAGTATACCCTTGAAGTTTGGGGTTGCTTAGATTTTACACCCTGAAGTTTGAGAAGTTAGATTTTACTCCCTGAAGTTTCATTTCGTTAGCAAACATCAAACCTCTGTTAGTGACTTGCATACATGGTTGTTAAGGGACAAGCTGACATGTTGATGTGTAATTTTTTTTTTTTTTTTTGGCCAAATTAACTCTACAACACCGTTTCAAAGAAAGTAAAGTCATTGGTAGATTGAGATGGCACTGTTTTGCCCAAACTCAAAACACAAAACCATTACCGTTACGACTTACAACCCGTTTTAGCACACTGTTTCAAATTCCCAATATCCCTAAACCAAACCTGCTAAGCAACGAACCCAACCTTCAACTCCATCGGTGATGGCCAGTTCGGGTCTGAGACAATGACGGTGAGTTTCTCTTCTCTTTCTCTCCAACTAGTCTCTCTCTTCTACCCAACTAATGGTTAAAGCTAAGGAACTACCTAGTTGGTTTGAAGCATCAAGAAATCAAAATCAAAAGCAAGCCCTCTTCAACCCACTTTTTTTTTTTTTTTTTTTTTTTTTTTCCGAGATAGCACACGACAAAAAGCTCAAAAAGAAGCCAAAAGATTGATACTTAGACAACAAAATTGAGTAATTGGCGTAAAGTCACACATGGGTTAGTAAACAACTATGCTAAAAAACAACAATGTAAAAGCAAACCCCAGATGTGTGTGTATATGTGGGAGAGAGAGACATGAAAGGTAATAATAAAAGTACTCTCAAATCAACAAAATTACTTAGTACTCAAATATATTTTTAAGTTATTCCAACATCTAAACATTTCAACCAAGATGCACAGTCACCTGGGATGCAAAACTGGCTAGTAGAAGAGAGAGACTAGCTGGAGAGAGAGAATTGGAAAAAGGAGAAACGAATGGTTTTGTGTTTTGAGTTTGGGTGAAATGGTGTCGTTTCAATGTGCTAGTGCTTTTGTTTTCTTTGAAACAGTGTCGTTTTGTAGAGTTGATTTGGCAAAAATATTACACATCAGCATGTCAGTATGTCACTTAACAGCCACATATGCAAGTCACTAACGGAGGGTTGAGTTTTGCTAACAGAGTGAAACTTCAGGGTGTGAAATCCAGTTTCTCAAATTTCAGGGTGTAAAATTCAAACAACCCCAAATTTCAAGAATGTATTTTGCAATTTACCCATAAGATTATTATAGTTGAGGTGCATATTCACTATAGTTACCAAATTCGAACTATTCATTAAATTGTCAAGAGAGGCATGATGGTTTACTAGTTCACCTATTGGATCAATAATTGATTTATTTTTAAAAATATATAAAAGAAATTAAAGAATCACATAAAAAAACAATACAGTATTAAATTTAAACACAAATATGCAAGCACACCAAAATAGAAATTAATAAAATAATATTATTTAAAAAATTATTCAAATATAAAATTTAATATTTATATATATATATATATATATATAATAGAAATCTTGAATTGATCTTTTTTAATATTTACTTGAAGTTTAAATGAAAAATTCTTTAAAAGTCCACAAACAATGTGCATAATTGAAGGAAAGTATGATTATTTGATCAAAATAACTTAACATAAAAAAAATTAGAGAATTCAAATAAAACCGTATGATTTAATATTTTTAAGGTAAAATATTATTTTGGTTTCTAAATTTTACTATAAGTTTGTTTTTCATCCATAAACTTGTAAACTTTGAAAATTTTATTTTTTGCCCATAAACTATTGAAAATTTTTTATTTTTTGTCTTTAAACTTTATCAAAAGTTTGTATTTCATTTATAATAATAATAAAAAAATTATCTCTATTTTTATCTCTAAACTATTTTGAAAAGCTCTTTAAAAAATTTGAAAGTTTAAAGACGAAAAGCATACTTTTAATAAAATTTACGGACTAAAATAATATTTTACCCATATTTTTATCAATTATTTTACAAATCTATAATTTCTTTAAATAAAGAACAGAATTTCTCAAAAAAAAAAAAAAAAAACCATTTTGTTTAATGGTAAGAAAAGAAAATGCACGAAGACCAGGACTGGAATTTCTGAATGGTATCCTAATCTAACGGGTGTGAGAGAGAGGTGCAGAATAAGAACAAGTAGAGTGTGGAACAGGGAATCAAAATGCTTTTGATCAATTTGATCCTTCCAAGTGTAGAAGTGTAGAGAGGGAGGAAATTGAGAGACTTTGTGATGTGAGCAGTGCGAAGAGTAGTTGGACTTCTCTTCCAATCTTTATAACAACCCATTTCTCTCTCTCTCTCTACAATTCAGAAACCCTAGCTAGCTCGCTCAAATGGGCTCTGAGGAATCCAGTGTTGTCGGTGAGCTTTCTAAAGCTAGATTCTTTTTTCCTTTTTTGTAATCTATTATGGGTTGTTTTAATTTTATGATGGTTCTTATTATTATTATTATTATTATTATTGTGCTTTTTTTTTTTTGGTTTATGTCTTTGTGTGTGAGTGAGTTTTTGTGGGATTTTTGTTGGCATTGTTTGTTGCTGTAGATTGTAGAATATAGGGATTGGGTTTCTATTGGGGTTTTCTGAAACATGGGTTTTCTTAGTTTGATTTGGGTTTGAAGAATTTCATTTCTCCTTTGTTGAGTTTTGGAAAATGCTTAGGCTTTCAAGTTTGGGATTTGAATTCTGATGTTGCAATTTAGGGGTTGCTTCTATATGAACCTGATCAATTTCATATGTTAAACATTGGGTATCGAAATTCTTTATTTATTTATTTATTTTGGATGAGGTGTTCCTCCGAACTGGGTTGGTGCTCTTAATGCGTGGCGTGGCGGTTCGGAGGATCAACCACGAATATGAAATCACATGAATCATTAAATCATTTAAACAATCAACATGATTATTAAGTGAGTCATGCGCTTGTCATGAAGTGGGTTGGAGGAACTTTCCTAATGGCTTGGAGGAAAAATTCATTTTTTTTTTTTTGGCTGGGGGAAGGAGGCTTTGAGTAATTGAAAATGAGAATGAAGTGGTGGTTCTATTATATTGTATAAGACTTTGATTTTGTTTTCGTGTACCACATTTTGAGGCACGATCTCAATTATGTGGTGATTGATTCAACCATTTCTGGCCTTTAAAAGTGAAAGAAGCACTAAGAAAGGAAAAACGTATGAGCAACAAATAACAAATGTGGGGGAAGCTGTGTTTGTTAAACATGTAAAGTTTTGCTATTTGGAATGGAATCACATCAAATTATTGTGCTGTTGTTGACCAAACACAACATTTCTAGGATAAATTGTGAAGCCTAATATGTGCTACAAGAACAGAATGCATCTCGCCCACCATGTTTATAGAATAAATTGTATAAGCTGATTTTTTGTTTTTGTTTTGGGAGTTGGTTTTTACTTGCATTGATTAGAAGATATGCACCTGTTGGGTAATGACTATTGGATGTGTTTGCTTTGGGTTATGGTCTTTATTATCATTGCTATAGTAATTTACTTTCTTATGGTTTTGCATATTAAGAGTGATGAATTTAATGTTGATATGAAATGTTAATGTCACAATATTAAACTGATGATTTATGCTGATGCTAATAGAGAGTAATGTTTTTTTTTTTTCTTGTATAAGTAATAAAATTTAATCAAGATGGAGGAACTACCTCATGTGCGCATGATGTTTTTTAATAATTCAATTGTTACAAGGGAGGGGAGGGGAATTTGAATTTTCGTTCTCTTTATAAAGGAAAGGAAGCCAGGCAATGCCACTGAGTTACAAGGATCTTGGCCTCATGTATGTAGGATGTATACGTAAGATAACCTAAAAGATTATATCAAATACAAATTACAATCGAAATGAAAGGGAATTAATGAAATCTAAAAAAGAATGAGAAACATTATAACCCAACACACAAGACCTTTAAAACATGATTTAGTGAAATACGTCTTTAGTTGAACCACTGAGTTTTCCACGTCTTCAAAAGTTCAACGATTCTTTTCCCTCCCTAAAGTCCATTCCACAACAAGGATAGAGGGATAACCAAATGATTCCAAGCTTTTTGTGGTGCCTTGGCACTGGGGTTTGAACAACACCAGCCCCTGTTTACGTAGGGAAAAGCTACCAATCTTCCAAACCAGTTCTCCCATAGTAAGAGGTCGTACTCCATGCACAAAGAAGTCCTACTTCAGCAGGGTCAGGGAGAGATGATGAATTCCAATTCATTAGTTTGTAATTGAATTAATGGCTGTGGTTAATAGATTAAATTATATATATAAATGAAAAGATGAAATTTTTTTAATCCAACCTGGAATATATGTATTATTCCTTTCTCTTTCCTCTTTCTTTTTCACACATTAATATTTTAATGTTATTTTGTGCATTATGGCAATGCATTTCTAATGTCTGTCTAGAGTTGATGTTGGTGCATTGCTTCTAGAGTTTCCAGATTAACTTTAGTTTGCTTTGTGAATATTGCCTAAATTGTTGATATAGGTTGGTTTATCCTAGACTTAAATGTTGAGATCAATTTTCTTTTTATTATATATACTTTCCTTAAATTTCATTTGTAGTTTGTGCTTGAGCTCAAAAATATTTTCTGTTGTCAAAAAAGAGAAATATATAATTTTCCAGATTAGAAAATGGTTAACCTCAGTAAGTTGGTCAAGTATACTTCAAGTTGAAAGATATGATGGAAATTGGATAATAAACTTGTCCCAATCTTTGAGCTTGAAGCTTCTGTGTGCTAGCTCTTCCTCTTATTGTTTTAAACCTAGCTCTGAAACTTAAACATAGGTTGGTTTCAGCAAGTCTTCTTTCTGTGCGTAATATACGGGAACCAGATATTACATTTGACCTCTTATCAAAAAAAAAAAAAAAATTTTTTTTTTGGTAAGTTACACACACACACCCAATGGGCCTTGAACCCATGACCTTATTTTGTCTTTCGTGGTGGTGGTTGGTTCTCGTATTCTTTTTGGCATGATAAGTGAACTGGGGATGATCCTCTTAAAATTCTTTATCCTCAGTTATTTGTGTTCAGCCAATAAGGAAGCTTGTATTTCTAAAGTGTTAAGCCCTCCAGTGGGTGATAATGACAGAGTATGGAGTTTAAGATTTTATAGGGAATTCAATGATTGGGAGTTAGCGGCTTCCTACTCCGTACTTCATTTCATCCAAACCCGGATTCCTAGGGGTGGAGGGTGTGACAGGCTTTGTTGGGGTCTTAATGGAAGTGGGAAGTTTGATATTCGGTCTTTTTATCATAAGATTAGGAATGCAACTCCTTCTACTTTCCCTTGGAAGGGCATTTGGAAAGTCAAGGTTCCTAAAAGGGTGGCATTCTTTATGCAGAAAGTAGCTCATGGCTCTAACTTTGGATAACCTTATGCTTCGTGGTCGCCCTTTAGCAAATCGTTGTGGTATGTGTTGTTGTGATGCGAAATCTGTGGATCACTTGTTACTTTTTTGTTTGATAGCTCATTCTTTGTGGACGTATATGCTACGGTTGTTTGGGATCGATTGGGTCATGCCAGGTTCAGTAGTGGACTTATTATTTTGTTGGTATCATTGGCTTGGGAAGCATAGTTCCGATTTTTGGAATTTGGTTCCAGGTTGTTTAATGTGGACTATTTGGACTGAACGGAATTGGCGTTTTTTTGAGGACAAGGGGAAAACTGTGGTTCAATTATTAGATTTATGCTAACGGACCCTCTTTGATTGGTCTCGGTGTTGGGGTCTCTCGGATTGTTTTACTCTTATGGATTTCCTTTCGTCTATTAGAATAGCTTAGTGGCTGCTTGTGTCTTTTTGTTCCTTATTTTTCTTTGTTGACTACCGTCAACTCTTTGTATTTTTCATGCTATTCCTTTATTAATAATATTTTCTTCTTACTTATCAAAAAAAAAAAAAAAACACCTTGTAAGGGGAGGAGGTGCAAGTTGATCTAGAAAAAGATATTACATTTGACTTGAAAGATGTTACTATGTAATCCTATTTTATGTTTGACCAAGAGTATGTAGCAGCAAATAACAGGTAACTTGAAAATGAAGGAATCAGATGGATGAGCCTACATATCAAGATGCTGTTGTTTTACCATTCTTGCTAGGTTAGATGGCACCAAATATGCCAGCCAAGTGCTTCTCATATGATGTATCAATTTGTAATTGTGCGTTGACAGGGGAGCTATGGGTTGAGGAGCCTATTTTGTGTACTATCTTTAGGAGGATAGTGGAGAAACAAGGTTAGAGAGAGGGGGGGGGGGGGGGGGGGGTGGGGGGTTTGACATTCCTAGGTTAAATGAAGAGTCTTTAAGAATTTCAATCTGTAGATGCTATCCCACCAGAATGGCTAAATAGGAGTTTATTACCTTTTGTTACTCAGTATGCACATCATGATGCCGGTTGATATCTGGTGCTACACATTTTGGAAAATGTGTGTTGAATGAGCATCGTAGCTAACATTTGAGAAACACTGGAATCAAGGGAATTTTTATCCATCAACTCTCTTTGTAGTGAGAATGCCTTTCCATAGATGATATATCGTCAGTTTCTACACAACTTTTGGTCACTGTAAGGTGGAATCAGATATTTAAAACCAAAAAATGGTGTAGGTAGCTTGACTCTACATTTTGAAGTATTGTAGAGAATGTTATTGAAGAACTCTCCATTTCCAATTGTTACAAACACAATGGTAGCGTGAGACTTTTATGGCCATGTAACAGAGTTTTCCATCAATAGTTTTCAAATTATTTTTGAAAATTGTATGAAAAATTGTCTTTTTGTAGCTTATGTAATGGTAGTGCATATTCTCTTATAACTATTTCAGAGATGCTTTTCCCATAACTCAAGAGTCTTGAGTGCAATTACATCTAAAATATAGACATGAGAGAGAGAGAGAGAGAGAGAGAGAGAGAGAGAGATGATTCTTTTGTGATGGTAGTGAACCAATATAAATTTTATGTAATTGAACCTGTATGTAGCATCTAAACACTTCCTTTTTATTTATTTATTTTTTTTTTGCCTTCTTTCTGAAAACTGGAACAAATGTGTAATTTGACAGTCTTCATCAGTCAGTACAACCATATAATTGGTAAATTTTGTTTGATCTTGCTTCTTTTAAGATAACATGCATAGCTGGATTATAATTATGTGATTGAAATTTGTGGTCATTGCAGTTCCTAGGAATTTCAGATTACTAGAAGAGCTCGAGAGAGGTGAAAAAGGAATTGGGGATGGAACTGTCAGCTACGGAATGGATGATGCGGATGATATCTATATGCAATCATGGACAGGGACTATTATTGGTCCCCCAAATGTAGGATTCTTTTTTTTTTTTTTTCTTTACTTTTCCCTTCTTTTCTTTTCCCATTCTTTCTATATAGTTTTTGTACATTTGTGTGTGAGCTGCCTTCCTAATTATTTAAAAAAATATTGTGATAGGTCCTAGTCACCAGTGACCATCTTTCAAATAGAGTACTTCGTTTAACAAAGTAACTGTTGACATGTTAATTATAATCATTTAGAAGTAGAATGGTAGATTGATCTTTAGATTGTGAAATAACCCTTCAGTAGTATAATCAGCTGGAGACGTGTCTCATGAAGCAGAGGGAATTGGTTTTAATCTCCCCTTCATCGTCCCCTTGGGGAAAAATATCTCTATTATCAGAAAATAATGTAAAACTTTGGCATCTTTAATGGACTAGACAAGGAAACTGAGAATAGTTCTTACACATGCATGAATTATATTGGACTGGAGGGATAAGCAGATTCATGCTGCCAACTCTGGCACTTTGGTATTAGAATGCATTGGTTTTTTTTATGAATAGGAATCATTTATTAAAAAAAGAACTAGTTGGATTACATGGGGTGCTACTAACTCGTTTAAATAATTACAATCGGAGATTCAAAGAATCTTATAATTCTAGAAAACATACAATAGGGATGTTGCCTAATGCATTCATCCAATCGTAAAGATTGTAACAAAGACTGTTAATAAAACAAATAGGACATTCTACACAATCAAAGGTCCTACTATTACTTTCTCGCCATGTAGTGTATTAAACACATAAAGGTCAAGGAGCAGCCTTCCAAAATTTACATTCCTATGATTTCCTTACTTGCCAATAAGCCAACATTTGAACTACCTTCTTTGGCATAACCCAAAATAATTTAAATAAAGAAAACACAAGAGTTCCAAATCTCTAGCTACAGAACAATGAAGCAAGAAATGCTCCAGTGTCTCTCCACCGATTACTCATGCAACACCAAGCCAAAATCAAATGTGTCACTTCTGTAAATTATCAACAATCAATATATTACCCAGAGCTGCTGTCCATGTTAAAAAAGAGGCCTTAGGAGGCACCTTTGCTTCCCAAATGCACTGCCAAGGAAAAGAAATACCCCTTGAACCCCTTGAGCCTTCAGGAAGGCCATAGTAGACTGGCTGACTAATAGCCCATTGAGAGAGCTAGTGATTTACTAATATTTGAGGTGAAAACATAGAAAATAAGGAGTATGATCTATCATCAATTATTTTTAGATATTACTCCATGTGTCCAATCCAGGTTGGTGCTCCCCATTGAAACACCTGTTTCTTAGAACATTATCATATAAAATTGATTTTCAAGAATGCTTGTATGGTTGTGCTTTGAAGAGTATCTCTTATTGCAGCAAAAATTGTCACTTTGAAAAGACCTGTGGGTGTCAGCCCACATGGTAAAGTAATTAGGTTGGGTTGCAATTGCTCTTAGGTTCAACTCATGTCTCATGCTAAAGTAAATGTAATTTTGAATAGTTAAAATCTCTTTTGCAGCTTGACAACATGCCCTAGTTTTTTCTATCCAAGCTCAACTCCCTTCTTTTTACCATTCTGTTTTGGGACTTCTCTGGTATATTAGTGATGGGAATCTCTAATCACGATCTGGTGTTGGTCTCCTTATAGCAATTGACAATTACAAAGTATCAATGAGTAATAAACTACAAAATTCCATTGGTTTTTTAAGCAGTATATATTAATATTTCTGCAATGCATGCCAATGGCAATGTTCAGAACCTTGATATCCTTTTAATCATTATCTTGCAATATACAGCTACCTTTCAATGCAGTCAAAACTTTTGACAAAAACAACAAAAAATATTTTTTCATTAGCTTCTTTTTATAGTGTCCTTGCATGCCCAACACATCTCAGCCATGTGTCTCTAAGTTCTGGACATAGTTAGGTAATTCCAGCATTGTCCTGAATACATTGGTATGCCTTAGTTGCAGTATGGTTGTGAGATAGTTCCACTAGAACTGAGAATGATTCAGATTTTATATTCAATTTCTCTCCTTCTGAATTTAAGACCTGACATTTCCGCTGATCAACATTCTGTGTCTGACTTTCACCATTATTTCTTATAAGGAAAAGAATTGATGATTTGTAAATCATGTTGCTTTCAGACTGTTCATGAAGGGAGAATCTACCAGTTGAAACTGTTTTGTGGGAAGGATTATCCAGATAACCCACCAACTGTTAGGTTCCAAACCCGGATAAACATGAATTGTATCAATCAGGAAACTGGAGTGGTAAGTTGAAGACTCTTTAAGGCACTTTAAGTTTTACTTGTTATCGAAAGATTGAAAATAAGCTCATGGGTGGTCAAATTACCAGGTTGAACCTAGCCTATTTCCAATGCTTGCTAATTGGCAAAGGGAGCATACAATGGAGGATATATTGACTCAACTAAAGAAAGAAATGATGTCTCCCCAAAATCGGAAGTTAGCTCAGCCTCCTGAAGGTGTTTTCATTTTTTTATTGATTAATGCTGGCTTATCCTTTGCTTTCATTATAGTACAACATGATTACTACATAGTACATAGCGGTGTTGATGTACCCTACGAAGATTGATCAACCTTCTATATCAATTTCATTATAGTACATCAACACCTTTTATGATACAATTTGGTCTGATTTTCTTCTGTCTTTACAAAAATTGGCCCATCATGATGGGGAGGGGTGAGAGAGAATTTGCTTGTGGGTTTGTTGCTGAAGAGGGTTGAATCATCCAAATTGGTTGATTTCCCTAACTCCTAAGTACCCAATTGAGTTTGTGATACTGCGGAGATTGACTCATAGAGAAAGTGTACAATGAGACACTGATGTAGACCTATATATGAAGTGGCACTGATCAGGTTAGAGTAGCATTGACACTTGGCTATGGCCTGTCTACTGGTCAGAGGGGTTCAAATGTGGGTTTGATCTGATGTTTGTTGGTTGAGAGGGTGATTCCTCATGATGTGTATGTTCAACTCTTTTAGTTGCTAGGTTGGGATGGGAAGGTATCAGACTGAAAGGGCAGCTGGACACTGTTTCTACTGATTTGATGAATAATCTTGATATATGTTATCTAGAAGTAGGAAGCTAATGTCTGATTGTCTTTTCAGGCAATGAAGAGGGAAGGACGGATCAAAAGGGTCTAGTGCTGAAATGTTGTATTATGTGAGTCAGGTGAGGTATCAATGAATATGATAATGTAAATAAATATATACATCGGATGAATACCTATTCATAGGGCACTGCATTTGAAAATGTAATGAAGGACCACTCTCATATGGAACCTACCTATTCATGGGCCAATGCATTTGAAAATGTAATTAAGGACCGCTCACATATGGAACCTTGAGCAGTTCGAGAGATTGTCATGCCTTCCCTTTTTCTCTGATATTGCATTTTTGTAATGTAACTTAGGACTGTTTCCTGCTGGAAGCTTGGAAGCCTTGAATTTTCAATCTATGAGTCCCCTTATCATTAATCATCTCTCTCTCTCTCTCTCTCTCTCTCCCTTTGGGTTGCCTATGATGCCGCATAAAATTGCACTTTTTTTTTTTTGATGGGCATAAAATTGCACTTTTAGAGCTTGATGTAAGCCTTCAAGGCATGTGCGTGTGTGGTCTATGATACTACATAGAATTGTACTTTTAGAGCTTGATGTAGCCTTCAAGGCATATGGGGGTGTGTGGTCTATGATACCATATGGAATTGTACTTTTAGATCTTGATGTAGCCTTCAAGGCCTTGTGCATGAGGTAGCTTTCATAACACAGTTGTAACACTTTTTTCCCCTTAAATCAACGTGATTACCTGATTTTAATATTCGGCTATGCATCCCATTTTGTTACTAATATTTGGCAAAACTGGTGATTGCTCCGTGCAATAAATTTAAGATATCGTGTGTTTTAATCCTTGTTCTAACTTAGGCCAGCTTGATCTCAGGCCCTCTAAAACCTGAGCGCTGGAAAGCTTTCCAAATAATGAGCTTGGTCCTGTGGACAAATGATGTATGTATTTCTGAATTAATGGATTGTAAAAGAAAGTGGCTTCATTTCATTTTTCTCGTGAGCTTGATCTATAATGTTTAGGGTGACGGTTATAAATATAACAACAGGAAAATAGTATCACTTCATCTATATATTCTCATAAAGGATAAAATTTATGTACGGTATTTTATGAGCTGCTTTTTAAGTTTTTCTTTTAAAAATTTGTTACGTGACTATTTAATTTAAAATATATTTTTTCATCCATGAAAAAAAGCTATACAATAGAATCATAAAAAAATAAACTTAAAAAACTGCACTTTAAGTACTACCATACTTAAGTCTTATCTTTTATAAACTAAAAAGAAAATGTAACGTCAAATCTCCCCTAAAATGCTAGTGTGGCAGTTATTATTAATTCATAATAATGAGGTTGGGTCCTGCAAAGTTAATGAGTTCGTCTTTCTCCGGTATTATTCATGACACTTCATTTATTGCAAGAGCAGGATGAGGGTACGTTTTAGGTTGAAGACAGACACATGTGCAGCATGTCTCATCACCAATTATAAAAAGAGAGAAGAAGATAAGAATGGGTCCAGTAAAGCATTGCAATGTCAAGGACAAGGACAGCAACAGTGAATTAGAATTGGGTTCACCGGTTCAGGCATTAGTGCTGGTCCTACTGGTTAGGTATCATGGCCCGACGTTTCTCTCTTTTTCATTCCAATAGTTTCCTCATTTCTTCAGGTGCTTATTAGAAAGTTAAGAAGATAAGGTTGTTTTTTTATTTGGAGGTTGTAATTGTCTCACCACTTTCTAAATTGAAACAAAACAAAACTAGGTTTTTTTTTTTTTTTTTTTTTATTTTATTTATTTTTTTATTTATTTTTTTTTTTTATGAATGCACAAGCCGACGGCAAGACAATTGTGTCCATCTTACGTAATTTCTTTCTTTTTTGGGGGTTGGAAATACGTAATCTCTAGCTAATTGTACAAATTATGAAATTGTAACGTGTGTTTGGCATTTCGTAATTGGTATCCAAATTATATAAAATTCAAAAGGTACATATTCGTATCTTGATATGGCAACAAAGGCTCTTTAGTATTCCTTTCACTTCATTAATGATGGATCAACAAGTTAAAAGGATTCCATCCAAAGAAAAAAAAAAAAAACAAAAACAAATTAAAAGGAATTTCTCTAGTTAAAGCAAGAGCAAGATTAGAACCGAATGCTACTTTTCTATGGATTACCTATTTTTTTTCATTGGACGCGGACTTTCCAACGTTTGTCATGATGTAATCAAATTGATGGTTCTATACTTCTATCCCCAAATCTTTTTCTTTTTTTTAACCAAAACTTGTCTGCATCTAGGTCCAAGTGAGAATCTTTTTTATTTTTTTATTTTTTATATATTGCCTTCTTATTAATCAACCCCAATCTTGTTCCTTGATCCAATTAAGCCTTGTGGGTCATAATATCTGGCCACATCATGTTGAATTTTTTGTTGATGCTTAGGCATATCTTTGTTGTTTGTATCATAAATTAGTGTTTTTATGGAAAAGGAGATAAGTTGAGGAATGATATGATATAGATGTTTGTGATGGAGTTCAAAACGTTTTGGATGGTACATCTTTGTCATGATATAATCCAATAGTTTTTTTTTTTTTTTGGTGGCAAAATCAAATAGATAGTTCTATACTTCTATCCCCAAACCTTAAAATAAAATAAATAAATAAATAAATAAATAACCAAACTCGTCTGCATCCAGGTCCAAGTGAGAATATTTCTTTTTATTGATTTCTCATTAATCAACCTCAATCTTGTTCCTTAATCCAATTAAGCATAGTGGGTCAAAATATCTGGCTACATGTTATTGAATCTTTTGTTGGTGCGTAAGCGTATCTTTGTTATTTGTTTCATAAGTTAGTGTTTTTATGGAATGGAGATAAGTTGAGGATTGATATGATATAGACGTATATGATGAAGTTCAATCCGTTTATGATATAATTGTGCTAATGACAAAGTCCTGTTTGACTTAGAGTTAATCATTTTAAATCTTTTTTGTATTACGAAATAATTTGGTTACCTTAAAGACAATATGAGCTAAAATTTGTTAAATTGAAAACTGATATGTGATTAGAGTCACGGGTCAATAAACTATATAAATTTTCTTTTAACGAAAGGCAGGATAGATCATATTTATTTATAAGAAAAAGAATCAATTATATATTATGGGTCAGAGGGATTTAGATGGCCTACTTTGTGCATTGATAAACAGCCCCTAGGATTAGCAAGCATGGACGAACCCTAGCATTGAATATTGTCACCTCCAAGATTTTGGGTGTGAATTGTGAAATCTACGTCTACTAGCTCACAACCATTAATCATGGGAATCAAATTTCTATGGTCATGCCCCATGAATATAGCCACCCTTATGGCATGACAAAAAGATAGACTACAATCAAGGAGAAGGTTTTTGAATCAATCTCTATATAAGTTTCCTACTCACTCTTTCATAAAAGATACAAATATACAAAACTAGTCTCATCACACGTGCTTTGCGCGTGCAATGAGGCTTTTTTTTTTTTTTTTTTTTTTTTTGGGTCTAGTGTTATAGTTTTCTTTTCTTAAAAAAAAAAAAAAAAAAAAATGGATAAGTTTTTTTTTTTTTGATAACCAAAATTGGATAAGTTTGTTTTGAAGACATGGATTAGTAGGAGATTGCCCTATTTTGTAGGCATTTTAAGTGAAATTAAAGATATATTTTTACTGGATTGTTCTCAAGTTTTTTTCCTGTCAAATATAAGGTTTAGGGGTATTTCTAAACCACATAAAAGTAAGGGAGTCAATTTCGTACCGGTTGTCGTTTTAGTTTGGCTAGTGGAACGAAGTATTTCAATATCGGTGTACCATTTCGGGATTGCCGCAATTTAAAATATATATTTATATATTGATGAATTCAAATATATATATATATATATATATTATTTTCATGTAATATATATTATTTAATTATTTGGTAAAAGTCCATCTAATTTGTTATGAATTTTTACTTTTAATAAGGATAAAAAAAAATAAGGAAAAATTTTAATGAGAACATTAAATTTTAGATGGGGACGTGGTATTTGGTGAAAGCATTAAATTGTTTGGTAAAAACTCCATTAAAGAATTTTAAAGCATTAACAATTTAACTTTTGAAAACTATCAGGTGATAAAACCAAAAATAAATCAACCGGTCTTTCGCTTTTTTTCATGTGTTCCAAGTTCCAATGGGCTTTTCTAGCTTTTCCACTCTCACACGATAAGGGAGTGCTCGGTGCATGCATTTAAAAACAGATATTTTGTTGTTTGAAAACATGCATAGAAATACGTATGGGTGAGAAAATGTGAAAATACATATAATATTGTTTAAAAACTGAAAACATCTGTTTGAGTTGCCATACCAAATGAGGTTATTTGGGTTTCACGCCTCCTCTGTCCTTTTGGATTTTAGATCTCACAAAACTCTCTCTCTCTCTTGCAAGCTTTTAGCCTCTTCTCACAGTCTTAACAAAGCTCTAGTGTCGTAGTTCACTGCATATCAGAAGTCAAAATGTAGGGTGATCATGATGATTCAAAGGAAGTTCGACTGTCATGAGGAGGTGTTTTTGGTCACTAGTTAGTACCGGCCTAGTGTCCACTAACCAGTCGAAATCCGATATTTATCCCGATATGGCCGAAACAACTCCGGTATGACTGGAATATAAACCGGTACGAAATCAAAGTGTTTCGCTACTGAACTAGCTACCGGAACGGTAAATTTCGGGGGTACTGGCAAGTACAGTAAGAAATCGTCTTTTTTGCATAAAAGTCCAGTCCAAAGAAGAGAATTCTCTTATAAATAGTATAGATTAACTAAATGATTACTATGATCTTTCTCCTATCCTCTCTAATTTCTGACTTAACAATTGGAGGGACTTTGACCAGCACCACACTGTTGTCCCGTATATAGTCAGAAACAATTATATCAAACTTGTAATATCCGATGATGTGACACTTCCTTTCTTGTGACTTATTGGCGGACACAACTTTTTCTATAATAATGGTATAATAATGGGGTGTTTGGTACATGCACTTAAAAATTGAAAATATGTGTTTGAAAACGTGTGAAAATACGTGTAGGGAAAAAAGTGTGTAGAAATATGTGTAATGTTGTTTAAAAACTGAAAACATGTGTTTGAGTGGATGTTCCAAACAGTGCCTAAATTTCATAATCAATGGGTGTTTGACTATGAATCGTAACATAATTAACACTCATAGATCCACCACTTTTTTCCCATCACATATGATCAATAACTTCAACAATTTTGAATTTTTTTTATGAAACAAATTATATCAATAGCATTATTGTAAATTTTAATTTGATCAATCAATTATTAATTATATAAATTTATTCTCTTAACTGTCAAAAGAATTGTAACTCAATGAAAATAATTGATTGCCTTTATGAGGTTAATTTAAATTATTAGTAATTCTTAAAATTTGAACCATGAGATACTGAAACTTAAGGCTGATTTGATTTTAAAAACCAATAACTCTAGGGATACAATTAATTTCACTTACAACTAATGTGTCAAGTTGTAATTGGAGCATAATAAATTGAGTGTCAGTGGTGGACTCATGTAAAAGTAATGTTGCTCCAATTATAATTTTTTTTTAGATAAAAGATCCCATTATAATTTGACAATCCAACATGCTGTTTGGACTCAGTATTTTGGGTGGGTGGATAGAACTCATATTGCTGGATTCTCATTTGAAGAATTAATTCTTGACTCAGTATTTCGGGTGGGTGGATAGAGCTCATATTGCTGGATTCTCATTTGAAGAATTAATTCTTCTTATCTGAGAAAAACCTCAGTTCATGGAGTTATTTGCTACTACTGCTTGGTACATCTAGTGCCAAGGAAACAACATGAGAATAAGTGAAGCTATGGTGCCGTTGAGTAGTGCTACAGGTGAAGCTTATCAGTACCTGGCTACAAATCAATCTGGACAACCAAGACTAGTCAAACTTGCAAAAAGGAAGAACATCAAATGGAAACCACCTTCAATTGGAATGTACAAGACAAACTTTGACGGTGTTGTGTTTGAAGAATTGAGTGAGGTAGGAATTGGAGTGATTATCCGAAATTCTAGAGGTGAGGTTATGGCTTCTCTAGCAGAAAAAATTTTGAAGTCTTCCTTGGTTGAGATTGTGGAACTTCTTGTAGCTAGGCGAGCTATCATACTGGTACAAGAACTTGGCTTCGAAAACTCCATCTTTGAAGGTGATTCCAAAACAGTCATAAACTCCCTTCGAAACGGTGATCGATTGAAGTCATTTATAGGTCATTTAGTACAAGACACTTTGTCCTTTGTAAACTCTCTTGGGAGTTGGTTATTCTCTCATATTGGTAGGTAAGGTAATGTTGTTGCATGTGCCTTAGCTAGGAAAGCTAGACTTTCTTCTCCCCTTAATGTTTGGATGGAATCTATTCCTCCAAATATACTTCATGTTTTAAGTGTTGATTTTCTAGTTTTTCAATAATAGTTACGTTGAAGGTTTCCTTAAATAAAAAAAATAAAAATAAAAAATTGACAATCCAACAATGTGTGAAATTGGGTGTATTCATAGTACAAGTTCATCTAAAACCCCAACTTTAGCCATAACTCGATCTAATGTGGAAAATTAGGAGTGATTGCCTATCATTTTCATATGAACTTGGGAGCAGTTCCCCTAACATGGAAAAAAAAAAATTTTGTATATATAAAGTATTTTTTTTATTAGTTCAATTTACCCCTAAATATATTTTTGCATAACCTGACTTAAATTTTGCACATCTTGATTACATATCAGTCTAGCCTAAAACTAAACAACAACACAGATCACAGATCTCTCTCTCTCTCTCTCTCTCTCTCTCTCTCTTTGATCAATCTGGTCTCAAATCTCATTCTTATTGTAAGGACTTGACTTGAACTCCTAGCCCAAAAGGTGTATGGACTTAAGCCCAAAAAGCCTAAAACAATAAGTTTTTAAAGAATGGGTTGGAAAACTAGGCTTTAGTGAATTAAGTAACTAGCCAATAGATTTTGATGACAAAGAAAAAAAGATAATAGACGTTCACTAAAGAAAAACGTCCTCAGCCAAGTCCGAAGAGATTGATTCTTGTGTATTGCTTTTGAAATTTGATTACAAGTTTGGTTCTAGACTGCTATAGTGTTTCTTTCCTGATTTTCCGATCCCCTTTCCTTCAGGGGTCTCTTACATTATATATCCCCTTCCTAATGATCTTGGCCTTCTATTTGTTGATCATCTAAACCACTACTTGAGTGTCTGTCCCATCAAACACCCTCTTTGGCTCTCTGTGAGTTGTGGTAGCCAAGGCAGCATTATTCAAGGGTCTTCTCTACATAAATGCGGCTAGAAAGTTAGCTGCAGGGCATTCAATGCGATGGCAGCAGCTTTTCCCTAGGCATCTCCTAGCTTCTACTTTTTGGTGCACTTAAGAAGCACGCCCCTGCCACTGAAGCTTCCTAGAAGGTTGCTTTAATCATTAGGATCTACATTAGATTCGTGTTTAGCTTATCCGAGTAGGTATTCCTCCTCGGACCACTTTCCCATTAATATCAGGCTACCTCCTCGGACCACATTCCTATTAATATCAGGCTCGTGAAGCTATGAGTTTAAACCACTTATTACTATTTAATCATCCTTGGATCACTGTGTTTTCGGCCAAAGCCCAAGGCCCAATATACCATTTAGGCCCTTAACCCTACAATAGCCCCTCAAAACTCCGGTTTTTTCCCTCTCATCTGAGGAGAAAAGTAGGGTTTTGATTTTTCATGTACTAATACTAATTTGCCCTTTGATTTGCATACGTGGGAGTATCATTTTGTGTACCCCATAATTGCCATTGCCGCTTCGGAGCCCACGAGGCATCATTAATTACTTTAGGCGGCGTTTTGTCTCCCACATCCAACGGTGAGGCACTAATCCAATGGCTGATATTTCTCCTTGGGTTCTGAGCAGGCTAACTCCCATTCAATTTTTGCCATCTATATAAAGCATTCAGAGAAATCATTTCCCTCATTTCACAAGTCTTCAAGCTCTCCAAAGATCCCAAGCATTCAAACTCACAAAGCTTTCTAAGTTGCTAAACTTCCCACACATTTTCTCTTAGAAATCCTTGAAAATCTTTTTAAAGGTTTCAGGGACTAACACACACACCTTAGTTCTCGTAAGTTTCTATCTCCTTAAACTCTTCTTTTTCTCCTTAGCCAGTCTCCTCGGCCTTCTAGTTTTTAGTTCTTTATTTACCAACTTCAATTGTTACCCTTTAACTTGTCCGGATGGGTAGATTTAAACACCTAGTAGACTCCACCGCCAAGATAAAAGCCTTTAAGGATAAATACCACATACCGTAAGGGGTTGCCCTGTGATACTATTCCCCAGACCAGATAGTGACACACAGAGAAGAAGGGGAAGTCATCATCCCCATGATAGCTTTTATAAAGGGGGAATGACTCTCCTTATGGGTAGGATAACATGGGACTATCTCATCACCCATAGGATATGCCCCCATCAATACGCACCCAACCTATTTAGAGTTTTAAGGAGCGTAGATGCTCTGAATGAGTAGATGAATTTAGGGCTCACATGGCACAACGTCGTTCACCTGTACAAGTGCCATTCCCTTAAGGGCATAAGGTTTTATCTCAAGTCCCGATCTAATATTGTCAGACTAGTATCATGTCTTCTTAAGTCCAACAAGGGCCTGAAGGATGATTACTTGATCGTCTCCAGGAAATGGCACGACGGTCTTCATTGCCTAACTCGGGAGGGAGAGCCAGGTAGGGTACCCTAGGATTAGGTCCCTAGGTAGGGATTTAGCCCTTTTAGCTTTACTCCCCTTCCTCTTTATTACTTTGCTCTTTTCTAATGACAAATTTCACTGATCTAACCATAATTTCCTCCTTGGATGTTTTTGCAGATAGAAGGCACGTAGCGCCCAGGCTTAGTCTGACCAACGTAGAGGCTCTCAACTATTTACTGAGGTCCGAGATCTTTATAAGTGAGGACAGGCAGTTGCGAGCCGTCCACCTGATCTTGGACTTTGAGCCCATTTCCAAGGTATATCAAGAGGTAGGCCACACCATAAGGGTAGGTGACCTGAGGTTAGCTCGAATTGACGTGGCATGCCCAAGCTTTTTGGCCTAAGAAGACCTTCCACTGGTTGTATTGCCACTCCAACGAGTCCCACCTGAGGTAGCAGCAGCACCAGAGGAAGAGGTTGGCTCTTCGCACCTATCACTTGAAGAAGAGATAGATAGGTTCCATTTTGACAAAGACAAGGAAGGGAGAGCAAATCCTATAATCCAACTAGTAGATTCTGATGAGGAATTAGACAGGCAATCCGTTGCTGACTCTCCCTCGCTTTTCATCGCCCGTGTAGATCCCAGCTCCGAAGAGGAAAATGAGATGGACATCAACCCGAAGAAGGGATTGAGGGGTCTTCTAGCTACAAGGAACAAGGGGGGGGGGGGGGGGGGTCGTCCAAGGAGGCTCCCAAATTCCAAGTTCATGCTAATCTTTCACCTACCCCTCCTCTCCCCGTGACTTCAGTCGGGTTGCTCCCTAATCTTGATCTAAAGAAGAAGAGGAAAGTGCCAGAGGTGCATGATGTGGAGGAGGCGAGCTGGTTCCTTCGAATGAGGCGAAGCAGCTTAAGCATGCCAAAGACAAACGGGCTTCCTCTATGGACAGCAAGGAGGACTCCTAGGGGTCGATGTGCGCCAACCACCGCACACTTGATCCCTCAGGCTGGAGGTGGATGGTGCCTCCATCCCCTGGGCGCTTCAATCCGAAGCTTTTAGGGGGGGCACTTGGGTTATATTGTTGAAGCGTTTGAGCAACCACTTCTTCTGCTGAGAGATATGGATGCTTACAGGCGTTTCAAACAGCCCGATCTCTTCCTGTCCCTAAAAATGGACCTTGTTATGGTAAATGGTTTGACATGTCCTTTGAATTAAATATTTAGCCGCTTTTCTCATTCTTTTCCTTTTTTCTTACATAGAATTATTCTGTTGTTTTTGTGCAGGTTACCTAACAGATCTTCATGGTTGATGAGTGGGTCAAGGACACCCGCAATTAGGTTAGGGCGGAGGCCCACTCCCATGCCGAGACCGAGAAAATATTGGGGGCTCTTAAAAAGGAGCATACTGAGTTGACCAACAAGTTGATGGCTTTGGAGAGGGAGCTTTTGAGTGCTTTAGCTGGGTTAAAGACTGCGGAGGCCTAGGCCGAGAACCAACATAAGCAGCTCTACACGACGGAACTTGAGTTGGCCATCCAAAAACAGCAAGTTCTGGATCTCAAGGCCGAGTTGTAGAAGGCCAAGGAGGCAACCTAACTGGCCAAGAAGGCAGTTGAGGCTGAGAAGCAAGCTTCTTACCTGCTTGGCATGGAAGAGACACAGGTCAGGCTCGCTGAGGAGCTTTCTGAGGTGTGCAGGGAATACTGTAGTGCATCATAGGATAGGGCCCTTTGATGTTGTAAGAGTCCCTACAGACTCGGTCTAGAGGCAGCCTGGGAGCATATAGTACCACCTAGATATCCGTGAAATCCTAGATGCCGTCCCTTCTTCTTCTGCCCATGCGCTAGAGACATCGGAGCAGCCCCTGACCACCCAAGTTGCTCTCCCTCCTCCTGAGGCTGGTGATCAGGGCTAGGGGGCTAAGGGGGTCAAGGATAAAAATAAGGGAAAGGAGAACAAGCCCTCAGCAGGAGCTAATGACGCTGCCAAGGCCAAGGAAGCTATAGCCAAGGCAAAGAAAGCAGAGGCCAAAACTAAAGAAGCTAACCCTAAGGCCAAGGACGCTACCACCTCCCAGCCGAGCTAGAAAGAAGATCCTCCTACCCCCAAGGTGAAGGCTTAGAACTTAGGATCTTTTTGTAGTTTTCCTTCTTTTTTTTTTTTTTTTTTTTTTTTTTTTTTTTTTTTTTTGTAGTGGCACTTTGTCACGGAATACAATGTACTCCCTCTTTGTGATTTAATGAATGGACTTTTCTTTCTATCTCTTGCGTCTTTGCGTTGTATGTTTTCAAGCTTGCTGTTGTTGCAAACAAACTTAAACTGTTGCCACTTTAATTTAATAAAAACTAACAACAATACCCTACTATCAGTCTAAGTAATTTGTCCAAGTATCAATAATAAAGAGGTCTACCACATATTTGTATTGAGAATTGAACCTTCTATAATAAAGGCTAAGTCCAATAAAGATGAATATATATTTTGTAAAAAATAAAGGGAGAGACTGTCTTCATCCTAATCATTACTTAGATAGGCAAATAAAGACTTCAACTTATTCAAAACCATTGGTCCGAGGAGTTGGATATGATCCTTGATTGGTATTGACACTTAACAAAAGACCAATAGGTATCATAGTATTAATTTGCCCTTAGAATGTGATCTAGGGGATTAGTCATGACTAGGATTCTGTTCAACAATTAGAAGGATATCATAGTGTTAATTTCCTCAAAGCATCTGGTCCGAGGACTCAGGCATGACTAAGGTTCTATTTAAGCACTTATAAAGATGTCATAGAGTGTTAATTTTCCCCAAGCATCTAGTCCGAGGACTTAAGCATAACTAAGGTTCTGTTTAAACACTTATAAAAATGTCATAAAGTGTTAATTTCCCCAAAGCATCTAGTCCGAGAACTCAGGCATGACTAAGGTTCTGTTTAACCACTTATAAAGAAGCATCTGGTTCGAAGACCCAGGCATGACTAAGGTTCTGTTTAAACACTTATAAAGATGTCATAGGAAGTATGACGTATTTACACAATAAATGAGCATATGACAAAGGAAACTTTCATTAATAATAATACATTTTCAGGTAGTTTACATTCCAAGGTCGTGGTATTCCACGTTCATCTAGATCTTCGAGGAAATAAGCTCCTATACCAGCCACCGAAGTGATGCGATATGGCCCTTCCCAGTTGGGTCCTAGTTTTACCCATGCTGGGTTCTTTGCAGCACCCAGAACTTTTCTCAACACCAAATCACCAAGCATTAATGGCCTCAGCTTCACATTGACATCATAACCTTGTTTGAGTTTGTGTTAGTAGTATGCCAGTTGAACCATCGCATTCTCCCTTCTTTCATCAATAAAGTTGAAGCTCCTTTCTAGCAATTCGTTGTTATTGCTCAGGTCGAAAGAGCTAGTCCTCAGTGTAGAGAAGCTCGTTTCCAAAGGAATAACAGCCTCGGCCCCATAAGTCATTGAAAAGGGGGTCTCCCCGGTTGATCTACTAGGCGTGGTTCGGTATGTCTAGAGGACATGTGGCTGTTCTTCCACCAATTTTCCCTTTGCATCATCCAACCTCTTCTTGAGTCCATTCACTATGATCTTGTTCATAGACTCGGCTTGTCCATTCCCTTGGGGATAAGCTGGGGTAAAATATCTATTCTTAATTCCAAAGTCACAGCAGTATCTCCTGAAATATTTGTTATCAAACTGAAGGCCGTTATCCTAGATGAGGGTGTGAGGGATTCCGAATCGTGTGACAATGTTCTTCTAAACAAACTTCTTGGCATCCAATTCCCTAATATTTGCCAAGGGCTCGGCTTCAACCCACTTAGTGAAGTACTTCGTGCCGACTAGCAGGTATCTCTTGTTTCTTGTTGTTTTAGGAAAAGTGCCTACAATGTCTAAGCCTCATTGTGTGAACGGCCAAGGGCTGGACAGACGGTTAAAGACTCCTCCCGGTTGGTGTATGTTTGGTGCGAACCTTTGACATTGGTCGCACTTTCTTACATATTCCTATGCTTCCTTTTGCATGTTTAGCCACCAGTAGCCTTGGGTGATGGCTCTATGCACCAAAGATCTACCTCTAGTGTGGCTTCTGCAAATCCTCTTGTGTAACTCCTCGAAGAGTAATTATGTTGCCTCAGGGTGTATGCATAGCATATATGGCCTAGAAAATGAGCGTTTATATAACTTTTGGTTCTCGGACAGCCAGAACCGAAGAGCCTTTCTACGTACCTTGTCTGCTTCTAATTTATCCTTGGGCAGGATGTCCTCCTTCAAGAATAGTACCATGGGGTCTATCCAGCTAGGCCCTACTCTTGTTTGGTGAACATGAACCACCTCTTTCATCACCCTTGCGGGTTTGTATAAATCCTCTACTAAGATTACCCGAGGTAAGCTCTGTGCCGAAGAGGTCGTAAGTGTGGCCATGGAATCAGCATGTGTGTTTCCACTTCTGGGATGTGCAACAAGATGAAAGATTCGAACCCTGATTGTAGGTGTCTAACTTGACTTAAGTACCCCTGCATTCTTTCATCTCTGGCTTCAAATTCTCCTTTCACTTAGCCGACGACCAGTCTTAAGTCTGAGAACATCTCTATTGCCTTTCCACCCATTCTTTGAACCATGGCCATTCCCAACAATAAAGCCTCAAATTTAGCTTTGTTATTTGTGGCCAAGAAGTCCAGCCTTAATGACTTCTCAATGATGATCTTCTCGGGGGATACTAGAAATAGCCCAACTCCAGAACCCTTCTGATTTGCTATACCATCAACGTATACTTTCCAAGATAAGGGACCTTGTTGAGAGATCAATCCAACCGATTTTCCATCCATGCGTTATGCTTCTGCCTCTTCCTCCAATAGGGATTCAACGAACTCAGCTACCAAATCCGTGAGGACTTGGCCATTGACAGAGGTACAAGGCATGTATTTGATGTCGAAAATCCCCAGCATTGTCCCCCATTTAGCAATCCTCCCCGTATAATCAGCACTTCGAAGTAGAACTCTGAGTAAAAGCTGAGCTAGAATAACTACCGTATGTGCCTGGAAGTAATGAGGGAGTTAACGTGTGGCATGTATCACCGCTAAAATGGCTCTCTCTAGTGGCAGATAGCGGACCTCAGAATCATGTAGAAACTTGCTTATATAATAAACTGGCATTTGTATGCCACTATCAACTCATATTAAGACCAAGCTTACGGCATGAGGGCCAAAGCAATATAAGCAAACAGGACCTCATCCGCCTTAGGATTAGACATGATAGGTGGCCGTGAGAGGTAGTCCTTAAGTTGCTGGAAGGCTAAAGCGCACTCCTTGGTCCACTCAAATCCCTTCCACTTATTCATTAATAGGAAGAAGGGTTTGCATCTATCCGCCAATCGAGAGATAAATTGGTTCAAGGCAGCAATCATTCCAGTCAGTTTCTAGACTTCCTTAGGATTCCGAGGTGGTTGTAAACTATTAATTACCTTAATTTGGTCAGGGTTAACCTCAATTCCCTGGTGAGTTACCATCTAGCCCTGAAATTTGCCTAATCCTACACCAAAAAAGAATTTGGAAGCGTTAAGGCGTAGCTTGTGCCACCTCAGAATTTCAAAGATGTTCCCGAGATCTTCCACATGCTCGGACACCACCTTACTCTTCACCACCATGTCGTCTATATAGACCTCAATGTTCTTGCCTAACTATGGTTCAAACATTCTAGTCATCATTCTTTGATAGGTAGATCCTGCATTTTTCAAACCAAAGAGCATTACTTTGTAATGGTGGTTTCCAGTGGGAGTGACGAAAGTCGTTTTCTCTTGATCTTCCAGAGCTAGTGGTATCTGGTGGTACCCTTGAAAGGCATCTAAAAAGCTCATCCGAGGATGGCTCATGGTTGCATCCACCAGCTAGTCGATTCTAGGCATAGGGAAGGGATCCTTTGGGCAAGCTTTATTCAAACCTGTGAAGTCTACGCACACTCACCATTTCCCACTCTTCTTCCTCACCACAACTATATTGGCCAGCCACTCAGGGTAGAAAACCTCCTTAATAACCTCTGCCTGCTTGAGCTTCTTTACCTCATCCTTAACGACGTCAGCGTGATCTTTGGACGAGCGCTGAGGTGGTTGCTTCTTGGGTTGACAGATGAGTTAACATTTAAATGGTAGCAGATGAAGCTCGGATCCACCCCTGGGGCTTCGTAGGCGCTCCATGCGAATACATCCACATTTCTCTTAAGAAACTCTATCAGCTCTTTCTTCTCTGAAGGAGGAAGCTGAGCCCTGATAAAAAAAAACTTCTCTAGATCATCGTCGACAACAACCGTTTCTAAGTCTTCACACTTCGCCTCCTCGGCTGACCTGTCGATAGGCAAAACTGAAGCTTTTAATTGCTATAAGACCCTTTTAGCAGAGGTCGAGGATTCGGTTTCAGGATGATGTAAAATGGCAGCTACTAGGCACTGCCTAGCCGTGGATTGACTCCCAAAATTTTCTTCAATTCAGCTGCCCAACAGGTATTTCACCTTTTGGTGTAGGGTAGAAGAGATGACTCCCAGCGCATGTAGCTAGGGCCTGGCCACAATGGCCGTGTAGGGGAATAAGCGTCCACCACGATGAAATCCACCTCCACCACTTCCAAACCAGTCTGCATTTGTAGTTTAATCTGGCCCTTGGGGATGACGACCTTCCCATCAAAACTTACTAGGGGCGAATTGTAGGTCGTTAGGTCCTCAAGTCTCAAGTTCAGCCCCTTATATAGGTCGGGGTACATTATCTCGGCACCACTACCTTGGTCCACCATTACCTTCTTCACGTCATATCCCCCAATCTTGAGCATAACCACCAAAGCGTCGTCGTGGGGCTATATGGTTCCCACCTTATCTTCGTCGAAAAAGCTTAACACCAACTGGATACTCACTTTAGCCCTCTTTGGCTCAGCATTTGAGTCCTCAGCAGTCAGCCAAGCAACAGACATTACCTTGGAGGGGCAGGACCCGGTCTTCCCTAATGCGGCGAAGATGAAGTTTGTCGTGCCTAACGGAGGTCTTGAAAAAGCATCTCTCCGGGGTTCCTGGCCAGTCTGATTCCCCTGGCTACTGGAATGATGCAAGAATTGCTTTAACTTTCCTTCTCTGACCAGCTGATCCAAATGGTCCTACAAGTTTCTACAATCTTCTGTAATATGTCCCTGGTCCTAATGATACTGGCAATAAAGGTTTTGATTGTGCCTTATAGGGTTTCCTGCCATCTTATTTGGTCATTTGAAGAATGGCTCGTTCTTAATCTTCTCCAAAACTTGATGCACCTGTTCCTCGAACACCGCGTTAACCGCCTAAGTATTGGCAGACCCTGACTGCTAAGCAAAGTCCTTTCGAGACTGGTTGTTGTTGTATCGATCTGACCTGAAATTCTTCCTCTCTTGAGGGATAACCTTAGCCTTACCTTTCCCCTACTGCTAGTCTTCCTCAACCCTCCTATATTTGTCAATCCAGTCCATGAGTTGACGCACGCTAAAGACAGGTTTTCCCGTCAAAGATTTCCTCAGACTGTGTTCGGTTGCTAGGCCGATGTTGAAAGTACTGATGGCGACGTCATCAAAGTCACCATCTAATTATACATCTCCCAGTATCTATCTGAGTACGTTTTCAAGCTCTCCCCTTCTCGCATGGACAAAGACAGTAGGGAGCCTATGGGCCGAGGAACTCTGCTACAAGTGACAAAACGAGAGTCAAATGATTGGGTGAGCTCTTTAAAGGAACCTATGGAACCCACCCTTAAGCCATCGAACCATCTCATTGCCACGGGTCCTAGACTGGAGAGGAACACCTTGCACATCAAGGCTTCATCCTTGGAATGGACAACCATTCTTTGGTTGAAATGGCTCACGTGCTCCACTGGGTCTATTCAACCATTGTAGATAGTGAACGATGGCTAATTGAATCGCTGAGGAAGTCTTGCCCCTTCAATCGTGCGCGTGAAAGGTGATCGAAAAATCTGATTCAACGCCTTACTCATAGCGTTGCCCCCCAGGTCCTTGCGAGGGGGGCTCTTATACCTACGTTTGTGATGGTGCTCCTCCTAGTAGGAGAAAGATTCACTGGGCGGGGTCCTTGACCTTTGTCTATAACTGGCATCCTTTCCGTCATCGAAGGAGACGTTGGAGCTGGAGGGGATTCGCTTTCGTTGTGCACGGCGCAGCTTTCTCTTTAGATGGTCAATCTCCAGTTGTAGGGCTCTAGTATCTTCCTCATGAGAAAGATGGCTCTTACCTCGAGAATGACTTTTATCGAATCAGATAGTATGCACACTCCCCTCACGATCCCTCCTATATTCGAAGTTGACAAAATGATTTTTATGTTGGGATCCTACAGATTCTTCCTAGTGTGGACCTGAGCCTACCCTAGTTGAACATTGCACTAATTAGCACCCAAGTAATCTCCCCACAGACGGCGCCAATTGTAAAAACCTGACTTGAACTCCTAGCCTAAAAGGTGTATGGACTTAAGCCCAAAAAGCCCAAAACAATAAATTTGTAGAGAATGAGTTGGAAAACTGGGGTTTAGCTAATTAAGTAACTAGCCAATAGATTTTGATGACAAAGAAAGAAAGATAATAGACGTTCACTAAAGAAAAACGTCCTCGACCAAGTCCGAGGAGACTGATTCTTGTGTATTGCTTTTGAAATTTGATTACAAGTCTAGTTCTAGACTGCTATAGTGTTTCTTTCCTGATTTTCCAATGCCCTTTCCTTTAGGGGTCTCTTACATTATATATCCCTTTCCTAATGATCTTAGCCTTCTATTTGTTGATCATCTAAACCACTACTTGAGTGCTTGTCCCATCAGGCACCCTCTTTGGCTCTCTGTGAGTCATGGTAGACAAGGCAGAACTGTTCATGGGTTTTTACTGTTCATGGATCTTCTCCACATAAATGCGGTCAGAAAGTTAGCTGCAGGGCATTCAATGCGATGACAGCAACTTTTCCCTAGGCATCTCTTAGCTTCTACTTTCTGGTACACTTGAGAAGCATGCCCCTGCCACTGGAGCTTCCCAGAAGGTCGCCTTGATCATTAGGATCTACATCAGATTCTTGTTTAGCTTATCCGAGGAGGTATTTCTCCTCGAACCACCTTCCCATTAATATCAGGCTCATGAAGCTATGAGTTTAAACCACTTACTACTATTTTATCATCCTCGGATCATCGTGTTCTCGGCCAAGGCCCAAGGCCCAATATACCATTTGGGCCCTTAACCCTACACTTATGAATCTCATCTCATCTCTCTTCTCTATATGACTATCTCAATATCTCCAACTCTAAAAGTAAAGAGTGATTACACATGTGTGTATATTGTTATCACGTTATAATAACTTTTTTATTATAAAGTTAGTGATTAAAAAAAAGTAAAGTTAGTGATTTTTCAAGCATTTGATTGGTTAAACAGACACTTAGTGTATTATTTATGTGTGAATTAGTGTGATTGTGTAAGTCAATAATTAATACAGCACCAACATGCTGAGTTTTGTCATTCAGTTTAAAATATTTTTTTTAATAAAAAGCAATAAAAAATAGATAATGAAAACTGCATAAAAATAAAAATATTATAAAAACTTAACAGAATAAAATGATCACAGATACCCACATTGACAATAAATAATGACAATTGATAGTGAACTATCATGTAATGATTTTAAAATATAAAAACTCTTACAATGAAATTGTAAAACTCATGTATTTGCATGTGTGTGTGTGTGTGTTTTTTTTTTAATAACTTAATATATTCCAGTGCTTTATTTTTTTTTTTTCCAAAAAACAAGTCTTTTTTTATTAAATTTTGTTTAATTTAAGTTTCTTAACAATCTCTTTAAAAAACATTTCATTGAGCCGCCAGTGTATGAACTCACTAGTTTTTCTTCACCATTTGTATTTTGTCACATTCGAGTTGTGGCACAAATTTTGTCCTAATATAGTATTTATGTTTATAATTTGTTAGAAGGAATACATTTGATTAATTAAACAGACACTCAGTGTATTATTTATGTGTGAATTAATGTGACTGTGTGAGTCAATAATTAATACCGCACCAACATGCTGAGTTTTGTCATTTAGTTTAAAATATTTTTTTTAATAAAAAGCAATAAAAAATAGATAATGAAAACTGCATAAAAATAAAAATATTATAAAAACTTAACAGAATAAAATGATCACAGATACCCACATTGACAATAAATAATGACAATTGATAGTGAACTATCATGTCACGATTTTAAAATATAAAAACTCTTACAATGAAATTGTAAAACTCATGTATTTGCGCGTGTTTTATATATATATATATATATAACTTAATATATTCAAGTGCTTTTTTATTTCTAAAAAACAAGTCTTTTTTATTAAATTTTGTTTAATTTAAGTTTTTTAACCATCTCTCTAAAAAATATTTCATTGAGCTGCCGTAGTATGAACTCAATAGTTTTTCTTCACCATTTGTATTTTGTCACATTCGAGTTGGCACAAATTTTGTCCTAATATAGTATTTATATTTATAATTTGTAAGATGGAATACAGAAAGGACTAAAAATAAAGGACGGCTAGTCGGCTACCTGCTACTGGCTCCTAATGATGACTTTGACAGCGCCTTCAACGGCGAGTAACAACTTAGTATTAAGATTCAAGACTACGCATAAGTCATGACTCATATGAGTTTTACACTTTTTTCGATTCTCAGCATATATACATGAAGCTACTTGAGAGTTGAAAAATCATGCATACCATGTTCCAGAACAGAATCGTGTCTGTCGGTCTCAGTGTGTCCACGTCATGAAATACGTTGCGTAAACTGGGCTCCAAGAGATCCTTATCTTCAACTTCAATTTGAAAATCTTTTTTTTTTTACTAAATGAAAAGGCTACAGTGAGATCGGAAATGGAGGATTTTCTTTAAAAGAACGTAAAAAGGTTATAGCTTCCACGATTGTAACGATCAACGTGTTGCACACAAGATTGAGGATTCACTCCACGAATATAATCTTGAAAGAGACACTGGTGATAATTGGGTTTAACGATATATATCAGCCACCATCGCATCAAAACTCAAAAGTTTTTACTTTACCAGCCAAATAGGTGCCACTTTTTTAGACTACATTGCTGTATTGAAGTCCATAAATTCTAATTTCTTGTCTGAAGCGAAGCATGGAGAGGAAATGGGAGAGTGCATGTGTCGGTAGAACCGACGGCAATTACTTCACAGAAGATTGTGCATAGGAATGGTAGCATGATGGGATATAGGGTCGGATCATGTGTGCTCCATCCTTATCTTATAGGGGCATTATCATGTACATTTACTTAAAGATAATCTTGAAAATAAAATGGTAGTAAAAATCAAATTTATTCAGTCTATTCTCTTAAGAAGCTTGTGGGTTCTAATTAGCAGTAAAAAAAATTTTATTGTTGAGCAATATATTTAGGGTTCAAATCTAGTTATACATTAAAAACCAATTAGTATTTTGGCATAATAATAATAACAATTATCATGAAAAAAATTTCATAAGTTAAAATTTTATCGTATCTATCACAAGGCCTATATAATATGACATCGCATCAAAAGATTTTACTAGACACTATAAAGATTTAAATTTGGTTTATAACATTTCAGTACTGTATCAATTTAGTCTCTGCAGTTTATGTTTTAAATGAAAATTGATGATGTGTCTAATGACCAAAATAAAAAATTAGCTTCTATGATATGAAAATAAACTGAAATTTTATTTTAACCGTTTGTCATATAAGCAATTTTCATCTAATATATAATTGTAAAGACTAAATTGACACAATACTAAAAAGTTACTTACTAAATTGATACAATTAAAAAGTTAATAACCAAATTAAAATATATTGTAACGGTTGAGGACTAAATTTATAGTTTACCAAAAAACTAAACTATCTCACTATTCATATACTTTCTATTAATTCTTCTTTCTATTTAAATATTATTTTAGTTTTTTATTATATTTTCTCTCTCCACAAATATGAATATTTTTTTTTCCCTTTTCCAACCTTCCCCAATTTCAACATTTCTCTCCACCAATCAACAATTCACAAGTTTTCACCCAACAAAATCACAAATCTTTCCAAATTTTCGCTTAAAAAGGAAAATGCAGGCAATAATGTCATCATTTGTGATTCCAAGTTTGACAACTAATATTGGAGTAAGAAGAAAATGTTTTCATCTTCAAAAAGAAGTAGAAGCAAGTGATCAGACGACTTTGATTCTAAGTCTAATCATTCATATAGTTGTCGTCTTCGTCTTCTCCGGAATTAGTTATGGTTTTATGGCGATTATGTTTTGGGGTTGAATAGGTGTCATCAATTTCGAGGACTAAATTGCGACCTTGATTTCCAAGCCTTGAGTGGCAAGACCTTCCACATGGTTTCAACCAAGATTTCTTGGCCATCTGCATCGGAGAGGGAGAGAATGATGGAGAGCCCATAGCACAGACTTTCTTATACAAAGAGACCATTAGAAATCAACACGCAAAAAATCCATGAATTGGAAAGTATTAGGGGACATTTGGCGCAATGTAATGATGATTACAATGTATTAGGAATTAGTATTACAAAGAATATAATAAGCTGTAATAGAATGACTATTACTATTTATTTGTTTGGTGACAACACATGAATAAAATCATAAATAAAATTATATTTAAGTCCAATTTACTAAATTATCCTTATTTATAAATTTGTATTTATACTTTTTATAGCTCTAGCTTAACAATTTGAAAAAAAAAATTAAATAATATACATCTCCTTTGTTCAAAATTTATAACTCCATAAATGTTTAAATAGCATGATGAATTACTATTCATTTGTTTGGTGACAACACATGAATAAAATCATAAATAAAATTATATTTAAGTCCAATTTACTAAATTATCTTTATTTATAAATTTATATTTATACTTTTTATAGCTCTAGCTTAACAATTTATTATGTATAAATTGAAAAAAAAAATTTAATAATATGCATCTCCTTTGTTGAAAATTTATAACTCCATAAATGTTTAAATAGCATGATGTTCATGATATGATAACAAAGTTTCAGAATATTATTTTTTTATTTGGCATGGAACTATAATAGCCTTGATTTTATAGAGGGTTTGGCAAATAAGAGTTCTAGAATCTACCAAGAACAATTGCTTATCATATGAATATGGATAGTTTTAAAGCATTTTGGAGACTTGAATTTTGATTGATATATATCGGTTTTGTTCTAGAAATTCCTGGATGTTAATCCACTGTGGGTGATCTTTGCAAAATGAACATATATATTTTGTTGGAAATTTTAAGTTTAATAGGTGGAAATCAGCCACATAACTTTACATACCTTTTAATTTCTATATAAAGAGAACCTAATTTAGCAAGAAGCAGCAGCAGTTTTTTGTGTGGGCATTTTAGGAATTTTTTTTTAAAAGAGTACTGAATAGGTTAAGGAATAGTTATTATATAGTTTTTGATAAGGAATAGTTATTCCTCATTTTAAAGAATAGCTATTCATTAAGAATAAGTATTTACTGTAATAAAAGCATAACCAAACAATTGAATAACTACTCCTTAAGAATAGCTATTACATTACAATATCTATTACAGTGTACTAAACGTGCTCTTAGGGTACGTTTGGTACACTGAATGTAGATTACATCAGGAATAGTAATTTTTATTACTAAGAATAAAAAACATTGTAATAGAATAGCTATTACTATTCATAAGTTTGGATGTTAAATATGGAAAGCTTATAAATGATGATGTATAAATAAACTTTATATTTTTAGAAATATATTAATTTTAAAACCTATTATATGCACTAAGAAATAGCTATTACATCTATTTTAAAGAGGAATAGCTATTCTTCAATTTAAAGAATAGTTATTCCAATATAATAATTAATCCATGTAATAAAAATGCAACTAAATGACCGAATTGCTATTACATATGAATAACTATTCCATTACATGAGTTATTACAGCATACCAAATTTATCCTTAGTAAAAATCATTAAAGTTTGTAACGGAATCATGTGAAAATTGGAAATCTAAAAAAATCATCACAAGGATCAATACTCATTACTTTTGACCATGACCAATGCTACTTTTTGGGCAAATTTCTTTATTGAGGTCTTTAATTAATCATTTTTTATATTTATAGTAATTTTCCCCTTGTAATAGTCATAACAAAGTCTCGTCTAGTTTAAGACGTCTCCTTGAGACCGGAAGGGTTTGCCAAAGAGAGATTCTCAGAGAGAGAGAGAGAGAGAGAGAGAGAGAGAGAGAGAGAGAGAGAGAGAGAGAGAGAGAGAGAGAGAGAGAGAGAGAGAGAGAGAGAGAGAGAGAGAGAGAGATTCTCGTGGGTTTCACAAAGGACTTTGGTGGGATGAAAAAGTGTAGTTTAGGGGGAAATAAATTGTGTCATGATGTGGCCTGTTACTTACCTTAATATTTTTTATTTGTTGCTTGTGCATCATCTAGAAAAAAATGGGAGAAAATGTGAAGATTTTAAATGGGAGGTGACTCCCACACAGTTGTAGGTCGGGCCCTTCAGCTGTGATTGGCTTCCACTTGGTTCCCTACCCGGGAGTGTAATATAGCCATAAAGACCCCCATTTTTTGTTTCTAAAAAAAAATAAATAAATAAATGGGAGAATAGTTGGACCCAATTATTATACATTTCCATCTAAGGCTATAAATGAACTGAGATGTTTATGAACAACTCAAGTTCAACTCGAGAAAAAATTTATTTATGTTCATTTCTTTAGCATAAACAAGTCAAATTCAAACCCAAGTTCAAACTGAACTATTAAACAAGTCAAGCTCAAATATATTATATTCATAAACAAGTTTGTGAACGTAAGACTCGATTTAAATATATAATATTACATGTTTATATGTATATTTGTCTAAGAATATGGTTATATAGGCTTAAAATTGGATCTTGTAAGTTTGTAAAAAAGCTCATATGATATCAAATTATTATTTTAGTTTATTAATAATATAAACAATCCATTCATAGCAAAAATTCATAGGTTTGTAAAGAAGTATAAAATTTTAGTCATAGTTTTACAACTTTACTACATAATGAAAAAGAATAAAAGAATAAAATAATTTATAGCTCAAGCTTATTTGATGATAAACTGAGCAAAACTTGAATATGTAATATTGTTTGGCAATTAAGCTCAAATTAGAAATAAAACTAATTGAATAAGTCTAATCTTTAATAGTCGACTACAGTGGCAATTTTAGGATTATTTTTTAGGGGGGTTAATAATAAACATAAATTATACAAAATTTTGGGTAAAATATCATTTTCGTCCCTAAACTATTACAAAAGTTCGTTTTTCGTTCCTAAACTTTCAAAAGTTCATTTTTCGTCCCTAAACTATCACAAAAGTTCTATTTTCGTCCCTAAACTTTCAAAAGTTCTATTTTCGTCCCTAAACTTTTTCAGAGTACTGACCTGGCTTTGATAAAATGCTGATGTGGGAGGGACAAAAATCAATACATTTGGAAAAGTTTAGAGACGAAAATAGAACTTTTGAAAGTTTAGGGACGAAAAAACGAACTTTTGTGATAGTTTAGGGACGAAAATAATATTTTACCCTAAAATTTTAAACAAAAGAGAACTTGAATATATCAACATAGCAAAAAAAAAAAAAAAAAAAAAAAAAACTGAAATATATAAAATTTTACAATTGCTTTTTACAATGTTTCATATTTTGAAATTGTTGCACGATATCTTCATTATCAATCCTATAAGTTACATCTTTTTCAATGTACACGGCCAAGTAATCATTCATCAATTGATCTCCCATTTGATTAATTTTATTTTTGAATTATTAAGATTTAAATGAATTTTTTTTGAGCTTTAAGATTAACAAATTTCTACTTTTGCTGTTGAGCTTATTAATTTTTTTCCAGATTTTATATCAAATTGGTTTTTTTTTTTTTTTTTTTTTTTTTTTTTTTTTTTTTTTTTTTTAAGACCAAAATATTATTAAGAGAATCATATTCAAATTTATTTCAACTGAGTTTAAAAAAAAAATTAGGGTCAAAGTGTTCAAGTTTAAATTCAGGGGTCAAAACCAAAAAAAAATAAAACATATTTTTTATATATTTTTTTAGTGCAGGGGGTTCATTCATTTGAACCCCCTGGGCTCTAAGTGGAGCTACCCCTGATCGACTAAGCTTGACTTATTTACAATCCTATTTCTATTTTTATTTTTTTAAATTAACATTATTGAAAAATAAAAATGTTTAAATTATATAATAAGGGATTGGTTTTTTTTTTTTTTTTTTTCTTTTTTTCTTTTTGGGGGAAAGAATAATAAGGTAATTTTTAGATCATACTTAAACTAGGACTAATGTCAATGTGAAAACTGTCCTTTCCCTTGATAAAAAGTTCTAAAACAATATGATAATGAATAAGACCCACCATACCATCCTTCTAAAAACATCTCCAGTCAATTGTCATAAATGGTGGGATATTATTATTATTATTATTTTTTTGGTAAACAATGGTGGGATATTTAGGTGTTGTTTGGATTGGATGAGTTTTGAGTGATATTGCTCAGTTTTCTGTTCTTATCATCCAAATCGTGTGGGTTCCACAAAAAAAAATTTTGTTTGGCTTAGTTTTCAATCCTTGTTTTCATCACTCAATTCTCTTATTTTTGAATGATGAGTTATGGAAACTGAAAACACATTTTAAGTGTTTTTAGTTTCCAAAACTCAGTTTTCAATGGCATTTTTGTAATTATCAGTTGCAATGTTTGACTTTTGAGTTCAGTGAGTTTTTTTTTTTTTTTTTTTTTTTTTTTTTTTCACTAGGTTCGGTGAAGTTTTTTTTTTTTTTTTTTCCCACCAAGTTCGGTGAGTTTGGGTATTGGGAGTTGAAGGGGAAAAAAAAAGTAAAAGCTGCACCAAGTGATAGGTATGAGACCCACAAACAGTTGAAAAATATTGAGTGATGACAATTGAGTGATGGTGCCAAACGGGTGGGGTGTAAGGAGTTAGGGTATTTTAAGTGATGAGTGATGAGTTACGAAAATTGAGTGATGAATGACTATTTTTTTAAACCAAACAAGGCCTTAACAAATTCTAATGAAGGAAATATTTTTCAACATAAAAAAAAAATAATAAAAAAAAAAAAAAAAAAAAGTCAAGGCCGCGGAAGTTTCCCCATCAATAAGAAAGGGTCCCAAAAAAAAAAAAAAAATTGGCCTCAGTACAGTGCTGTGTATAACGTTGATGTTAGCGCTGGCGTCCTTGAGAACAAAGTCAGGCCAGGGACGCATCTTGAGGTGAGACGGGAAAAAGTCGATGGCCCATGAAATGAAACAAAAATGTCGTTTACCATAAAAAAAGAAAAAAACAAAAATGTCATGAACGCGGAAAAGAAGTCATAAATTTTATAATTAATGATTCACAATGTTAAGATTATCTGAAAGTGACAAACATTACCAATTGACATACTTGAGAACAAAATTAGGTTAGGAAAGCATCTCGAGGTGTCGGGAAAGAGTTGTGTTAAAAAATCATAACTTTTATAATTAATTATTGGTAACGATGGGTTTACATAAGAATGGTAAGCAATTAATCACAAACTATTGATACGATTATTATGAGAATAATTTTTGGCAAGTAAAAATGTGTTATTAGTAATAAGCCCCATTAAGAATCAGTAAAAACTAATCATGCAACTTATAAAAATGTCGTAAATTAATTTGTAGCATTAATGTTACTTTTTTCAGTTATGTTAACTGGTATTCTTAAGACAGTTGTTAATAAACTATTTTAAAAAAATCTTGACACAAATTTTATATTTTGATAAATAAAAAAAAATATTTATAAAAATATTTCATAAACTTTTTTAAAAAATAATTATAGCATACCCAACTTTGTGAATAGGAAAGTATGAATTCATAAACTAAGATCTTTAACTTTTCCCTACTTTTTTTTAATACTAAAAATGAATGTCCCAATCTGTGCATTATTGGCGCGTTACATGCGTGTGGCAAAAAGGAAGGTTTCCAATGTCTGGTGTTCACACTTGACAGTTGACACTAGCGTAGAAGCATTCATTTTGTGTTCCTAAAAGTAAAAGCAAAGCTCTCTGTTTGCCGCTCCTTCCGCCAAAAATGGCCATATTAATCAGATGCCAATTTTTAATCATTATTTTTTGGATTACATTACATTTCCCTACAATCAAAGTTTTATCAAATATAAAATAATAAACGACTTGATTCGTTTACCAAAAAAAAAAAAAAAAACGACTTGCTTCGTACGAATGAATTACATGAACATGATACGACTCTAGGATTTGATTCTTAAGCTAAAACGGGAAACAATGTTTAATTATTTAGTCCACATCCCCCTCTGCATATCCCATGAACAGTTTTGACAGAACAATTCAATTTTGCATGACTAGAGCTTCCCATAAATTCAATTATAGGAGGAGGAATATGATCCGAGATGGAGTAGCAAAAGTAAATAATTATTAATTATTTTGGGTAAATTATATTTTTCCATTTTAATTTAATTTATTTTATTATCTCAATTACAATGTTTTTCGAACTTTTGAAACACATGGGGTACGTTTGGTACATTGAATGAGGATTACGACAGGAATTGTAATCTTTATTACTAGTTGTGGGTGGGCAAGCCTAGCATCGTATGTTAGGCCTGAGGCCCAATTTTGGTATCACTTTCTTCCCGAAGACGTTAAGGTGGCCAGCTCTTGGCTACCTAGGCGGAAATGCAACTATAAGGGGACGAATGCTTCCTCCGAAGACAATAGGTCTGATCCGAAAAGGTTCCACTCGCCGGGTCTCATGAGAACTTGATCAAGTAGATATACTGAAGATTCCACAGTAAGAAGCGAGTTCTGGACGCGCCTACGTGCGAGAAGATCATAAAGTATCTAAGAAATAAAGCTGCTACCACCGCATTCAATGCACTGCAACAGCTTTCCTGGCCGCATTTATGTGGAGAAGACACCTTAACAGTGCAACCTCAACCACTATCACTCACTGCAAGCTAAAGCACACTTCTGATGTGATTAGTACTCAAGTGGACGCTTGGATGAAGAACAAATGTACGGTGAAGATGAGGAGAAAAATGTATATATAAGGGAAATAGGTCTTACAGGGGGGGGGGGAGGAAAAAAGGGGAATTCTCTTCGGACTAAAACAGATCCTTACTGAATATTAGTCAAGACTTTATTGTTGTTCTTGGTTTTTTCTGTTTGGACCCTTGTTGAATCCATTTTTAACTCAGTTGTTCAACCCACTCTCTACAAATTCATTGTCAAGGGTCTCATTGGGCTGAATCTACAAAGTCCATACTTGGCCCAACAAAAATTGACCCTACAATTGGCGCCGTCTGTGGGAACAGCTCGAGAAAAGGTGGGAGCAACACTTCAGAAGCGGCTGAACCAAGGAAACAACCAATGGAGTCCAGACTGTCTCAACACACTGATCCTTTCGTTCACTTGGAGTGGAGAAGGGATCGCCAAGACAGCGTCCACACCACACATCGCGATCAGAATCAGTCACATGGAGAGAGCCACATGTCCCATGCAGAGAAAAACCAAAGCATGCAGTTGGAGATTCGAAGGCTAAGAAGAGAGTTGCGCCATGCAAAGAGGAAGCGCACTTCCTCTTACTTTGACGAAGATTCTGAGGATGGACGAGACGATAACTATAGGCGGAGATCTCGAACGCCAGTCAGTGAACCCATCCCCTATGAGGAAATGCACCATCATGAGAGGAACCCTCGGAGCCCCCTCCCAAGGGGCGCAGGAAACGATGCTATGAGTAAAGCTTTGGATCAAATCTCCAGGTCTCCTTTTACGCGTAACATCGAGAACGCCAGACTTCCTCGACGTTTCCACCAGCCTACATTCACCATCTATAATGGCCGGACCGACCCAGTGGAACACGTGAGTCACTTCAACCAACGGATGGCTGTTCACTCCAGGGACGAAGCCCTAATGTGCAAGGTTTTCCCCTCTAGTCTCGGACCGATAGCCATGAGATGGTTTGATAATCTGAAGGCCAACTCTATCAGCTCTTTCCAGGAACTAACTAAGGCATTTGGGTCCCGTTTTGTCACATGTCGCAGAGTTCCTCAGTCCATGGCCTCCTTGTTATCCGTAAGCATGAGGGAAGGTGAGACTTTGAAGTCATATTCAGATAGATTCTGGGAAACGTACAACGAGATGGAAGAAGACTGTGATGTGGTGGCCATCAGCTCTTTTAAGCTAGGCCTGCCCACGGAACATCTCTTAAGGACGTCCCTAACGGCAAAACCTGCTATCAGTGTGCGCCAGTTGATGGACAGAATTGACAAATTCAAAAGAGTTGAAGAAGACCGACAGCAGAGTAAAGGCAAGGATAAGGTTATCCCTCAGGAGAGAAGGGATTTCAGGTCGGACCGACAGGGCCATAACCGGCAGAGAAAGGATTGGGTCGAACACGGTTCAGCAAGTTTTCAAGCAGTCAATGCTGTATTTCGCGAGCCCGTGCACCAAGTTTTGGAAAAAATAAAAAATGAACCTTTCTTTAAGAGGCCAAACAAGATGGTTGGAAACCCTGAAAGGCGCAACCACAATCTTTACTGCCAATATCATCTTGACTATGGGCACACTACCGAAGATTGTAGGAATTTGTGGAACCATTTGGATCAACTTGTCAGCGAGGGCAAGCTGAAACAACTTTTGCACCATTCATATGGCCAGGGGAATGTGGGGCCGCGAAGGGAGGACCCTATGAAACCCCCTTTGGGCACAATAAATGTCATCTTCGCTGCGCCAGGGAGGACAGGGTCTTGCCCATCCAGAGTTTTATCAGTCGCTCGGCTGCCCTCGGAGAGTAATGGTAGGGAGCCGAAGAGACTAAGGAAGTGGGCTCAACCATTCTTGGGATTTTCGGATGATGATAAGATCGGAACTATTCAGCCTCATGAAGATGCTCTAGTGGTAACTCTCAGAATAGTGGGATACGACGTGAGGAGGGTAATGGTGGATCAGGGCAGCGCTGCAGAAATAATGTATCCCGACCTCTTCAAGGGGTTGAATTTGACTCCCGAGGATTTAACACCATATAGTTCCCCTCTGGTAAGTTTTGATGGTAAAGTAGTCATCCCGAAGGGCCAGATCAGGCTCCCTGTGCAGACCGGCTCTGAGATGGTAGAGGTTGACTTTATAGTAGTGGACGCCTACTCACCCTACACTGCGATTGTAGCAAGACCTTGGCTTCATACCCTCGGGGCGGTCTCCTCCACACTTCATCAGAAGGTCAAATATCCGTCCGAAGGGCGAGTAGAGGAAATCCGAGGAGATCAATCGACGTCCAGGCAATGTCTAGTGGCGGCCATTCAACACGAACGTCAGGCTGAATCCTCATATCGTAACGATGAAGGCTTATAGCAGTTAAAACCTTCGGTGTTGGGCACTGAAACTTCAGCCGAAGGTGCAGAGTGTGAAAGCCTTGTGAAGATAGTTGTAGATAACAATCCCGAAAAATTCTTTCAAGTCGGATCCATGCTACCCCCCTCAAGAGAAGGAAGAGTTGATAGAGTTCCTCAGAACCAACGTTGATGTGTTCGCGTGGGACTCAGCAGAATCCCTGGGGGTAAGTCCAGAGTTCATCTGCCATCATCTGAACGTTAATCCAGCTATCACACCTAAGAAACAATCGCTCCGGCGCCCGTCGAGAGAACACGCGGACGCGGTTAGGGAAGAAGTGATGAAACTCAAGTAGGCGGGGGCTATTAAGGAAATTTTTTATCCTGAGTGGTTGGCCAACACAGTGGTGGTAAAGAAGAAAAGCGGAAAATGGCGGGTATGCGTAGATTTCACGGACCTCAACAGGGCTTGTCCGAAGGATCCGTTTCCAATGCCGAAGATAGACCAACTGGTTGATGCAACCGTTGGGCACCCCCGGATGAGTTTCCTGGACGCCTTTCAAGGTTACCATCAAATACCACTAGCCCCCGGCGATCAGGAGAAAACAACTTTTGTTACCCCTGTAGGGAATTATCACTATAAGGTAATGCCGTTCGGCCTAAAAAACGCAGGGGCTACCTATCAGAGGATGATGACCAGAATGTTTGAACCCCAGTTGGGTAAGAGCATGGAAGTTTATATTGATGATATGGTGGTAAAAAGCAAGATTATCGCAGAGCACATTGGGGACCTCAGAAACGTTTTTGGAATTTTGAGAGAACACAGATTACGTTTGAACGCGTCCAAGTGTTCATTTGGTGTGGGGTCAGGCAAGTTCTTGGGATATATGGTGACTCATAGGGGGATTGAAGTTAACCCCGACCAGATAAAAGCCATCAACAACCTACGAGCTCCTCGGAACCCAAAGGAGATCCAGAAACTGACCGGAATGACCGCTGCCCTCAATAGGTTCATTTCCAGATCGGCCGACAGGTGCAGACCCTTTTTCTCTCTGATCAACAAATGGAAGGGGTTTGAATGGACTGAGGAATGTGATATTGCCTTTCAGCAACTTAAGGACTACTTAGCTCGACCACCAGTTATGTCCAGTCCGGAGCCTGATGAGGTACTATTCGCATACATCGCTGTAGCCCCTAGTGCGGTGAGCCTAGGGCTGATCCGCACAGACTCAGGTATTCAAAAGCCTGTCTACTACGTAAGCAAGTCGCTGCATGAAGTCGAAATACGTTACTTGCCATTGGAAAAAGCCATCTTGGCAGTAGTGCTAGGAACGAAGAAACTACCCCATTATTTCCAAGCCCATACCGTTATAGTTCTCACACAACTGCCACTAAGGACCATACTTCGAAGCGCCGACTACACTGGAAGGATTGCCAAATGGGGCACGATCCTAGGAGCTTTCGATATCAAATATATGCCTCGCACATCAGTGAAAGGCCAGGTTCTCGCTGACCTAGTCGCCGAGTTCACAGAGCCCCTTCTTGAGGAGGTAACACTAATACCAGGTTCGGATGAGAAGGCCGTTGGCATGGTTTCTCTACAGGGCCCCTTGCTTTGGGAAGTGTACGTAGACGGCGCATCAAATCAGAGGGGTTCAGGAATGGGGCTAGTGCTGATATCCCCAGAAAAGATTGTTATTGAAAAAGCGTTAAGGCTGAATTTCTCCGCGACGAATAACGAGGCAGAGTATGAAGCTCTCTTAATGGGGATGACGATGGTACGAAGGATGGGAGGAGAGTCGATACAGATGTTCTCGGACTCAAGATTGATTGTCGGACAAGTACAAGGGGAGTTCGAAGCGAAGGACGAAAGAATGCAAGGGTACCTAAGTCGAGTGAGATCACTACAGACAGAGTTTGAAACTTTTAACCTGCGGCACATCCCCAGAAATGGCAACACGCATGCGGATTCTTTGGCCACGCTTGCTACCTCTTCGGCGAATGGGTTGCCTAGGGTTATCCTCGTTGAGGACATGCAAAGACCGACGGAATTAAGAAGAGAGGCAGTCCAGGTTCATCACATCGGGGCAGCCCTAAGCTGGATGGATCCTATTATCAAGTTCCTGAAGGATGATGTATTGCCCGAAGAAAAATGGGAGGCAGATAAAGTACGGAGGAAATCCACTCGTTTCTGGCTATCCGAAGATCACAAACTTTATAAACGCTCCTATTCAGGCCCATACTTATTATGCGTGGACCCAGAGGCAACTGAACCCATACTAGAGGAGTTGCATGAAGGGGTCTGCGGAGGCCATACCGGTGGAAGGTCTTTGGCTCACCGAACCATTACTCAAGGTTATTGGTGGCCGAATATGCAGAGAGAGGCCCAAGAGTACGTCAAAAAGTGTGATCAATGCCAGCAGTTCGCGCCGAACATATATCAGCCCGGAGGCGTCCTCAATCCGCTGACCAGCCCATGGCCTTTCGCTCAATGGGGACTCGATATTGTAGGCCCATTCCCTAAGGCAGTGGGAAACAAGAAGTACCTCCTAGTCGGCACGGACTACTTCACCAAGTGGGTCGAAGCCGAACCCCTAGCAAACATCAGGGATGTAGATGTGAAAAAATTTATCTGGAAAAATATTGTCACGCGATTTGGGGTCCCCCGTACCCTCATATCGGACAATGGGCTTCAGTTCGACAGCAAAGCGTTCAGGAATTACTGTAGTGAGCTGGGAATCACGAACAGATATTCCACCCCTGCATACCCCCAGGGCAATGGGCAAGCAGAAGCTGTCAACAAAGTCATCGTTAACGGTTTGAAGAAAAGGTTAGACGAAGCCAAGGGTAGATGGGTGGAAGAGTTGCCTCACGTGTTGTGGGCATATAGAACTACGCCTCGTAGGTCTACTGGAGAAACTCCCTTTTCAATGACCTATGGGGCTGAGGCCGTGATACCCCTAGAGACTGGGTTCCCAACATACAGGACAAGCTCCTTTGATTCGATTAACAACGATGGGCAGCTGGAAAAAAGTTTGGATCTAATTGAGGAGCGAAGGGAAAATGCAATGGTCCGACTGGCACATTATCAGCAAAAACTAAAGCAGGGCTATGATGCCAATGTGAGGCTGAGACCCCTGGAGCCTGGTGATCTGGTCCTAAGAAAGGTAGTAGGCACTGCAAAGAATCCAGCCTGGGGAAAGTTGGGACCGAACTGGGAGGGGCCGTATCGCATCACCTCGACGGCTGGCGTTGGAGCATACTTCCTTGAAGACTTGGATGATCATGTAATTCCCCGGCCATGGAATGTAAATAACCTCAAAAGGTACTACTATTAAAAGAATTCTCCCTTCAGTCATGATACCATTCTGTTATGATAAATTCTCAAGTGTTTAAACTTAAATTCAATCATGCCTGTAGTCCTCAGACCAGATGATTTGGGTTAGTTAGCACTCCTTTACAATTCTCAAGTGTTTAAACTTAAATTCAATCATGCCTGTAGTCCTCGGACCAGATGATTTGGGTTAGTTAGCACTCCTTTACAATTCTCAAGTGTTTAAACTTAAATTCAATCATGCCTGTAGTCCTCGGACCAGATGATTTAGGTTAGTTAGCACTCCTTTACGATTCTTAAGTGTTTAAACTTAAATTCAATCATGCCTGTAGTCCTCGGACCAGATGATTTGGGTTAGTTAACACTCATTTACGATTCTCAAGTGTTTAAACTTAAATTCAATCATGCCTGTAATCCTCGGACCAGATGATTTGGGTTAGTTAGCACTCCTTTACAATTCTCAAGTGTTTAAACTTAAATTCAATCATACCTGTAGTCCTCGGACCAGATGATTTAGGTTAGTTAGCACTCCTTTACGATTCTTAAGTGTTTAAACTTAAATTCAATCATGCCTGTAGTCCTCGAACCAGATGATTTGGGTTAGTTAACACTCATTTACGATTCTCAAGTGTTTAAACTTATATTCGATCATGCCTGTAGTCCTCGGACCAGATGATTTGGGTTAGTTAGCACTCCTTTACGATTCTGAAGTGTTTAAACTTAAATTCAATCATGCCTGTAGTCCTCGGACCAGATGATTTGGGTTAGTTAACACTCATTTACGATTCTCAAGTGTTTAAACTTAAATTCAATCATGCCTGTAGTCCTCGGACCAGATGATTTGGGTTAGTTAACACTCATTTACAATTCTCAAGTGTTTAAACTTAAATTCGATTATGCTTGTAGTCCTCGGACCAGATGATTTGGGTTAGTTAGCACTCCTTTACGATTCTTAAGTGTCTAAAATTAAATCAAATTGTACCAGTTGTCTTTGGACTGGAGGATTCGGATTAGTTGACGCTTTCACGTTATTAGTCTTATCTGGTACTTGGCGAAATACGCAAACTTAAGTTTAAATTACGTCGACTGTCATTGTCACAACGCCTTGTTTATCCATATCTAAAACATTGCCGTGGTTTTGATTGGTTCTTGGTTATTAAACGATCATGGTTAACCATAGCGACAGTATCATTAAAAAGCAATTATGAATAAAAAATAAGCTACTTCTTTCATTAAAAAGGCAGTATCAGTACAAAATAGGTGATAAAGGGCCCTAACTGTTACATAGCTTTAAACATCCTCAGCCTTATCTTGAGGCACTGGATCATCCTTTGGTAGATCACCCGCATCTCCGGTCTGAAGAGGTGTTTGGCTCGTCTCGGCTGAAACTGCGAGATTCTGACCGACCGAGGAGGCCTCCACGGTATCTGGCAAGTCACTGATATCAGGATCGTAGTAAACGCTCCCAGGCTACCTCAGGGCAGACTTTAGGGGAACTCCGGCTGCATCAAGACACTTGCCCCAGGTTATTTCGCAGTACCGCCTGCAGACCTTAGCGAATTCCTCGGTCAGCCTCATCTGGGTCTCTTGCACCCCCAGCAGGTAGGCAGCCTGTTTCTCAGCCTCGACTGCTTCCTTGGCCAACTGAGCATCCTCCTTGGCCATTCGTGCAGCGTCCCTGGCTTTGTCTAACTCAGCCCGAAGTCCTTTCACCAACGCCCTTTCTGTTTCCAGATTGATTTCGGTGGTATATAACTTCTGGCGTTGGTCTTCGGCTTGCTTTTCAACGTTCTTCAGACTTGCCTCCGCACTTTTCTTCGACTTCGTCTCCTCCTTCAGCTGCTCGAAGATGCGGGCGCACTCGTCTTTTGTAACGCCCAGTGCTTTCTCGGCCTCCTGCCTTGATTGCATCTCAGCTTGCACTTCAACCTCTTTCTTTGCATTCCACTCCTCAGCGACAAATATCTGCTGGGCGATCTGCACGACGGAAGAACATTTCTTATTGTTTGTTATTAGACAGCAGAAAGAGGATAAGAAGGTCAATTCCTTTACCATGCCTAAGTCCCTCTTAAGGGATAAGAAAAGCTCGTGGTGGTTGAAGTGCCTATAGGACTCCATGTCCCTTGGAAGAAGCAAGGGCTGCTCCAAAGCGTCCGCAATGTAACCGGCCTTGCCTCCACCATAATTTCTGATGGAGGCATCATAGGGGATGTCCGCACCATCCAATGTCACCTTCGGAGGCCATGTCCGAGGGCCCCGGAGCACGTCGGCGGCTGAAGGATCGTCCCTGCTTTCCGTGGATGAAGCCCTCTTTCCCCTAGTATTATGGGCCACCTTCTACTGCTTGTGCCCCTTTGTAGGCACTGTCTCAGTAACTTCAGCGTCGGTCGCAACCATTTTCTTCTTTGGATCCGGCAGCGACTTCAGGGTGGGATCTGAAGGGGCTTGAGGAAGGAGAGGAGGGAGATTCACGGCTAGCTGAGATGGACCAACGCCTTTGGAGGCGGCCCTCGATTTTCTGTTCTTCATCAACTCTGATAAACTCTGCATGTCTTCGTCCGAAGAGTAGGCAGACACTATTAGTCTCTCTGGGTGAACAGCCGATTGCCTATCTGTTTCCTCGACGTCTATAATTTGAATCTCTTCCGAAACCTCACTTTCAAATCTGAACTGGTCGATCTGCTCGTCAAGAGAAGGCGTAGAAGAAGCAACTCTCTCCTCCTCTGCTACTGGTCCAAGGGGAGCTTCTTGAATGGGCTGAGCGAGCTGTAGTATACCCTGCGGATTAGGATGGGGCACCGGGGCGAGGTCGAAAGGAGCCAAGAAGGTCTTCCGAGCCATGTCAATTCGGTTGATGCGGCGATCCCCAAGTGTTATTGCGTTACCGATCGGCTGAAGTTCGGTTGTTGGAGTATAACCGAGGATGAGGGGAACAGACCTGAGTTGTCCGTCTTCACTTACAAAAATCTCCGACCGAAGAAGGTAGTTCAGAGCCGCGGTATTTATATGACTCAGCCGAGGACCTACGTGACGTCTATCTGTAAAACATTACAATAGAACTGTCAAAAAAAGATGGAAATAGGACGAACGGAATTCCGAATAGCTGAAAACAAAAAATGTTAGAGAATCTCAATGGGGGATGTCCCACCTGGCTCTCCTGGCTGGGTTGGGCAATGAATTCCATCATGCCATGCACCCGAGACGATCAGAAAATCATCCTTCATCCCTTTGTTAAACTTGGGGAGACAGGAGAGAAGTCTGACGACATCAGATCGGGACCTTAGATAGTATCCCGCTCCCTCTTTGGTACGACACTCATACATGTGTACCACATCATGCCAGGTTAGTCCCAGCCCTAAGTGACGGTTTAAGTCGTCAACGGCCCCTAAAATCCTAAATGTGGTAAGTGCGCACTGGTCAGGGCTAATCTTATGGGCGGTAAGGTAACTTCTAGTAACTGGACCCATGGGGATGGTCATTCCCCCTTCCAAGAAAGCGATAATGGGGATTATAACCTCACCCACTTCTCGGTCCAAAAGTAAGCCCTCCGTGGGGCAATACCTCAAGCCCACTTCCTGGGGAATGCGATGTCTCGCCCTAAACTCCTCTATCTTGGAGGGGCTGTCCACTAGGTATTTGAATCTACCCATTTCTGAATCAGGTTAGAGGGAGGGAAATGCGAAATGGCAACTGAAGAAAATCTACCAAACGCCGAAGAGGCAATCTGAATAGGTTTCGAAAATCTCGGGCAAAGAACTCACGCAGAGTCGAATCGGGAGATGTTCTTTGGCCTCGCGGGAAAGTTGTAGTGGATTCTGACACGAATTGAAATAGACAACTGGAAAGGCTCTGGGAGTCTGAACGCTTGAGTTCGCTGGAGGGTCTGAAACTTGTAGAGTGAGAAAGCTACCCCTTCTGAGACTTTATATAGGGGTGGGCAAAGTAGTGAGATTTATCCCGCCCAAAAATTTTTTAAGGGGATCTTGTCCGTCGGATTTGCGACGTGTCACCAGATTTGATGGACAAGACGCCGCCTGAAGTAATTAATGACGCCTCGGAAACGACGTAACAGCAATAATAATAAAGAAGGCGCCTAGATGCATGCGAGCACACGTGTGGAGTCAAAAATTCAACGCATTCACTTTGCAAAAGGTCAAAACCCCACTTTTTCTCCTCGGATACAAGGGAAAAATTGGAATTTTGAGGGGCTATTGTGGGTGGGCAAGCCCAGCATCGTATGTTGGGCCTGAGGCCCAATTTTGGTATCACTTTCTTCCCGAAGACGTTAAGGTGGCCAGCTCTTGGCTACCTAGGCGGAAATGCAACTATAAGGGGACGAATGCTCCCTCCGAAGACAATAGGTCTGATCCGAAAAGGTTCCACTCGCCGGGTCTCATGAGAACTTGATCAAGTAGATATACTGAAGATTCCATAGTAAGAAGCGAGTTCTGGACGCGCCTACGTGCGAGAAGATCATAAAGTATCTAAGAAATAAAGCTGCTACCACCGCATTCAATGCACTGCAGCAGCTTTCCTGGCCGCATTTATGTGGAGAAGACACCTGAACAGTGCAACCTCAACCACTATCACTCACTGCAGGCTAAAGCACACTTCTGATGTGATTAATACTCAAGTGGACGCTTGGATGAAGAACAAATGTACGGTGAAGATGAGGAGAAAAGTGTATATATAAGGGAAATAGGTCTTACAGGGGGGGGGGGAGGAAAAAAGGGGAATCCTCTTCGGACTGAAGCAGATCCTTACTGAATATTAGTCAAGACTTTATTGTTGTTCTTGGTTTTTTCTGTTTGGACCCTTGTTGAATCCATTTTTAACTCAGTTGTTCAACCCACTCTCTACAAATTCATTGTCAAGGGTCTCATTGGGCTGAATCTACAAAGTCCATACTTGGCCTAACAAAAATTGACCCTACACTAGTAATAAAGTGTGTTGTAATGTAATAACTAAACATATTCATTAATTTGGTTGTAACTTATAACATTAGAATGAAACTTAACATTTATTTTAGGAAATATCTTACTCATATAATTATATCTCCCTTAAAAATTGTTATTTTTAAATTTAAGAGAGATATGTGCTATTTTTTATAATTTTTTATTTTTTATAATTGTTAGATGTATATGGAAAGTTTGTTTATTTGGAAATATATTAAATATAAAAATTATTGCACATACTAAGGAATAACTAATACTACCTTTTAAAAAGGAATAGTTATTCCTCATTTTGAAGAATTGCTATTTATAAGGAATGACTATACCTTGTATTAAGAACATAACAAACTAAAGAATAACTAAACTATAAGAATAACTATTACATTACAACTCCTATTACAGTCTACCAAACATGCCCATGATTTATCAAATCTTTCTATTCTCCAACTATTGACGTACGTATTAAATATATATATATATATATATATCAAAGTACATATTCATGAGCTTTTCATAATTTTATATAAATTATTATGTTTGAGCTAGATTTATTTATGAATCCTCAAATCTAACTTATTTGCTAAATAAACCAATATAACAAATTATTTCTTAACCCTAATCTATTTATGGACAGTTTACTTTTTGCAAGGCTAATTATTGTTTCGTGAATTGCGTGTTTGCATAATAATTATAGATTTTTTTTTTTTTTGGAGAAACATATAATAATTAGAGAAATACTAACAAGTGCTCTTAAGGCACTGATTAAGAATCCAATTAAAGAAAGTTTTTATAGGAAAAGAAAAAAAAATTAATGTTTTGATAGTTTTTTTCATTTTCCATAAAAGTGATATTAAAACTTTCCTAAAATGGATTCTTAACCAGTGCCCTAAGGACACTCGTTAACGTGACCCTAATAATTATAGTTAAACAAACTTTTCCTCCAAACACAATTGGACTTCTAGAATTTAGTAAGTGACCATTCATAAAGCTATTTACTTGTATCATATTTACATGACTTATTAAATCATTTAAATTAATTATCGGAGGAAGAGTATGATCTGAGATGGAGTATCACTAATAAATAATTATTAATCATTTTTGGATAAATTACATTTTTTTCATTTTTAATCTTTTATACCGATTACAATGTTCTTCAAATTTTTGAAACCATGATGTATCAAATCCTTCCATCCCCCAATTATCTACATATTAAAAAAATGTATTATATATAATATATATTGTAGGGATTGGGTTTGAGTACTTCTGTTTTTGGATGAGTGGACTCAAACCCAACTAGCCCAATACAATGAATTTGTAGAGAGTGGGCCAAAGAACTAGGCTTTAGTGCATGGACAACAATAAATATGGCGTTCATGGCAATCAAATAGAGATGAACTGAGGTTAAGAAAGTTTGTCCTCGGCACAGTCCGAAGAGCTTTTCTCTAATAATTAATGAATAAGAGTAGTTATAGGAATCCTCCCGCCCCCAATCTATGAGGGGTTTCTCCTATTATATAGTCTTCTTTCATTGATCTCTACCCTCCACTTATTGATCATCAAAGCCTATACCTGAGTGTCTATCCCATCAGCCGCCTTTCCAAATCTCCTGTGAGTTACAACAACCAAGGCAGCACTGTTCAGAGGTTATTTCCTCATTAATGTGGCTAGAATGTCAGTTGCGGGTATTTAATGTGGAGGTGACAGTTTCTCCTTGAATTGTTCCTTCACCCTGCTCCCATGGCTGATCCATGGTACTTGTCCTTTTCCTTGGGATGTTCTGGGAGGCTGCCTTTAATGGCACGTCGCTCTTCCCTTCTATAATCTAGGCTGGCAGAGGACAGGATTGTCCTCGGCGATATTTCTAGGCAATTTGGGCCTTCCTTATTCATCCTCAGATGCTGCTCGTGGGCCTTGGGCTTAATATAAAGTGGGCCGGGGTTACTATATTTCTTAGGCCCCACAATAGCCCCTCGAAATCCTGCTGTCTGTCTCATTGGACAGAGAAGAGGATTTTGATGTCCTTGGGCCCTTGTTATGGCTTGGCAAGTCTTGTCCTCCATTAGTGCTAAAGTCTTTTCATCTGTCTAAGGCACGTTTCTAGCGCTTCGGTATATAGAGCGCGCCCTCATTAAACTCTGGCGGCTTTATGCTTCCCACCTTCAACGATGTGATGATAATCAAACGGTGGGGATCTTTTTGACTTTATGGGCGGGAAAACCCACACGGTTACTCTTAACTGGGGGTATAAATACCCATTAGAATCGATTTTCCTTTTTACTTTGCATTCAAGAGCTATTGCGCACATACTCTGAACTTGGTCAAGTCTCCAATCGATCTTACATCTCTTTTCAGCATAAAAAGCCTGTCTGAGGAGCTTTTCCTCATTTCTGTAAGTTTTCTTCTCTTTCGAGCTCATTTTTTCTCCTGTCTGAGTTTCTTTTCCTCTTATTCCTCTCTCTCTTTCGCTTTTCCCTGAGTCTTTTGGTCGTTCTTTAGGATGGGTAGGTTTAAGAAATTGGTTGAGTCTGAAGAGGCGATGGAAAAATTCATCGCCGATTATAGGATATCCAGTAATGTGGGTTTGAGGTACTGTGAAGGAGGGGAGTGGTATATTAGGAGAAAAGAGGGTGAAGTAGCGGTTCCCATAATTGCCTTCCTTGAGGGCGGTATGAGAATCCCTATGGGGCCAGTGATAAGAGACTATCTTAGGCACTTCCGATTAGCCCCTACCCAGTGCGCCACTAACATGTTTAGGATTTTAGGTTGTGTGGATGCTCTAAACGAGAAAATGGAGTTGAGGTTAACCCACCACGATGTAAACTAGTGCTACAACCTCCAGCACCTAAAGGGTAAGTCCTATCACATGAAGACGATGGAGGATAGGGTTCGGCTTATTCAATGCCTCCTTGAGTCTAGCAAGATGTTGAATAAGGACTTTCTCATTCTGTCTGGGGAGTGGCATGACGACCTCCATTGTCCGACAGTGGAGGGGACACCAGGTGGGGTATTTATAGTAGAAGAGGGTGTGACCTTTTGCGTTATCGCAATCTACATTGCTTGGTTGCTAATACGAACATGCCTTCTTTTTTACAGGTCCGTACACTTTTGAACAACACTTCCATTTGGTCAACAAGGCAAACTTGGAAACTGTACTTAGGGCTGAGATCTTCGTGAACGAAGCAGATAATCAAGTTATGGCTGCCCACAAGATCCTTGGATACGACCTAATACAGAAATCGTTCTCGGCTCCGAAGTACATGGTCAGAGCCAAAGATCCTTGGCTTCACAAGATTACTATAGTAGAACACGGGTTCCTGCTTCTTGAAGGATCTCCTATCCCAGCAGGTGGTCCTTCATCAAGCCTTTCTTCATCCCATCAGGTTATGGAGGACGAGTGAAAAGGTGCAGAGAGAGAAGGAGTTGCTGATTTGGGTCCGTCCGAGGACGAATTTGGGTGACCCCCATTTAACTGAAGCAGGACTTCTGTCCGCAGGAATTTCTCTTCGGGCCAAGATGGGTTTCAAAAGGCAACCCCAGACTAGCCTATTCGACTTGCTTGAAGGCCAGCCCGGGAAGGATGTGCTAGGGAAGTCTCAATCCCAGCTTCCTCCTCCTCCACCCAAGTCCTAGCCTGCTCAGACCAGGTCGTCCTCCACTCAGCTTAAGCTTCCACCTCCCCCACCTCGGCCAAGTCTGCCACAGAGGTCCAAGCCTACTGATCCCAAAAATAAAAAGGACCTCAAGGGCAAGAAACCCATAGGAGGAGACAAGACTCGTTCTTCTCAGAAGGAGGATGAGGCTCGGCGGCCCCCCAAGCAACAAAAAATTGGGCACTAGGGCCAAGGGAAGGAAGTGGCCCTATAGGGCGAGCCCCAAGCCTGGCTCCCCGCCCTAATGCTCCATGGGGAACCCCTGATGGATACTGCTTCCCTCAAAGACTTCAGAGGGGGTGAAGGCGCATTCGTGGCCAATGCGTTGGAGATGTCCCTACTACTCCCCACCGATATGGCCGAGCTGGGGGGCTTAAGGAGGCAGGAGGTTGTCCTTAGTTTCAAGAGGTACCTGGATATGGTAAGACCTCTGACACTTGTGCCTTCATTGAATTTTGCTCTTCAGTTCCCAACTTACTGTGAGCTTATTTCAATTCGTAGGCTATCCAAGCCACTTTTAGGTTTAAGGAGGAAGCTAATAACCAGAGCAAGGCCCTGAATTAAGAGCGTGATAAGCGCTTGGATGCCACGCGGACCCTTAAGAACTCCGAAGTTGACCTCAAGAAGGCAAGGGAAGAATTGAAGGAGATGACGAGGGCCAGAGATAGCGCGGTATCCGGCCTAGTTGGCGCTCAAAAACAGGTAGAGGACCAAGCAGGGCGCCTACGGAAGGCTGAGGATCAGCTGCAGATTGCCAAGGAGTAGATTGCTCATTTGAAGAAGAAGCTGGCTGAGGCAGAGAGAGCTAAAAATGTCGTCGAATGGGCCAAGGATAAGGCCTTGAGGGCTAAAACAGAAGTGGAGTTCGTAAGGACAAAGGCTGAAAGCTCTAAAAAGCAAGTCGAGGAGGAGGCTTTTGCTTCGGGAGTGGCCGAGACCGAGGCCAATCTCAAGGCCCAAGTACCTAGGTTGTGCAGACACTACTGCTCCCAGACTTGGAATGAAGCCCTTAACCAAGCTGGGGTTGAGACTTCGTCCGAGCTTAGGAGGGCTGAGAGAGTGTACTACCCCCTTGCCATTCGTGAGGCTGCCCCCGCCAACTCTGTAGCTGATGCTGCCTTTGAAACTACAGACAAAGGCCAGGTCGGTACTGCCAAGGATCCAATTTCAACTGATGAGCCTGCCGAGGATACTGAGCATCAAGCGGTGTTAGAGAAAGAAAAAACTAGTAACCAAGAAGCACTCCAGGACGTGATGAAGCCTCTTGCTGACTCTCAGGCCACCCCTACTGACTCTTAGGCTCCTCTTGCCGAGAAAGAGCTCTCCGAAGTTGCCTTCCGAGCCAGGATCCCAAAGCATCCGATACAACTTTTCAGCAAACCCCCAAGGACAAGCTGTCTATCAAGTTGAAGAAATAGGCCACTTTGACGAGCTATCTTGTTTTGCCGACTTGTGCCTTTATAGTCTTCTTTTCTTTTTCATTTCATTATATTTTTCATCTTTATGATATTGTAATGAAACCATTTTTTTGTAATGGATCTAAGCGTTCGTGTTTATTTCTTCGAATGACGTTGCCCTTTATTTATTATGTTTTAACGGTTTGCTCAATACTTGGTTAATTTTAGCGGTGTGCCAGTAATATTTGGATAATTGAAAACGTCGAACCCATGACATAAATTTTTGCTTCAGATTTTAACTGAAAACTGCACAGTCTCAGCAATGCAACTTGTTTCCTCTTAGACAAATCACAAAAGAATTCTTGAAATGCTTTAAGTGACGCTCATGGGCTTGTTTTCGTTTTACATCTTTATTAAAGTAAGATGGGGTAAGTGATCTGAGGCACCAGACCCCTCTTTGGCTGTACTTGTAACTTAGGTGAATGCTCACGCTCCGTTTTGTTAAAAGTAGCTAGTTTCCCCACAATTTTGAGTTCGAGGATCATGCAAGACCTTGGTTCTATCTAGCACTTAGTCTGTTGAAGTAACTAGTTTCTCCATAGGTTTGAGTCCGAGGACCATGCAAGACCTTAGTTCTGTCTAGTACTTAGATTCTTCTTGAAGTAATTAGTTTCCCCATAGGTTTGAGTCCGAGGACCATGCAATACCTTTGTTCAGTCTAGTACTTAGATTCTTCTTGAAGTAACTAGTTTCCCCATAGGTTTGAGTCCGAGGACCATGCAAGACCTTGATTTAGTCTAGTACTTGGATTCTTCTTGAAATAACTAGTTTCCCTATAGGTTTGAGTCTGAGGACCATGCAAGACCTTGGTCCAATCTAGTACTTAGATTTTTCTTGAAGTAACTAGTTTCTACATAGGTTTAAGTCCGAGAACCATACAAGACCTTTGTTCTGTGTAGTACTTAGATTCTTTTTAAAGTAACTAGTTTCTCCATAGGTTTGAGTCTGAAGACCATGCAAGACCTTGGTTCTGTCTAGTACTTCATCATTACTGCTTGGAGTGAAGGGACTTGTTCTCAGCGTTGGAAAGCTTGCTCCTAGAGTGATAATGGCCTTGAGCTTGCTTTGTCGAGGAGGGGTCTTTCCGCAGACTAGACCCTTGGCCCAACATTGACCTGGACATGGGCGGCCTGGCCTTCCACCCCCATGTACGACAGTAGCCCCATCGTGCCACTTTTTCGCCACTTCTAATTACGAGGTGTCTTTTGGCTATTTGAGTTACGTGCCTGACGTTTCGGTGCGTGAGGCACACCCTTATTAATATCTTTATGGATTAACGTAGATCCAACGGTTGGTGGTTTCTTCGAAAATTGGGCGGGGTTAATATCGCTAGTAATTCTTCCTTTGAATTCCGTGCGGATTAATTTCCACCAGCCGTCGCCTTCTATATAAGGCGCTCTGAGAGAATCGTTCTCTCACATTTTACAAATCCCTGAGTTCAATAGGAATTTTAAGTTCTCCACCTTCTAGGCATTTCCAAGGACCTTGCCAAGATTGTGATCAAGGCCTAGGGAAATGGGTTGGCCCTGGATAAAGGCAAGGGCAAGGAAGCCAAGCCCCCTTCAGGAACCGAGAATGCCGCCCCGATCCTGGACGACGCAGTGGAGGCAAAGGAAGCAGAGGCCCGAGACGTTCCTACCCTTCAACCGAGCAAGAAAGAAGACCCTCCTTCTTCAGACGAGAGCCGAAGCGGGCGTAGATCGTATCAGACTTTCGGCGCGACAAAGTTTGGGTCTCACCTTGATGGTAGGGCATCTTGCAGTTAGGAGGAAGGTTCGTGAGAAATATAACTTTTTTCTCCAGTACGCGGATTTGCCTACCCTTCAAACTGGTAGTGATTCGCGTCCAGTTTACTTACCAATAGAGGTTTGTAAGATTGCGGAACGATTTATGCCCCAGTGTTACCGCCTCCAATGCTTAATTATCATGAAACTGGGAGAGAATCAAGGGAACATCTTGGGATAGGGCTGTCAGGTGCTTTCGCTTCTTATCCTTTCTCATCACCGGTTCCACCCATACTGGCTCGATTGCTATTGGTAGCCTTAAAACAAGCCTGCCTTGGCCTCTCTTTTTATAGTTAGCTATAGAACAAGCCTGCCTAAGCCTTTGTTTTTATAGTTAGTTTTAGAACAAGCCTGCCTAAACCTCTGTTTTTATGGTTAGCTTTAAAACAAGCCTGCCTAAGCCATTTGGTGTATGATGTACTTTTCCTTTATTTAATAAAGAAGTGGCTACACTTTTTACTTATTTTACTTTCTGAATCTTTCGTTTCTCTGCGATAATTGTTTTATGAGTGAGTGTGTTGTTGTTTTTCCCTCCAATGGGGCTTGGAGTTGGTGTTGTTGACGGTAGCAAAAATTATCACCCCAACTTTAACAAAACCGACGGTAGCATTCAGCTGCTAACTTTAAATGAGCTAACAATGTGGGAACAATCAGGAACATAACCATGTGCTCTATGTCGCAGGTTGCGCAATCATCAAAGAATGTTGCCAGTGTGCGTTGATCTTCCCAAAGCAGGAGGTCCAAGGATCCGACCCTGTTAAGGTTCCTCTTAACTGCAACAAAAGATTCCAAGATATTAATATATTCCTTCCAGGCTACTAGACCCCCGAGAACCAGCCCCTCGGTAGGGGTACAGGGCGTATACTTGATGTCGGGAGCCCCCAGGACTGTCCCTCGTCTAGTAATCCTCCCCGCGCAGTTAGTACTTCAAAGTGTATACTTGAGCAGAGGCTGAGTTACGGCAACAACTATGTGTACTCTCTTGGAAATAAAGGGGGAGCTTTCGTTTGGTATGCACCGCTGCCAAAATGACCTTCTTCAGGGACACTTGCTAATGGGAGCTCGGTCCTACCATGATTGACCATTGCACTCACTAACACACAAGTTCTCCCCATAGACGGCGCCAATTGTAGGGACTGGGTTTGAGCACTTCTGTTTTTGGATAAGTGGACTCAAACCTAACTAGCCCAATACAACGAAAAACCTAACTAGCCCAATACAACGAATTTGTAGAAAATAGGTCAAAGAACTAGACTTTAGTGCATGGACAACAGTCAATATGGCATTTATAGCAATCAAACAGAGATGAACTGAGGTTAAGAAATTTTGTCCTCGGCACAGTCCGAAGAGCTTTTCTCTAATAATTAATGAATAAGAGTAGTTACAGAAATCCTCCCGCCCTCAATCTATGGGGGGTTTCTCCTATTATATAGTCCTCTTTCATTGATCTCTGCCCTTCACTTGTTAATCATCCAAGCCTATACCTGAGTGTCTGTCCCATCAACCGCCTTTCCAAACCTCCTATGAGTTGCAACAACCAAGGTAGCATTGTTTAGATGTCATTTCCTCATTAATGCGGCCAGAATATCAGTTGCGGGCATTTAATGCGGAGGTGACAGTTTCTCCTTGAATTGCTCCTCCACCATGCTCCCATGGCTGATCCATGGTACCTATCCTTTTCCTTGGGATGTTCTGGGAGGCTGCCCTTGATGGCACACCGTTCTTCCCTTCTATAATCTCGGCTAGCCGAGGACAGGATTGTCTTCGACGATGTTTCTAGGCAATTTGGGCCTTCCTTATTCATCCTTGAACGCTACTTCCTCCTCGGCGTGAGCCTTGGGCTTAATATGAAATAGGTGGGGGTTACCATATTTCTTAGGCCCCATACACACACACACACACACACACACACACACATATATATATATATATATATATCTCAAGATGCATAGTTATAAGGCTTTCATAGTTTTATATAAATTAGAGAAATGATATGTCCACAACATTTTCATAATATTTTTACAACAAATTATAAGTGGCAGGTTATTACTGGTTGTTATTATTGGGGCAAAAAAGTAATCTTAGTGCTAGATTCAAATTTAAACCAATGATAACTAACCACCTATGATTTGTTGTAAAAATGTTGTAAACGTAGCACCTCTCAATTAGAGAATTATTATGTTTGGAAAAGTTAATAGACGCCTTAACAGCATTAATTTATAAAATTTTTATAGAAATTTTTATAGGAAAAGAAAAAAAAAACTAATTTTTTTAACGGTTTTTTTATATTTATCATGAAAGTAGTATTAAAATTTTCTTAAAATAGTTTATTTTCAACTGTCGTAAGGGCACTCATCAACCGAATCCTATTATGTTTGAGTTAGGTTTATTTATGAATCCTCAAATCTAACTTTTTTTTCCTAAATAATTCAATAAAAAAAAAGGGTTCCAGTTAGCTCAACTAGTAAAGTCTCTAATAGTTGAATAAGAGATTTGTGGATCAATCATCGCCTACACCAAAAACAAATTAGTGTCTTGGTCTGATATAAAGAGTTATTATCATGAGCGGATGGCTTAGATAAAAAAATAAAAAAAATAAAAAAATCAATAAAAAACATTTCTTTAATAGACCCTAATCTATTTATGGATAGTTTATTACTTGCAGGATAATTATTGTTTGGTGAATTGCTTTTTGCATAATAATTATAGTTAGCTAAACTTTTCCTCCACTTATCAAAAAAAAAAAAAAAAAAAAAAAAAAAACTTTTCCTCAAAGCACGGTTGGATTTATTCAGTAAGTGACATTTCATAAAGCTATTTACTCGTGTTATAATTACATGACCTATTGTATTTGTAGGTTTTAATTAGCTTAATTGGTAAAGTTTCTTACAGTTAAATAAGAGATTTAAAGTTCAATTTCTGTCTATACCAAAAAACCAATTAGTGTATTAATCTGATGATAAATAACAGACATTATAGATTTAAAACTCTCTCGAAAATAATTACATGACCTACTAAATTATTTATATAATTTTTTAATTAAATATATTATATGATCAAAACTACATGTGATTATGTGAACACTCATTTTTATCGTCCAAATGCATGTTTTTTTTTTTTTTTTTGGTGACGGATTAGTCACTTTACAGGGTAAGAGCATCCACATCAGTTTGTGGAAATTTTTTCCATTTTACAAGTCTAAAACTTACTTTTTCTATTTTACACATCTATTTTTACAAAACACTCACATCAGTTTATCTATTATACATATTTATTCAAATAAAATATTCATTTCTTTAACTCAATGCTACAGTGCTATAGTGCCAGAAAAAGTCATGCTACAATACCGGAGAGAGAGAAAAAAACTATTAAAAATTCATATACACATGCTACAGTACCCGTGTAAATTTACACGGGTACTGTAGCATGTGGATAATTTTAGAAGATTTTACAAGATTTTAAAAAGACTGATGTGGGCTGTTTTTGAACAAAAATGTGTAAATTTGAGCATTTTTTCTATTATACACATTTATACACGGAATGATGTGAATGCTATGGGTATATATATATATATATATATATATTTTTGATGGGAGGCATTATTTTATTTATTTATTTCTTTTGTAAATGTAACTTAAAGAAAACATTCATTGTTATAAGGTGGGTGGGTTCACAAAAACACCATTGAAAAATTGATATAGGTCGCGTGGGCATATATCTGGCATATTAATTTTAAAATTTTACGACTCTCCTTTATATATAGATGTTAATCATAATGTTAAAACCAGAGAATCCATTAAAGTTATAATACGTTAGCTTCAATTTCCTTTTCCTTCTCACCTATCTGTTCCCACTCTCAACGCAAACCCCTCATCAAACTTTTCCATCCAAAGACACATATCTTCTCTCTCTCTCTCTCTCTCTCTCTCTGTGCACAGTTTGATACCTAGAACTTTCAAGTTATGGCTTCCTCATCTCCATCTTCAAATTACAAACAAGAAGGTATATTGAATATTTCTCTCTCTATTCCCATGTCTCTAATTGATTATATATATAGATGAATTAAGTGTTTGACATGTTTGTGTTAAATATTTTTGGCTTGCAGTAGAAGGTGGACATATCATTCCACTTGATCAAAACATTCTGCAGAAACATGTAGCATTCTTTGATAGAAATCAAGACGGCTTAGTTTATCCTTTGGAAACTTTTCAAGGTTCCAAACCCCTCAAAATCCCATTATTTCTCTTTGTATTTCCTATAATTTTTTTGTGGGGTTTGCTAAAATTTTATCACTATTTATGTTAATTAATTACAGGTTTTCGTGCCATTGGATTTGGTGTCTTTTTCTCCATCCTGAGTGCCTTCTTCATCAACCTCGGTCTCAGCCAAAAAACCCGTCCAGTAATACTCTCTCTCTTTCTCTCTCTTAGCTTTTCTTATTAGGAAAAAATAGAAAAGATATAAAGGAAAACTGCTCCAGCAAGATATACCTTGTTCTGTGGTGGAGAAGCTTTTTCACTTTTGTTATTTTTAATATTTTTATATTTAGATTATCGAATATAATTCGCTCATAAAAGGAAAAAAAAAAACCCATGGCTACCAAAAAGAAAGAGAAATAATTATGATTAAAGGAAAAGTTAATGGCTTTTCATGTGGTGCCTATGCTGCTCTGGCTAGTCAACAAATTGTTGACCATGGTTGAGCAGTGAGGACTATATTGGTCACACGTGTTCCTTCTCGTTACTTTCTTTTTGACTAACTTTTATATGGAAAATATATAGGATCATTTTTATTTTCCAACAATTACTGGGCTCAAATCTCAATTCAAATGGTCCATCCAACTCTCTTCTTTCATGTGTAGCTCTCATAGTCATACTACCTGGTAGCCCGAAAATCTATATGTTTTAGGAATATTCAAATAATCTTTTTTTATATGAAGAGAAAACAAACTTGTTCATAAATTGTTAGGTTTTTTTTAGACAAATACCATTGACCAACTTATTTGACACAGTAAAGAATATGATAAAATTATAGGGATAGGAACATATTTAATGTCCTATTATTTTTTTTTTTAGGTGTGGATTCTGTCTAGTGTCCTGTGACATTGAACTCACTGTGATCATGACACATGTCCATTTTCGGACACGTGTCATGATCGCAGCGAGTCCAATGCATTGAAGACACTAGACAGAAATAACGCCCATTTTTTTTTATATAGATAAAATTCATTGAATGTGAGGACTTTGTTTTTTAAAAAACACAAAGTCGTCACATTCTATGTAATCATATATTATACTTAAATAATTCAGAAAAAATATATATATATATATATATTTAGGCAGTACAATCTAACTGTTTCTTGTCATATACTAGAGTTAGTCAAATAGAGTAGGTTGATAAATTAACGAAGAATGCTTAAAATGTCTTTGAGACTTTGACATAAAATTATCAATAAGTCTACGCCGCCCCTATATATAATTTTAGAGAAATTCTAGGGATAAAATGTTTTATAATTTTTTTTTCATAACTGCTGATTTTTTTATTATTATTATTTGAAAAACATAACTGTTGAAATTGCTTGTTGTGATTAGGTTTTTTTTTCTTTTTTTTTTTTGAGATGAATGGCAGAAAATGTGATTAGTTAATAATACCAATTATGGGTTTCAAGTTAAAGTATATTTTTCCAATTGCTAAAAATTATGTCAACAATTATTAAAAAAATTGTGTTCCCAACGTTACTTTAAAATAATACGAGAGGCCCATCAAAAAAATAATAATAATACGAGGAGGCCCATGTTGACCACAAGTCCACGCTTGACAGGACTCTTAAATAGTAAATAAATACGACCAATTGGTGATTCCTGCTGCAAATTAAAATATTCAAGAAAACATAATTGAGGCAATTCAACCAATGAGAAGAAAAGCTTTCTTATATTACTGTGGTAATAAAGTTGACAGAAGTTTAAATAAAATATCATGCATTCTTAATTCTTTCTCTTGATCATTAATAATAAGTTAAAACGTTACTTCCTAGCAATAAATTTTTATTTTTATTTTTAAATGTCATCTAACTAAATAACTCAATCCCCTATTCTCTCTCTTTCATTTGTAATAAAAAATAAAATAAAATAAAAAACTATTTTACAATAAGTAATCATCATGTTGTCATTATCATTGTCGGTGTAGGTGTATAGTTAATTTATAATGTGATATGGGTGCCCTTTGTCCACACCTTATTTGTTCTTTCACTTTTTGTGTTTTTTAAGCTTTTTTCATAAATAATCTAACTCTTTTTTTTTTTTTCTTTTTTTTAAACTATAAACAAGATTTTAGCTTTTTGTTGCAAGGTTAACATAAAAATTACTAAAAATTATATCTTTTAATAAAAATACTGTGCAAAAAAGTTACTAGAAATAAGATGTTCTCATAAGTGTGATTGATTGAAAACTAGACGTGTTAATTTTACATTTCAAATAACCTTACTTCAAGGAGGTTGTATTGTATGTTACAAACATTACTCTGAGTATGTTCCACGGTTTAATCTGGCATTTTGAAGGCCTGTTTGTTTTTACATTTTTCATTTATTATTGTTGTTGTTTTAATTGATTTGGCTTCCATATTGATATGGTGCAGGGAAAATTCCCTTCTTTGCTCTTTCCAATTGAGATTAAGAATATTCAAAGAGCCAAACATGGAAGTGACTCTGGAACCTATGACTCCGAAGGAAGGTATATGCTCTATGTATATGCCATAAATTTCTTATTCATGTTGACTGGTGTTTTGATCGAGTTGAAGTACTACTCCGCTGGTGTATCTTATATGTTATTAGTTTAGTGGCCTAATAATCTGTCTGTTTGCATAACTTGTTTCGAGACCTTTAAAAAAGAGCAACTTGCTTCCTTTTAGATACCTAAATGGGCTGGTCTTTATAGACTTTTTTGTTGTGACATTAATTCTATAGTCAACTTTTCTCGCAATTATTGATATGGTAAGTTGTTTATGGTAGACAATAAAATAGAATTAGTGGTGTGCTCATATGAGAATCAATAACAAATTACTAACTCAGCAATCATGAAAAATGTTATGTTGCGTTAGTGTTTTAGGCTTACATCAATTCTAGATTGAGTTGATTTTGTAGAGCCTGATAACCAACCGAACCTATCACTACTAAAATACCGGTTTATACCGGCTTTTTTTTTTTTGCAGCATTTTTGAAAAGCACTGCTATATGTGAGCTATTATTGCATTTTTTGCTAATGCCGCTATAAAGCCTCGACCTATAGCGGCTCTTATGAAATATATTTGTACATAAAGACCAAACTTTCTCAATCCTATAATCAATTAGTGTCCATGCGCTTTCAGCACAACCCAATTTAGACCATATTAATCTAGAGCTGATTTGGAACACTAGTATTTATTATTTTTGGGCCATTTTGAAGTTTCCCTGAATTCTGATCCTAGGCAACATCAGGTCAAGGTTATTTACAAATTAAAGCCTGACAATATATTAATTGAACTAATCAAGTGATCATGGTTTGGTCCATTTCACCTAATTTAGTTGCCAAAGAAAACCCCATAGTCAGGGTCATTTTCAAAGTAAAAGTCTGACAATATGTAAAACTAATTAAGTGATCATGGTGTGGTCCATTTCACCTAATTTAGTTGCCAAAGAAAGCCCCATAATCAGGGTCGTTTTCAAAGTAAAGCCTGACAATATGTAAAACTAATTAAGTAATCATGGTGTAGTATATTTCACTTAATCAAATTACCAAGGAAAACCCCATATTGAGATTATGTCTAGCGAGACAAAAAAAAACACACACACACACACACAACACTTATAACTATTTTCACAATTATTGAAGTGATATGTTGTGATTAATTTATAAAATATAAATGGTGTTGTCAGTGGTGTGTTTTTGTAAAAGTGACAACTTTATCACCTTAGCAAGCGAAAAAAATAATAATAATAATAAATAAATAAATTTGTGAAAATTTGTGCATCTTTATTATTGTTCATTGAGATTATTCAACTAGAATTGACATCGTTGTAAGGTGTGTTCACTGAGTTGGTCACATATCGGTTTGGATGAATCCATGTGAAACCTAAACTCTAATCTCTAATGGATCTTATTGATGAGTATAGTTCTTCTTAATCCATGGCTATACTTCAGCATATTTTGGTCCTCTTGTGGGATTTGTCTAAATTTTCTTTTCAAATCAATCTTTTAGGTTTGTTCCTTCAAAGTTTGAAGAGATTTTCAGCAAGCATGCTCTTACTTACCCCAGTGCTTTAACATCGAATGAACTAACGAAAATGCTGAAGGCAAACAGGGATCCCAAGGATTACAAAGGATGGTAGATATCTATATCTACTTTTTTGATTAACTAAGAACTTTTGTCCTCCTTCAAAGAAATTTAATGAACTTTTAAAATTTATTGTAGGTTGGCTAGCTATGTAGAATGGAAGACCATATATGTTCTCTGCAAGGACAAGAATGGTTTACTACAGAAAGAAACACTTAAAGGTGCTTATGATGGAAGCTTGTTTGAAAGGCTGGAGAAGGAAAGATCATCGACTAAAAAGAAAGCGTAATCTTTCTAGCATTTAACAATATGGAATTATAAACCAATGTATTTATTTTATTTTTATATTACACTTGTATATGAATTGTTTGAAATTAAATAAAGTTACATTGGGATTTTATTTTTTAAAATTCTTTTGATGCAGTGTTGTGTAAATAAATGCATACTGGTATGCTCGTCGGGTCTTCTAGTGATTGCTGGGTGGATGCTATTGATTCAAGAATGTAGTTTGAATTTGTGATTGTTTCAAGTTGTGAAAGTGTTTGATGAATTATTGAATGGAAATTTAGTTCGATTTGGTTCATGTTCTTTAATATGATGCAATAAGCCAATAGCATACTTATTGTGTATGCTAAAAGTAACATGTCTAAGGATGATTTGAATTACTGGGGGAGTACTTATGGTCTTGTACATTGTGGACAATTTGGAGAAAAGTCAGAACAGATGAAGAAAGAGTTGGGAGTATGTGTGCACAAGCTTTGGACATTCCAGAAGACTTTCCAAGTACAAGCTCAGGAGTTCAAGTTGAATAGGGTTTGATATTGTAAAGTTCTTAGTTGTAACTTGTGAGGTTCAAAATAACTTCAAAATTTGTCTTCCTAAATTGTTGTGTGCCAATTCATGGATATTCATAGTTGTTATCAGATTAATCTGGGGAGAGTGGGAATATAAAGACAAAAGGCCATTCTCGACAAGTTCCAAACAAAAGTACCCTATACAAAAATTAGAACAGGAAGAAATATAAAATTAAAGTACCCTTTCTTAAACTTTTCTCCCGTTTGCCAAAATGTTTGCAAGTTAGTTGGCCCTCATGCTACACATGTTGAGGGACAACTATATACTTAGGGTTTATTTGAGGTTTGCTTATTTTGTTGAAATTGAAAACTTTTTGTTACAATTATTATAAATAAAAGTAAAAATTAGCTAAAATTATTTATGAATATTTTTTTTTTCTTTGTCTTGATTAACAATACTCCATACTTTTGCCAAATGATGGTCGGTCGGTGACTCATGTTCAATACTCCTTCTATGGACCTAATTATAGTGCATGCAGGAGATTCTTATATGGTGAAATCATTTATGGATCTAAGATTAGGTTTAAGTTAGCCAAAATACCACTGCATTAGTTATCTGTCCAAAGAGACACTGGTTTTGGTTGTAAATCTAATTCCTCTTCAACACTCAACAATGAGGGCCACAAGTGGATCCAATTTGGTATTCAAACAGGAAATTAGATTGACAAATGTTTAACAAGTCATTTTATACAGATTACTAATTAAGTACTGATATTTTGGCCAAACTTGCACATAATCTAATGAGCAGTGTTTATTATGCACAAATTATTTTATACAACTTTACACACATGCGAAAAAGCAATTGAAAGACACAATTTCAGTTTTTTTTTTTTTTTTTTTTTTTTTAATGTGTAAAGTTAACTATATAAAATTAAATGTGTGCAACAAGTTTAACCCTAATCTAACCAACTTACGGATTATTAAACTCTTTTGGATCTAAACTTTTGTCAGATAGAGACACAAGATTAGAAGAGTCCAATAGTCCATGTTTCTCGAAGTATTTGATTCTTTTCTGCAACAAAAAGGAAATAAAAGAGTGCTTACAAGTTATAACAGTAGATGTAACCATGCCAAAAATGTTAAGTTATTCATAATTTTTTAGCTTAATATACAAACCCCAAGTCTCTCGTTAGACATGAAATTTTCAATTTTTTCCCTGGGACATGAAGTTCTTATTAACTTGCATGTTTCTAAAACCGGGCTGGGTCATGACATAACATAAGCTTTTCAATCAGGTAGGCATCCAGTTAAGTAGCTCTTGAAAATATTCAACTGCTTAATCAAACAAAACATGGACTAGGCCCAGACAAATAAAAGTGGATTCATTAGTCAGTAATTTAGACCCTATTCGTGTTTTTTTCTTTGCTGAATAAAGATTTCTATTAAGGGGGATCAAGCCCATAACAAAAGCTTTACAAAGGAGGTTCTGGGCCCAGTCTGTCCAAATCCAAATGAAGAGTTCTTACCGAAGAAAAAAAAAAATCTAGAAATCTAGATATAGGGTTGTGGATTCTCTTAAAAAAAAAAAAAGATAAAGGGTTGTGTGTGGTCAGATTGGATGGGTTGAGGTAAAAAATTTCAATCATTTTAATATTGACGGGTTGAAAAAATTTCAAACCACCACAACCCATCAACCTCCAAAAACAGTAGATTGGAAGGGTTAGTTTTAATTACATGTTATATACTAAACTTAAAATTTTAATTTACTATTCCTTATAAATCTAAATATACACCTCTTAAGGTGCAAGTACTTTCTAAATATTTTGCATGCTTACAAATATGTTGAGAAAGTACTATTAATTTTTCAGATTAATATGTGTAACTCAACCCGTAGCTTTAATAGTTGAACCTACTTAATCAAATTGAAAATCAATATCATATTTATGTGGCAGTGGTGTGAGTCCGACAATTTGAGCTGATTGAGTGGGTTGCTGCATAGTTACTGGATCTAAAATACATACTATGATGCAATTTTGTAATGCGTTATAGAACTCATTGGAAACTCATAATCTGGCCATTATCTCCTCAACAATTCTACTACCAAATCAATTGAGAGATTTGTGAGTCCATTAACTTGAATATATCCACTTTGTAGTTGTGTTTGACAAAACATAGTGTTCACATAAAATCATTTTCCTCTACTTTTGAAGAATTTCTCAAGTGCGAATATTTTGTTTTCGTTCATATCACTAGTCTTAGTCTGCTTGACTCAAGGATTTTGGGTTTATTAAATGCGACTTCCATGAAAGTGATTTTCTTTTTTTTCCACAATGCAAGTAAGACTATAAGAGCACACGTGTTTCCATCTCTTTAAATGATGCCATCGAATTGATGAAATTATTTGTCCAATATTCTTTGAGAATTTTAAATATTCACATTTCTATGTAACACAATACATATATAAATTAAATCAGACCATTGGAGCAATAATTGTTAGGAAATTCACATTGCTTGCGCTCAAAATCAACTTATCACATGTTCCCCAGAAGCTACTTTTGAGCCTGTCCACAATACATATGTGAAGTCTCTTACTTCTTCCCCTGATAGCATGGCTGAGGAGGCGGGCCTTATCATGCCCCCCAATTCGCCATGAGGACTCTAGCATGGAACTGTCGGGGTGCTGGTAGAGCCCCGACAGTTAGATCTCTAAGAAGCCTCATTTGTAACTCCAATCCGGATTTAGTCTTTTTATCTGAAACAAAAATATAGGCTCTCAGAGTAGAGAAAATTAGGGTGAAGTTAAATTTTGTTGGTTCCTTTTGTGTGGATGCCAATGGCCGGTCTGGAGGATTGGCCATTTTGTGGAGTCAGGGCATGGAGTTAGAGGTAGTGTATTCAAGTAGATATGTGATAGTAGGTCTAATATATTCTGACCCGCCAAGGTCCCCATGGCTCTTCTTTTTTGTCTACGGGCCGTCTTATAGAGCAAAAAGAAAGCAATTCTGGGAATTAATGGAATCCATGGTTAGCTCCTTCTCTGGTCCTTGGGCAATGATTGGAGATTTTAACAGCATTAAAAATGAGGGAGAAAAGAGTGGAGGAAGTCCAGTTGCTGAAAGCTCGGTCAACAGTCTTAGAACCTTCATCACAAATTCTGCAGCAATTGACTTGGGTTTCAAAGGCCCTCCCTTCACTTGGTCTAACAAAAGGGAGGGTCTGGCTAATATAAAAGAAAGACTGGATCAATGCTTGTGTAATCAAGAATGGCAATTGCTATTTCCAAAGGCGGGCTCACTCACCTTTGTGCAACTAATTCAGACCATTCTCCCATCCTTTTGGACACAAACTTTGAAGATGAGAAGATAACTCGGCCATTTAGATTTGAAGCTATGTGGACAAAAGATGAAACAAGCAGAGAAGTTGTGGATAAAGCTTGGCAATTACAAGTGGGGGGTTCGCAAGATTTTAAGCTGGCAAGGAAGCAATCAAACACTAAAAAGGAGCTGAAAAAATGGAACAAGGAGCATTTTGGTAATGTCAGAGAAAGGATCAAAGAGTTGGAGAAAAAGATTGAAGAAGTCCAAGCTACAGAGCCTACCAAGGAGAATTTGGAATTAGAAGCTGCCCTTAGCCTTGAGTTAGATGACTGGTTGGCCAAAGAGTGTCTTAAATGGCATCAAAAATCCAGGGAGATTTGGCTCAAAGATGGGGATAGAAATTCAAGATTCTTTCATTTGACCACTTTGGTAAGAAGGAGGAGAAACTTCATTTCTGACATCAAACAGGAGGACGGTTCTTGGATTTCAGGAAGGGAGGCCATCCAAGAGTACTTTAAATCCAATTTTCAGTCTTTATACCAGTCAAGCAATCCACAAATCCCAGATAACTTGGAAAACCTCATTGATGCTTGTGTCTCTGTGGAAGAGAATGATGAGTTGTGCAGAATCCCTTCTAGTGAAGAAGTTAAGAAGGCGATTTTTGGGATTAAGTCACTTAAATCTCCTGGTCCAGACGGACTGCCAGCCCTCTTCTATAAGCACTATTGGGAAATTGTTGGGAACCAAGTTACTTTAGCAGTCCAAGGCTTCTTCAGGTATGGGAAACTTTTTCCAGAATTCAACAGCACCTTCATTGTGTTAATTCCTAAGAAAAATGGAGCATGTAATTTTACTCAATTCCGTCCTATTAGTTTATGCAACGTAGTATACAAAGCAATTTCAAAAATTCTAGTTGACAGATTGAGACCTCTTTTGGATAAAATGGTAGACTCAGCTCAAGTTGCATTTGTTCCAAGTAGATGCATAACAGAAAACATAGTGCTGGCACAGGAGATAGTTCACAGCTTCAGACACATGAAGAGGAAGAAAGGATTCCTAGGAGTGAAGATAGATTTTCAAAAAGCTTATGATAGGATGGAATGGGGATTTATCCTTAGGGTCCTGAAGGCTTTTGGGTTCAATGAGCAGTTTACAAATCTAATTCAGCAATGCCTATCTACGGTTCATTACTCTTTGCTCTTAAATGGAGGAATTTGCTCTGCTTTTCAGCCGGAACGAGGATTAAGGTAAGGGGATCCACTATCCCCTTATCTTTTTATTCTCGGTAGTGAAGTGCTGATGCGCTTGATCAATAGGGATATTATTCAGCTTAAGTTGTCTGGAGTAAAGCTCACAAGAATAGCTCCTCCTATATCTAAACTGTGTTATGCTGATGACATAATTTTATTCTGCAAAGCAACTTTGGCTGAGTTCTCTTCCTTAAAGGAGTGCTTGGGTAAATACTGCCAGTGGTTAGGTCAAATAATAAACGTGGAAAAGTCAGGTATTCTCCCTTCCAAAGGGGTCAGTCCCCATTTCCTTAATCAAATTAAAGCTCATTGGGGACTAAGCACACTCCCTCATTCAGCAAAATATTTGGGAATCCCATTATTCCTCACCCCCCACAGGAAAAAGGATCTTTATGATATTAAGGAGCGGATTGAGAACAAGCTGAGTAGTTGGAAAAGCAAGAATCTATCTTGGGCGGGACGCGCTACTCTTATCAAATCTGTGGCTCAAGCAATACCATCTTATTCTATGTCGGTCCTCCAATTCCCCAAGGGGCTTTATGATCAGTTGGATGCTATTATGAGGCGTTTTTGGTGGAATCCAAAATCTGATAAGGGGTCTTATTCTGCGCCTATTGAGTGGGATTCATTGTGCTGGCCTCTTAAAAAGGGTGGATTGGGATTTAGGAAGCTTTGGGAATTTAATCAAGCTTTGCTGGCTAAACGCGCATGGTGGCTCCTAGAAGGTAAAGATTGCCTATGTATAAATCTACTCCGAGCAAAATATAAAGTCAAACACAATTGGCTTACTCATAAAGCCTTTGGTAGTATCTCTCCGGTTTGGAAAAGCTTAGAGGGTATAAAAAATCTCATTGCTCAAGGTGCGTGTATGTCGATTGGTAGTGGGGATTCTGTTCGTATATTGGAAGACCCTTGGATTCCAAATCTCCCTCACTTTCGGCCAATTTTGCGTGAGAATGCATCTATGGATGGTGCGATAGTTGTCTCTCAATTGTTGGATCACAGCAAGACACGGTGGGATTTTTCCAAGTTGAGGTCTATTTTTGATGATGCAGCGGTAGCCTCAATTTGTCGAATACCTTTACCTCTTAACGTCCGCTCCGATAAATGGATCTGGACTAAAACTGTAGCTGGTGAGCTGTCTGTAAAGTCAGCCTATTGGCTTGGTAGAAGCTCTAACCCTCCTCCAAACGAAGACTTGCTGCGAGGCCAGATTTGGAAGACCAGAATTCATGAAAGGTTGAAGATGGTTTTATGGAGAGTAGCTGCAAATTGTCTCCCCACGAAGGATAAAAGGCTGAGGTACGATGCCAATGCTGACACTACTTGCCACCTATGTAATGCTGGGCTAGAATCCACTATCCATCTTTTTATTAATTGCCCTCTAGCTAGAGCTTTGTGGTTCAGCAGTCAATGGGGAATAAGAATTGATAATTGTGAGTTGTCCACTCCAGCCCATTTCATTCTTTTTCTGCTTGACTCTCCTTTCCAAGAAGTAAGGGAGGACTTGGTTCTTTTTGGGGCCTTACTCTGTGATTTGATTTGGAGACTTAGGAATGAGGCTTTATTTGAGGGTAGAGTAGCAAGCTATGAAGATTTAAGGGCCAAAATTGTTAGATTGTTTGCGGAGCACCGTAAAGCCAGACCTTCTGCTCAGATTCGAGGCAATGGAGTTCGTGCTAAATGGTTGAAACCTGGGAGTGGTTCCTTAAAATTAAATGTTGATGCTGCTGTTGGTATCCATCATTCTGTTGTTGCAGCCATAGCTAGGGATTGGAGAGGGGAGTTGGTATTTGCTTGCTCCAAAAAAGTGAACACCACCCTCCCTCTCCAGGCAGAAGCAGAGGCTATTTTATGGGCTGTGCAGCTTGCTGAGCCATTTGGTACTGCTCCAGTCACAGTTGAAGGTGACTCTCAGGTTTGCTATAAATCTATCACAGTGCATGGCATGGCCACCCCATGGGCTATTGAGAAGGTTATTCAAAATGTCAAGTTTCTGGCTTCCAATATTCCATTTTTGTCTTTTACGTGGGTCTCTAGAGAAGCTAATGTGGCAGCCCACTCTCTTGCTAAATGGAGTTTATTGTATAGTGTGTATGGTTATTTTGACTTTTGTAATAGCTCTTCCTGTTTTGTTAAAGTTATCAGGGAGGAGGCGGCTTGTCTTGAAGGATTGTAGCTCTTTTTCTTTGAATAGAATTAATCATTCAGCAAAAAAAAATAATTGTTAGGAAATTTCCTTTTCACTTTGGCCAACTTTTTGAATAACAATGAAATGAAGGTTTGGTCAGCTTGAAACTATTTTAACAACCACATTAATTACGACATGAAGGTTGGCTAGCTTCACTAGTCCAGACACAAATCCAACAAGAATATTAGAATCTGGGTTTTGGAGGAATGAAGCTATGCGGTTTTCGTGAGAAGCCTATCCACAGGGCAAAATGACAATGGTTTGTTTGGAAGTATAGGCAGAGAGCCCTACTATGAGGTTATGGGTACATCATTATACAAAGACAAGTTCTCATGACTTGGATAAGTAAACCATAACCATTAATAATTGAATGTGACTTGTCTTCCGATCCCTCTTCCTCTTCCATTACTTTCCCTTTCTTTTTCTCTATGATGGAACATCCACTTTTGCTCTTCTACAACATAGCATGATCCATGACCCATGTCTTCAACAAGGGGAGAGAGAGAGAGAGAGAGAGAGAGAGAGAGGAAAAAAGTTTTTTTTTTTTTGGTAAAAGAGAGGAAAAAAGTTAATTGTTACATACATGTTTGCGTGCTTTAAGGGTTATAGACTTATAGCCAATCTTCCTCAAAAAAAAAAAAAAAAAGACTTATAGTCAATCATACTCAGCAAAAAAGAAGAAGTTATAGTTAATCATACAAAGACTCAAAGAGAACCAGTCGTTTTGTCCAAGACTTGGAACCAGTCAATTCTATATGCATGTCTTCTACTATATAGTATATACCCAAGCATATAAGGACTAGCAGCCTAGCTAGCAGTGCCACACTGATGACGAGTGGAATCCTTTTTTCCAAAATGTGGACATCAAATACTATCATTTCATATGCTTTCAATATCAAACATTGTGAGGACATGGGATGGAAGGTAAAGAACTATCCTGCTGAAAAAAATTTAGACTAGGGATAGATTGTTATCCTTTCATCACCACCCGAGAGGTTTTTTTGGATGTGAGAGAGTTACCTTGATGTCAAAATTAAACCACGTAAGAGATATGGTAAAGTTCTTTGTCATCAAATAAGATATTTGAAATTCAATCATCACCCACACTAGAAACTAATTGATGTCTTCGTCTGATGATTGCTTTTTATTATTAAACCAAGACACCCACACACACGTCGGTGCTTATACACATATATGTTGCTGATGAATGAAATAATTAACGGGCTTCTAAATTGCTCATGCCAACAGCTTTGTCACCAAATGTTACAAAAATAATTAACAACCTAACTACTACTTTTTCTTACAAAAAGATCCAGGCAAGAACGTCTTATATTTTTTTCTAATATATATGATAATTATTTAATGCCACACACACTTAAATGAATCTAAAAAAATTATTGGGATAAATAACTATATTAAAGTAGTTCAACAATTTTTTTATAATATAAAGTTGGTTACACTTCCTCTGGAGTAGTAGAATTCACTAAAAGTGGGAAAATGACTCCTCATCCATCCGACCTTTTCAGGCTTCAAAATGTATGAAGGGTCAAAGTAAACAAAAGAGACACTTTATTTTTCTTGCATTTATTGAAATAGTTGAAGATGATTTGTACTGGTAGAAATGTTACGTATACATTCAATTGATTGGGACCACACTTTTAATTGTTTTTTTTTATATTAATTCGATAATATATATATATATATATATAAAATTGATTGGGACCACACTTCTAATTTTTTTTATATATTAATTCGATAATCTATATATATATATATATATAATAGGAGAAGTAGAAAGAAAATTCAATTATCTATATATATAATAATAGGTGAAACAGAGAGAAAATCCAATTAGATTTCAATTAGATTCTCAATTTTGCGCCACTTGTCCTAACCAAAACTCAAAAAAAAAATCTAATTAGATTATAAATTTGACTCCAATTTTGTGTCATGTATCTTATCTAAATTTTTTAATTTTTGTGCCCAAATAAATGATGCATTAACATTTAACACGGAAGTCAAGAGAACCACAATGATAATGCTCATTAATCTAAGCAAAAATATCTTACCTACATACTTTTATGGAGATTATAAATTGGACTCTAATTTTGTGTCATGTCACATTGATATGATACATATTCAAAAAAAATTAGAAATCAATTTAATATAATTGCTAGGTTGTGAACGAAAATAAACGCCGACACTTGACACAATTCAATGACCAAAATAGACTAAATAGTAGAACTTTTTTAATTAAAAAAAAAAAATTGTAATGTAATGTCACTTTCACCTTTACGAGGAAGGTAAATATTATATATATATACAAACAAAATTATATTACAAAATGTATTTTTTTGGTCAGAATGAAATTTGGAATTCAATGAACAAATATATGATGATTTGGAGGACACACGTCACAATTAATCCATCATGTAAATGACATAGGAATGCAAATTGATATGATCCATGCATTGATATGATAGTTATTTCCTGCTTCGAGGAGGGAGATGATGATTATAGTTTTACAATAAATCGACTGACAATAGCACACTCTTATTTAATATTACAAGTGTACCCAAAAAAAAAAAAAAAAAAATTAACGACATTTACAAATTTCAGTTAACATATATGAATTTAATCATGTTGAAGATGACCATTTTCATACTCCATCCATTACATAAAGGCAAAATTAAATTGCCAATTCTCGTGAGTTGAATGTTATTACTCATAAAATACAAAAATGAAGAATTTATTCGGTACATTTGAAGGATTCTCAATTTTGCGCCACTTGTCATAACCAAAACTCAAAAAAAAAAAAAAAAAATCTAATTAGATCATAAATTTGACTTCAATTTTGTGTCATGTATCTTATCTAAATTTTCTAATTTTTGTGCCCAAATAAATGATGCATTAACATTTAACACAGAAGCCAAGAGAACCACAATAATAATGCTCATTAACCTAAGCAATAACATCTTACCTGCACACTTTTATGGAGATTATAAATTGGACTCTAATTTTATGTCATGTATCTTATCTAGATTTTCTAATTTTTATGTCCAAATAAATGATGCATTAACATTTAACACGGAAGCCAAGAAAACCACAATGATAATACTCATTGGCCTAAGCAAGAACATCTCACCTACACACTTTTATGGGTGATCTCAATAGAGTCTGGAGCTCTTCTAATTCCACAACTAGAACCAAGGAGTCCAACGAGAAAGACTATAAAAATAAAACATCATCTCCTCCTAATTTCATATCGTTATCTCATGTCTCCTCCTCTCTCAACCTCTACCAATTAGATCCACACACTACCCTCTCCTCCTCCTTACGGATTTTTTAGAGGAAGGCCGGGTTCAAACAAAATGTTCAATCTCACTCTTCCTTGCTTCACACTCTCATACATTAGCGCTTTATTGGCGCCTCCAAGAAGATTCCAAGCTCAATGATCAGTTTTTATTTTTTAATGTCCCTTTATATATTTTAAATAATAAAATGCAATATTCTCTTTTTTCTTCACTGTAACATCACTTAAATAATAAAATGCAATATTCTCTTTTTTTTATTCATTGTTTTATCTAATGCTATCCTATGTATGATAAACAAAAAAAAAAAAAAAAAAAAAAAAGAGACCAATAGCATTACTTAAATAATAAAATGCAATATATATTTTTCATTGTTTGATTTAATTCTATCATCCGTGTGATAAACCCAAAAAAACAAAAAAAAAATAGCTAATAGCATCATTACAATTAACCAGTCTCGTGCGGTAGCACAGGGTTACATACTAGTATATAATAATAGGTGAAGCAGAGAGAAAATCCAATTAAATTTCAATTGAATTCTCAATTTTGCGCCACTTGTCGTAACCAAAACTCAAAAAAAAAATCTAATTAGATTATGAATTTGACTCCAATTTTTTGTCATGTATCTTATCTAAATTTCCTAATTTTTGTGCCCAAATAAATGATTCATTAACATTTAACGCGGAAGCCAAGAAAATCACAATGATAATACTCATTAGCTTAAGCAAGAACATCTTACCTACACACTTTTATGGAGATTATAAATTAGACTCCAATTTTGTGTCATGTATCTTATCTAAATTTTTTAATTTTTGTGCCCAAATAAATAATGCATTAACATTTAACACGAAAGCCAAGAAAACCACAATGATAATACTCATTGGCCTAAGTAAGAACATCTCACCTGCACACTTTTATGGGTGATTTCAATAGAGTTTAGAGCTCTTCTAATCCTACAACCATAACCAAGAAGTCCAACGAGAAAGACTATAAAAGTAAAACATCATCTCATCCTAATTCCATATCATCATCCCATATCTCCTCCTCTCTCAACCTCTACCAACTAGATCCACACACTACCCTCTCCTCCTCCTTACAGATTTCTCAGAGTAAGGCTGGGTTCAAACACAATGTTCAATCCCACTTTTCCTTGCTTCACACTCTCATACATTAGCGCTTCATTGGCGCCTCCAAGAAGATTCCAAGTTCAATGATCAGTTTTTATTTTTTAATGTCCCTTTATATATTTTAAATAATAAAATGCAATATTCTCTTTTTTCTTCATTGTAGCATCATTTAAATAATAAAATGCGATATTTTCTTTTATTTATTTGTTGCTTTATCTAATGCTATCCTATGTACGATAAACCAAAAAAAAAAAAAAAGATCAATAGCATTACTTAAATAATAAAATGTAATATATATTTTTCATTGTTTGATTTAATTCTATCATCCGTGTGATAAACCCACAAAAACAAAAACAAAACAAAACAAAAAAAATTGGCCAATAGCATCATTACAATTAACCAATCCCGTGCGGTAGCACGGGGTTACATACTAATATATATATATATATATATATAGCCAAAACTCAAAGAAAATCTAATTAGATTTTAATTGGATTCTCAATTTTGCGCCACTTGTTCCATTTAATTTTTAATTTTGTGTCAGTAAATTATTGAGTATAACAATTAGAGAGTCTAAATCCAATTACATTCTAAATTGGATTTCAATTGGAATCCAATTTTTTACCACGTGTCCTTTTTTTTTTTTTTTTGTGACAAGTAAATTATTGGATAAAAAAATCGAAGAGTCTAAATCCAACTAAATTATATATATATATATATATTGAGAAACCGTTACATATTTTAAAAATGTATGATTTAAAAAAAGTGTAAGCTAATATAATATATAATTTGAATCTCTTCTTAAAAAAAATGTACAATTGTAATTGTTTTTAATTGTACCTATGTATATGTACGAAGTTATACACTAGTATATATTAATAGACAAAGTTTAGAGAAAATTAAATTAAATTCTACAATTGAAGTCCAATTTTGCGCCATGTGTCTTAAATTATTTATTTTTAGAAAAAGTTTTATTTCTTAATTTTGAAGTCAAATGTGGAATCACATCATAAATATCCATATAAGTAAATTATTATATACAAAAATCAAAGAGTCTAAAATTAATGAATAGATTTTTTTTTTTTTTTTAATTTGACAATTTATATTTTCTACTTAATAATATTCTTACTAGACTTTTTAAAGAGTTAAAAAAAAAAAAATAAGAATGACTATCAATAATATTTAAATTATATATGTAAGAATTATACTATACATTTTAATGTATATCTTTTAAGTATACTTATGCATATGTATGGAGTTATAAGCCAATAATAATAAAATATGAGAAATTTGAACTTTAGATACAATACGATTGGAAATTAAGACACAGAGGTGCCAACTAAACCACACAAGATTCCAGGTTAACACTTTTAAATCATTATACTTTATATAAAAAAAAATTTAATTATGATATCTTGCATTATATATTCTTATCTTAATTTGTTTAGTACTGACATGATAGAAATGAGTCCATTACTTCTAAAGTAATCTTGAGGAACTTTAACCAACTTATGTATTTTATTTTAATAAAATTTAAAAATTAGATTTTTTTTTTCAATCTTATTATTGATAAAGTTTGAGTTTATGAGAAATTAATGGTCATAGATCAGCGTAAGCAGATTAAAATGAATTGCATCATTAATGATGGATTATATCATAACGAAGTAGATAAGTGAGCGAGGTGAAAAGTTATCATTTTCAATTTTTTTTTATCTAAAAAAAATAGTTATTTAACATTAAAAATGCTTGCAATAATAATAATAATAATAATAATAATAATAATAATATATAAAAAAATAAAATAAAAATAAAATAAAAAAACACTACAAGAAAGACTTTTCCTATAAAGTTTTGTTCAGAGTCTTAGACCCCTTATTTTACGATTAACGAAAATTCTAGTTTTTCAATTTGAGGTAAATAAAATGATCACTTTATAGGCCTGAGGGTAAAATGGTCTTTTTGTGCCACTAGAAGACTAAAAACCTAATATAAGAAGTGATCAAAACTTTCAAGTTTTAACTATCAAATGGTCACTTTTTGCACAAACATTAGAGTATGGATTGAAATATCATGCAAAATGAAATTTAACGGTTGAAAAGTATCCTTTAAAATTAAATGAAAAATTAATTGTTATTGGTTCTTAAAAAGAAATTATTATAATTTAAAATAAAATGAGAAATTAATTGTAATTGGTTCTTAAAAAGAAGTAATTATAATTAATGAAGTATGAAAAGCCCATCAATTCAAATCTAAAGAAAGGATGGACATTAGTGTATGAAATAAAACATAGTGGATAAATAGGTATTTAGCTATAAACTAATTATTTGTTTTAAAAAATGTATAATTAATAGGTAAATATGATTAAAAATGGCTCAATTTTGATGAATTTTTGTTGTTACGATTGTTTGTGTTAGCAAATTTTGTGCCAAAAATTTCATTTGTAAATTGCAAAATTTTCCATGTATTTGAGTTCCATTCAATTGTAATGCTTTGAGTCAAATTAAATTAAATCAAAAGCCGAAGTTCAAGTTGCAACAATAGCAATTTCGCTTCCCTTGTCAGGTGAGATATCAGGCAAGCACAATAGACTTTGAAATTCAGTTTACACAAATACTTTCACTCAAAACTAAACTCGTTGGAGCAAGTTGGCACCTACGAGAAATTTTTCTTTTTCCCCTTTGTTATTACCTTATCCAATTAAGCCTGACTCATATATCTACAAAATTCTACCCTAAAATCGTAGAGAGAAGGCAGAGACTATGAAATATGAATTCCTTAGAGAGAAAACACATTTTAGCCTCTATACCTTCGCCATCTCCAAATTATCATGCTCGTTGTGAGGACATCGAAACAAAAACTCTGAATATCCTTGTGTGCCATGGATTAGTGCTTAGTGTTGAAAACGACAAAAGCTAACTAGCCTACCAATTTCTAAAGAAAATTTTCAGAATAAAAGACACTATCATGCGATTATATATAGTAATCATGTATTAGCCTCATCGCACTCTGCGTGTGCTTGAGGCTTTTTTTTTTTGGAGTTTAATCCTTAGTATCATAATTTTCCGTTTATCTCCATTTGAAGTTTACACGTTTGACCACTAATCTTACATAGTTGCGAATGACTGATACAGCTAGTAGTGTCGTGAGACTAACCACAAAAAATGAACACAAAAATAACATTGAAACTTATTCTTTTGTCCACTGACATAACTACAATATAATAATGAACTCATAAAGTAAACTAGCCTCATCGCATGTGCATGAGGCTCCCTTTTTTCAGGTTTAGTATTATAATTTTCTATTGATCCCAATTTGAGGTTTAAGTGTATATTCGATCATATATATTATACATTAGAGAACTACTGATACAATTAGGAGTATCACAAGGCCACCTCCAAAAATTGAACACATGCACATACAAATATATGATTTCAATGTTCATTTTTTGTGGTTAGCCTCATGAGGCTATATCAATAGTTCTCAAATGCATAATATGATCGAATATACACTTAAATCTCAACTTGGAATAAATATAAAATTATAACACTAAACCCAAAAAAAAAACCCATGCATATGCGGAGCGCATGCAATGAGGCTAGTAAGAGATCATTAAGAGAATGATATAAAATGTTACATGAATTATATACAATTATTATATTTTAACTTATATGAACAAACCAAACTGTTTATGAACAACTTAAACTCGGCTCGAGAAAAAACTTGTTTATGTTCATTTATTTAGTAAACAAGCTAAGCTTAAATATAATAATTTGTTTGTGAACAAACTAGTGAACATGAAGCTTAGTTTAACTATAAATATTTTTATATTTTTATATGTCTAGTTACCTAAACATATACTTATATATATAAACTTGAAATTGGATTGTATGAGTTTGTAAATAGGTTCTGTTGAGAATAATGAAGGAGGCCTTGCACAACAAAGCAAGCTACAAGCTATGCTTCAAGCTGAAACACTTGCACAATAGAGCAGACCTACGCATGATGTAGAGAGTGGATGCACAAGTCAAGCCTCACAGGTAGCTTGGGCTAGCAGAGAGCTAATGGACTTGATTGAATCTATGCCATTTCATGAATAGTTCATACATCCTTGGTGATGATATCAGACGGCTTAAGTAGTTAGTTAAGTGATTAGGCTTACCAAGCAACACGTGTACATAGAAGTTGGTTATAACTTTTTCCCCCCTCCAAAATTCCCTTCAAATCAGGGAAGTTTGTTATTCTGTTAGCTTGTATATATATAGGTGTAGTGATATGTATTAAACTCAATTACTTGTAATTCTCTTTCAATCAATAAAAGTCTGAGTTCTAAATTAGAGAGAGAGTTCTAGAATTTTACATGGTATCAGAGCTCTGAAGCTTCGAAGCTTTATCAATGGCGACCATTGAAGCAACAAATCCCTCTGATTCTTCGAATGATCAATCTGCTCAACCTGTTTCTAATTCCAGCAACAATCCAATTCTTTCCAATCCTCATTTTCTTAGTTCTAGTGAGAATCCAGGAAGCATTTTGGTTACTCAACCATTGCTAGGGTTGAAGAATTACCATTATTGGGCTAGAGCTATGGTGTTGTCTCTCATTGCCAAGAAGAAAATTGGATTTGTGAATGGTAAAATACCTGTGCCAGATCTTCATTCACTTCTGTACGAGGACTGGCAGAGTTGCAACACTATGGTTCTTTCATGGATGATCAATTCCATGCATGTAGATGTTTCTAGCAGCTTCATGTATTGTGAAACAGTAAGGGAAATGTGGATTGAATTGAAGAATTCGTTTTCTCAAGGTAATGGTCCCAAGATTTACAATTTGCAGAGGGAGATCTCTCATATCTCTCAAAATTAAATGTCAATGACTGATTACTTCACTAAGTTCAAGCGTTTGTGGGATCAATTACTCAACTTTAAGCCTCCGCCAGAATATTTTTGTGGAGCTATGAAAATCTTGAGTGCAAGTCATGATAAAGCCTATGTCATGAGGTTTTTGATGGGATTGATGAAGAATTTTGACACTCTTCGAAGTCAAATTCTCATGACAGAACCTTTTCCCTCAATTAGCAAGGTTTACTCTCTTGTTCTCCAAGAAGAGTCACACAAGAGCATTGGTCATGGAGGTTCTTTCTCTTCACAATCAAACATAGTGGCAATGTATGCCAATTCTAAGGGAAATTTTGGTAATTCCAATTGGAATAAAGGCAACAACAATAAGAAGGAGAGGCCTTTTTGCACTCATTGCAATATGCTTGGGCATATAATGGAGAAATGCTACAAATTGCATGGCTATCCTTTTGGATACAAGCCTAAGGGCAAGTCCAATGCCACTGCAAATCAGGTTTCTTCTTATAAAAGCCCAGTATCAGAGTGTGCTTCCATTTCATCTAATCAGTGTCCTATTTCTAAGTCTCAATGTGAGAAGTTGCTAGCATACTTGAACACTAGTAGTGGTGAAACTCATCATGCAACAAATGTAAGCAGTGTTTGTGTTGATGGATTCTCTGGTATGGCTACTAGGATGGCTTCTACTTCCTCACAATCTCAAGCCAACCTTGCCTCACAGTCCAACCTTTTCAATACCATGTCAGGTACTCTATCTACCTTGTCCTTTAAAACCAATTTAGAACATTCAATTTTTTCTGCCAAAACAGTGAACAAGAAAGCTTTTAGATTCACTGATTGGGTTATAGATACAGGAGCAACTGACCATATGGTACACTCTATTACATACTTTACTTCCATTACTTCTACCTTAACACTCATGTTAATTTACCTAATGGTGAGATTGCTCTTGTAACCCACATAGGGATTGTCAAAATCACAGAGAAGCTTGTTCTATATAATGTTCTTTGTGTTCCTTCCTTTAGCTTCAACCTTATTTCTGTTAGTCAATTGTCTAAAACCATATTCTGTTGCCTTATTTTCTTTGGTAACATGTGTTTTATCCAAGACCTTGCTTTTTGGAGCACAATTGATCAAGGTAAGGAGTTCAATGGTCTTTACCTGCTAGAAGAGAGCAAATCAGCTTCAATTTCTTTATCTGCAGTGTTTTCTGTTCATAAGGTATAACCACATGTATATCATTCTCGTTTGGGGCATCTATCAAATGCCAAGTTAGCTTTGATATATGAGAATTGTATGCCTCTTTTCAATTCCAATAAACAATTTCATTGTGAAATCTGTCCTTTGGCTAAGCAAAAGAAACTACCTTTTCCTTCAAGTTCTCATGTATCCAAAGCATGTTTTGATTTGATTCATTGTGATATATGGGGTCCTTTCTCTGTTTCTACAATTGATGATTCCAAATACTTCTTGACTATTGTAGATGACTATTCTAGGTGTACTTGGGTGTATTTGTTAAAGCATAAATCAAATACACAATCTACTTTAGAACAGTTTTGTACAATGGTTGAGACACAATTTAATACTAAAGTGAAATGCATCAGAAGTTATAATGGTACTAAATTCATCATGAATGATTTTTTTTTGTTAAAAGAGGCATCTTACATCAGCTCAGTTGTGTTGAAACTCCTCAGCAGAATGCTATTGTTGAAAGGAAGCATCAACACATACAAAATGTTGCAAGGGCACTTAGATTTCAATCCAACTTATCATTACATTTTTGGGGTCATTGTATACTTATTACAGTGTATTTGATAAATAGAATTCCTAATTTAGCTTTGTCTCATAAAACACCATTTGAAATCTTGTTTGGTTATGTTCCTAGTTATTCACACTTGAGAGTTTTTGGCTGTTTGTGCTATGCCTCTACTCTTTCACACAATAGATCCAAGTTTGCCCCTAGAGCTAAGAAGTGTGTTTTCTTAGGCTATCCCTTTGGTGCCAAGGGTTACAAAGTATTGGATTTGTCCACAAACACCCTTTTTGTTTCCAGGGATGTTGTTTTTCATGAGGGATTCTTTCCTTTATTTCTATTCCTGAATCTGATCCCTTTATGCTTAAAGCTGGTTCTGACTCTATTCCATAGGTTATAAAGGACACATTTGTCACTCTTGTTAGTGTTTCTAATGTTTCTAATCCATCTTTGAGTGTTTTTTATATTTCAGTTCCCCATTCAGATGATACTCTTAACAATTTCTTCATAAACCCTACTACTTCACCTCCATTATTTTCTTCTGATCAAATTTTAACTACTGAACCCCCTTCTCAGCCTTTGTCTAATGTTCCTGCTATTCAACCTTTACCTGATCCACCCTTGCCTATTGCTAAGCCACCACCTGTTCCTACCAGAAGATCTACTAGGGTCCATAAACCACCTGTTTGCTTACAAGATTATTCTTGTAATGCTATTGTTGCTACTGCTAGTTCTAACACACCTTATGACATTGCAGCATCTCTCACTTATTCCCATTTGAAGCCTACTTATCACTCCTATCTCATGTTTATCAGCTCTAATGCTAAAGATCCTGAGCATTTCTTCCAAGCTGTTAAGGATCCTGCTTGGAGAGAGGCAATGGATAAGGAGATTTGTGCACTTGAGAGGAACAATACTTGGATTATCACTCCTTTACCTCCCAGCAAAACCCCCATTGGTTGTAAATGGGTGTATAAAATAAAGCTCAATCTTGATGGCTCAGTTGAGAGATATATAGCGAGGTTAGTGGCTAAAGGGTACACACAAAGAGAGGGGCTTGATTTCTTAGAAACTCTCTCCAGTAGCCAAAACTGTTTCAGTTAGGGTGTTACTTGCCCTTGTAGCTGCTAAAGGTTGGCCATTGCATCAACTAGACATTAACAATGCCTTCCTTCATGGAGATCTTGAAGAAGAGGTGTATATGTACTTTCCACATGATTTTCTTAGTAAGCGGGAGCTTTTTCTTCCTCATCTTCTGTTCCTTTGGTTTATAGATTGGTTAAGTCTTTATATGGCTTAAGGCAGGCTTCTAGGCAACAGTATGCCAAACTCTTAGCTACAATCTTGCAACTTGGGTTTACACAATCTCAATCAGACCACTCTCCCTTTATTTATACCAAAGGAGCATTGTTCATTGCCTTACTTGTCTATGTAGATGACATGGTCATTATAGGGAATGATCCAGCTTGTGTGGCAACTTTGAAGTCTCTTTTAGACCAGAAATTTGGGATTAAGGATCTTGGTTCACTTAAATATTTCTTAGGCTTGGAAATTGCTAGAAGTGAGAAAGGGATTAGTGTTAATCAAAGAAAGTATGCCCTTGAAGTCCTTAAAGAAACTGGTATGCTTGGATGAAAGCCTGCTAAATCTCCTATGGAACAACAATTAAAATTGTCTAAAGGAAGTGGAGACTTACTTAAGGATGCTGGGCAGTTTAGGAGGTTTATAGGAAAGCTAATGTAATTAACATTAAATAGGCATAACATTACTTATGTAGTCCATAGGCTTAGTCAATTTCTTTCATAACCTAGACTGCCACATATGCAAGCAGCTACTAGAATATTGCAGTACATCAAGGGCACTCCAAGACAAGGTGTGTTCTTTCCTGCTCAGTCAGATTTGTAGCTTAAAGCTTATTGTGATGCAGATTGGGCAGGGTGCCTTGACACTAGGAAGTCACTCACTGGGTTTTGTGTTTTTTTGTGGATGTTTTGATTTCTTTAAGGTCAAAGAAGCAAAATGTGGTCTCTCGGTCTTCTGCTGAAGCTAAGTATAGGTCCATGGAAACTACCACTTGTGAAGTGACTTGGTTGCTGTATTTGTTGAAGGACTTTCATGTTTTGCACACTAAACTTGTATTGATGTATTGTGATAACCAGGCAGCCTTATACATAGTTGCTAATCCTGCTTTTCATGAAAGATCTAAACATATTAAGGCTGATTGTCATATAGTTAGAAATAGAATTTTGGATGGCACAATTAAGACATTTCATGTGTCAACAAAGAATCAGCTAGCTGATATCTTCACTAAGGCACTTGGAATGGATAATTTCTTAAGGTTGCTAAGAAGATTAGGCATCATCAACATCTTTGCTTAGACTGTTGTGTATCCAGAATGTGTAACAGAGAAGCAAGAGTCAAGAGCTTTGCTCTTAAAGGGGAGTGTTGAGAATAATGAAGGAGGTCTTGCACAACAGAGCAAGCTACAAGCTGTGCTTCAAGCTAAAACACTTGCACAATAGAGCAGATCTGAGCATGATGTAGAGAGTGGATGCACAAGTCAAGCCTCATAGGTAGCTTGGGCTAGCAAAGAGCTAATGGACTCGATTGAATCTGTGCCATTTCATGAATAGTTCATACATCCTTGGTGATGATATAAGACGGCTTAAGTAGTTAGTTAAGTGATTAGGCTTACCAAGCAACACGTGTACATAGAAGTTGGTTATAACTTGTTTTTCCCCTCCAAAATTCCCTTCAAATCAAGGAAGTTTGTTATTCTGTTAGCTTGTATATATAGGTTTAGTGATATGTATTAAACTCAGTTGCTTGTAATTCTTTTTCAATCAATAAAATTCTGAGTTCTAAATTAGAGAGAGAGTTCTATAATTTTACAGGTTCAAATTATATCAGAGTATTATTTGTAGTCTTATAAACAGTCTATTCATAATAAAAATTCATAGATTTGTGAAGGGGTAAAAATATTTATAGTTTTATTATATTTGGCAAAAGAATAAGTTAATTAAATAGTTTGTGAACAAGCTCGAGCTTGTTCAACAAGAAAATGAACTAAGCTCGAATATGTAATCTTATTTAGTAATGAGCTTGAATTTGGTTATTGTTCAAAATAAAATTAACTAAACAAGTGTGAACTTTTAATATTTAGCTCGTTTACAACACTATTTCCTTCATCCACTTTTGCTAGAGAGAAAAGTTTCCCTATTCGCAAAAATTCTCCACTTCATACTTGGTACTTGACATCTATAATATAACCAAGAGATTGAATCCTAATGTTACTCTAATACCACTTGTTGTGTAAATAGCACCCCAAGATTCAAACGAAAAACAATAAAGACAAAATGAATTTACAAACACACATACAAGAGACATATGAATTTACGTGATTCGGCAAGATGCCTTCGTTTATAGGCAACAATAGAAAGAAAATTTCTTAATAAAAATAGGAAAACTGCAATAATGGTACAAAGATTTTTTCAAGAGACCTAAATCCCAAATATACCCTAGGCTCTCTCTCACAAAAAGAACAAGACAAAAAAGCCTTCTATTTTCCTTCTATGTATTTTTTGGTTATTAGGAGTTGGCATAGGGAAAATCCTTTTTCAATTCGTATTTGGTCACAATTGTGATTGACTTGGGGCTGTGATAATTCAAGGCACATACGCTTGCCACATCAACACAACATAAGAGAGAGTGTGTGCACACACACAAACATATAAGCTCAGGTTCCGTTTCACCCATTGTAATTTTATATAATATTATACCACTTGATAACTTTTCATTGAAAGAGTATTTTGATGAATCAATCATTGGATTACATTATCCCCATATACCCTTGGTGCTTATAAGATATTGAAATAATGAAAGATCAATACTTATCTTATCATAATTTGTCATTTAAAAAAAAAAATCACATACGAAACATGAGTTTATAGATCCAATATAAACATTTGATTAATATAATAATGAAAGTATATAATTTAGTGGTTGAATTTTCAAAATATCAATTATAAAGCTATGATCTACTGTAACACTGTACATAAAGCGGAGAGAGAGAGAGAGAGAGAGAGAGAGAGAGAGAGAGAGAGAGAGAGGTGGGTTTCTTTTTTTTTCCTTATCTTTCTTTCTTTTTAAAGTTAGATTAGCTGCTAGCTTGCTGTATTGGTTTAATGTCCAACCGATGGTGACTGAAAAATCTATTACAGGAGACAAGTCCATCCTCAACTATCTAACACACCCTTAAACTTAAGTAATCTTCCAGCCAATTGAAATGACCATAATTAAATGGATATATAGACTAGGAGCCTTACAACGGGACCCCATTGTCGTAGGAGTAGGTAAGTCACGGCCACGTTTTGGTGCTTTGGTGGTCAACTATTACAATTGACTTTGAGCTCGATCTATCACGTTGATCCAATTGCCATTATGATAAATTTATTGTACTTTTACTTTTGATGAATTTATGGTACTTGTGTTTAATGATGTGTTTATTATCAAAAATGCACAAATTAAAATGGAAATGACGTGTGATCTATATATGTCTTGACTCTTGATGGAAAAACTTTCTAAGTCATTTTTTAAATTAAAATTCTGTACTGTTGTTCATTAAAGAAAACATTTTCCTCATTTTTATGAATCTATATATAATATAAAATTTTAAACATATGGTGAAATTCAAATCTAGAAATATTATTAAAAATTGAGAGAAAAATTAACATAGAAATTTTAAGTGGTTCATATGTTTTCTCACTAACTTGCTCCAATACTATGCTCACCTATGAGACCTTTAAAATAAAGACCGTTGATACTTCAAAATACAAGTCACCATCTTTGACCATATGCATAATAAATATGGATAGAGCATAAAATATAATTGTTGAATTGAGATTGACATAATATTGCTTTAATGTAAATTATAAAATTATTGAGTAGTTGAACTTTTTGTTAAAATCCCACTAGATGTAACTTAAGTTGAGATCAATAATGAGATGACGGAGGAAAAATACCATTTACTCTTATACTATTATTTTAGTTATACGAGTATTTTTTAGTGAAACCAAATTGTATGAAGGTATCCATAATAATAAATCTTAATTACTGTAGATTGTGGTCCTAACTTTTTTTCTTTTTTTTTGGCTGCAAAATAATAAAATAGTTAACAAACGTCTTAAAAGTATTAGTTTAAAAAATATTTTTAAAAACTTTTCATATAAAAAATTAATTAATTTTTTAACCATTTTTTTTATATTTATGTTAAAAGTAATATCAATTCTTAAAAAAAAATTATATTGATTAACTATTGCTCTAAACTCACATGTTAAGAGGACCCACAAAATAATTATATACGCTCTCTCTTGCGTTCCATATATCAAGTTTCTTACTGCCTTACGTAAATTCTCCTCAAAGCAACCGACCATACTCTTTGCCAAAGGCCAAAAGCTCTCTCATTTCATCTTTCACTCACACACAAACACACACACTACTCATACCTCTCCTTCTTCAACAACCTCTCCAAATTCTCTCTCTTTCTCTCTCTCTCCCTTTCTCACACAAACATGTCTGTGACTAATAACAGAGCTCTTTCTTTCTCTTCTCTCTGCGTTTTCCTTATCACAATCTCATCAACTCTCACAACCCCATCGAACTCCGCCACAGAGTCCTTCGTCTTCGGCGGTTGTTCTCAGCTAAAGTACACGCCAGGCTCGCCTTATGAAAACAACGTCAACTCGCTACTCACCTCCCTGGTCAACTCAGCCATGTTCAACACCTACAACAACTTCACCATCTCCAACCCAAACTCCAACCCGCAAGACACCCTCTACGGCCTCTTCCAATGCCGCGGCGACCTCCAAAACAACGACTGCGCTCACTGCATAACTCTCGCAGTGAGCCAAATCGGCACCCTCTGTGTCGACTCGCTCGGCGGCGCGTTGCAACTCGAAGGTTGTTTGGTAAAATACGATAACACGAACTTCATAGGCGTGGAAGACAAGACTGAGGTTGTCAAGAAATGTGGACCGTCGTTTGGGTATGACTCTGATGCGTTGACTCGGAGAGATGCTGTGCTGGCGTATTTGGGGACCGGTGATGGTGGGGCCTACAAGAGTTACAGGACTAGTAGCTCTGGGGCCGTACAGGGTGTGGCGCAGTGTGTTGGGGATTTGAGTCCGAGCGAGTGTCAGGATTGTCTCTCGGACGCGATCGGACGGCTCAGGACCGAGTGTGGGGCCACCGCGTGGGGCGATGTGTACTTGGCCAAGTGTTACGTGCGCTACGTGACAGGTGGCGTTCGCTCGCACGCCACCGGAGGACAGGGTAAGCGGTTTCGCCACCACCACGGATGGTGGTTTCTTATTTTTGGGTTTTTGGTTCTTTAGTTAATTAGCCTAATAAATTATGGTTTTGAGTATATTAATTTTACTAAAGACCCTCTTGGATAATTTCTCAATTTACTTTTTACTTTTCACTTCGTGGAAATGTAAATTACTGCGTGGTGAATTTTGAGTTTGCATGGTGATTTGGGTAAGTTCCACAAATTATTCTGAAAAAAGAAAAAAACAAAATTATTGGTTTGTGTGTTATGACTTTTGAGTAATGAGTGAGGGAGATTGGAAGTGAAAGGAGTTGTTTTTGTATGAAATTGAGTTTGTTAATTTGAACTTTGAAGTACTAATGTAATGATATTAGATTAGTGTCTATTTGCTTTGTGATACACATTTCCTTTACTTAAGGAGTGATTGATGGGATTTAGGCAAAAATTCAGTAAGGTCACTAATTTATTGTTCCGAGTATGTTGATTCTTGGGCGGATATAATTTTGCTGTTGTGGCTCTGAACAATTGAGCACTTTATGTCTTATCGCATAAAGAATCCTAAAAACAAGTTCCTACGGACATGTTTGTGTTTGAAGTTTCAAATATTATCGTGCCAAATATTAATATGATGATTATATACTCTCTTTTTGTTTTGCTCTTTCCATGTTATGAAATACAGTGAAAAGGCGAACCTAAATGAGACTTGGGTTTTGTTTATGATTTTGTTCAAAAACATCTTATGTTTGACTGGTTGGTTTTTGAGAAGAGATTAACAGTGCCAAAGTGCTTAGACTTTCTTGTATAAAAGTAAGAACAAGGAAGGCTTTCTGTAAAGCACTTAATTCTAAATTTTTATGCCGCGAGAGATAGGCCCCACTAAGGAACTAAGATAGAATCCGATGCTGATGGGTTTGATATCGGTCCCAAATCTATGTGTTAATGTTCTTCACTTCTTCTACATGGTTGAAACTTTATGGGGTTCAAAATTTAAAAACCAACATTCCAACTTAATGGGGGGAATTGATACACAATCTCGAAGTCAATGCATTATTTCCCTTAGAGTGAAAAATGAAGTGAAGTTGTAAAGGGAAAGAGACACATGAGAAATTTTCGATCCCACAAGTAATGATCAATGCTAATTTCAACACCATCCCAAATTAGTATAATGATGAGTGATTTTTGTGGTTGGTAACTATACCATTAGTTGTGAATATGGACAATGTGAGATGCGTTCTAATTATTTGATGTTGTTGATCAATGCGTGTAGATGATACTAATAGCAATGATGATGAGATCGAGAAGACTCTTGCAATAATAATTGGGCTCATAGCAGCGGTCGCATTGATCATAGTATTCGTTTCCTTCTTAAACAAACTGTGCGACAATGAAAAAGGTATTATAATCATTCTCCACCTCTCTTTTCTGCCTTTTGTGCTTTTTTCTTTGTTTGAAATTTTGTTCTTTCTATTACATTACATTGAAAATTTCAACACCCTTTTGTTGTATTTCTTTTGCAGGTCGTAAATAAGTTACAATTTGGGGATAATTCTGAATTGCTACTATCACCACCATCCTTTGTTTCCTCCGGTAAATAATTTGGCTTTCGGTGGCTCTTTTAGAGTCTTTTACCAATTTCAATTCTATATTAGTCATGGTCCCTACCTTTTTGAAGTTTCTCTGGTGTTTCCTCTAAAGATTAAAAGAATTCCCGAGAGGGTAGATAGAAAGATGTGTATGAGAAAAGGTACCTTGAAACAAGTGAAAAAGAAAAGTTGCAATAAGAAGAAAAAGCTCAAAGATTCGACACTCCCCACCACCACTTGTTGTTAGTCTTATAGCTGCGTTAGCTTTTCTGCTAATGTGTATAAAATGATGGTTTATGAACGCTTTAGCGAAAAGTGCATTTGTTGATGCTGTAGTTTTAGACTTTTAGTGCCACTGTTGGGTACTGTTAGAGTGCTTTAGCTTTTTCATTTCACCCTTAAAGTTAGATTTTGACAGATTTGTTCATTCTCTTTTCAATTCAATGTTCAGTTTGTTTTATATTTACAGTCTAATGGTATTGTTTGTGTCTATTTGGCTTTCCATTTGTGTGGTTCATATCAACTGAATATGTTTTTCATTTGAAGCACAAAAGAATTGGATGATATTTTGGTACATGAATGGACCCTGAAGTCTTGGGTCCTTTCCTATCTCCAATCTTCTTGCCCATGTTTTTGTCTCAGATATGATAAATAGGCATGCTCTGCGGCTTATTCTTTTGCATTAATAATACTTCTCTTATTTAGGAAAAAGAAAATAGATGAGACTATGAAAAAGAAATTCTAGGAAAGTGGGGAAATATAATTCTCCTCCAATGCATATGGTTTTTTTTTTTTTTTCTTTTTTTAATATTGTTTTTTCAAATGTAGCAAAAAAATGGTTTTATTTATTTATTTATTTATCAAACTATTTTTTCATAAACAAGATCTCATTCTCCTTTGTATGAAATTCTTATGAAACTATCATGCTGCACTTAGGTCAGATTAGCTAGAGTACTACTTGGTAGCTTGATTATGTTGCTGCATTTTTTTTACTAGCCTAAATTTTCAGTTCTATAAGATTACGATAAGTCTACTTTTTCACAATTGTTGATATGGTTGTTTTAATTAGCATATAATAAAAGTGGTATCGGTGATAAATATTAAACTCATATAAAAATGATGTTACTGCTTGAACAAACTTAGAAAAGTGCTGAAAATTGTTGTGTGTCTAAGCTCTAAGGTTGGTCATAAGATTATTTTACGGGCAAGCAAAATCAAACTTACTTTCTGGGGATTCTATCTGCCAACTCATGTTTGACCAGAACCTTCTTTTGTCTAAGAACAACGTTTTTGAATATTCACTAGTACATAGAGACGTCTAATGATGATGATTCCCACAATAATTAGAACAATACTCTATCTAGTACTATCATTATATGCTTACATTACCAAAGACTACTTAGTATTTAAAAGCGACAATTAAGATGGATTTAGCAGTCAATAATTAAGACAATATGCTATTGGTGATTTGGTGTTCCTCATAGAATCTTCTCTCTCATCCATTATCCATTGCTTTTGGTTTTGCTTTCTAATTTTTCAATGTCTTGTCTGTCCCAATTCAGTGCTTTGTATCACGCACCATTGCTATAATCCTCTATCATCAGCCTGCTGCAAAGAAGAATAATTATAAATAAAAAAATATTTTCTCAATCATGATTTTGAAGTCTCTAGAATGTGTTTGTGTGTGTTTTTATTAGGACCCCATGTATGATGAAACTATTATATAAGAATTCACGATTGATGTGGCTAATGTACTCAAAAGCCCCATATAGTTTATGATTGACCAAGCAACTAAGAGTAGAAATTAATTATGATCAACCTTTGACAAATGGGTCATAAAGAAGTGACAACAGGCATGACAAATCGAACGGGCCAGATTGATAATAGAATTTATATATAAACCAGGGGATCTTCCACGCGTAAAATTTCCCTCTCTTCCCATCTCTGTGTGTCAAATTTTTATAGGAGTAAGGGTCAATACTTCAATCATTAATGTTTCTAAGTTTCTAAACCTTTTTTCACCAAAAAGAAAAAGAAGTTCAATCATCATTGTGCCCGTTTACCATAATTATTTAATTCAAAGATATAGTCTTTTAGACGATAAGGCTTTGAGGAGCAGATTCAAGGATAAGTCCCACAATTTTTCCTTTATTTAAAAAAAAAAAAAAAAAATCAAAATGATGGGACATCGTTCTACTTTTGAAAGTAATATGGTTCTAGAAGTTCACTACTTCACTTGCCTTTGTAATTCTTCCAAATACAATTGGATTCAATAACATTGAAATGATGGCTTAAGCTTTCAAATTTGCTCATGAAATTCAAAATAAGTAGTAATTGGATAGTAGGGCGGCAATTTGTATTCACAGGTCGGGCTTGTATTGTGTTGAGCCATGAGTATTCAACTATATTGATTGACTCGAACCCGACTTGTTGAGTAAACGTATCAAGAATCCTCAATCCTAATACGACTTATAAATATTTCTAAAAAAAATATTTTTTAATGGTAAAAGTATTGTAGATAATGGTAAAAGTTATTTTGTTGAAACTGAAATTTTTTTGCTAAAAGTATTGTAGATAATGGTAAAAATTAGCTGAAATAATACAATGAGACCCATAAATAGTATCAAAAAATGCAGTGGGACCCATGAATAATAGCAAAAATAAGCTGAATAATAAAATAAATTGACAAAAATAATTTTTGCGAATTGATAGAATTATATATCCAAATGCGATTCTATCCTTCCTTACTCAGAATCTCATTTTAGATGATTCAATTGCATTTCTGATGCTCTTTCATTCTTTCTTAATATTTCACAAAATTGAATGTATGTTTTTCATAAGAAAGGGGTTTTATTTTTTGTTAATTTTTTTCTTTAGTAGTTGGAGAATTGATAGTGATGTGCTCACAGGCTTGTATATATCTTCAGCGATTAAAGAGGTCATATTATCCCCGTAGCAAAATATAGTAAATAGTAATACATTCACAAAAAATAAAAATTGTTTTATTTTTAGTATGTAAAGTTTCTTGATCCATCTAATTGGGAAACACATGGACAGAGCTATATATGGACTAGGAGGGCAATGGTCTCCCCTAAATTTTTTTAAAGAAAATATTATTATATTAATGAGTACAAATTTTAGCAATTTTGTTCAATAAAATTACATTTTGCCCCCTTAACAATACATTTTACAGACTATTAAGGTAGCAAATTCTTATTAGTTTGCACATTTTACATCACATTTTACTTACCAATAATTACTCATCATATTAGCAATTTGTAAAAATTTTATAGTTTTAACATTTTCCACCTTTTAAAGGCCATAAAAAATTAATAGATTAAATATTAAACAAAATATACAAACCCTAAAAAATTAGCGCAACAACAAAAATTACTAATAATAAAACTAAAAAAAAAAAAAAATTAAGCCCAATCTATTTTACCCAAAACAAACAACTTAGTCCTTTAAATAGTTTTAAACAATAATCCTTAATGGTAAAGCAGTAGAGTTAAAGGCTGAAATCGCTGCACACAACAAGCAGCAAAGCCATCTCCTAACTCTAAGTGAGCGTTTGGCTGGCGCGTTGGCGTTTCACGTTTACGTATTCAGGTCTTTTTTTTTTTCTTTTTCACGCGTCCCCAACTTTTCAGAGACAAAGTGTTACTGTAGCAACACTGTTGCGGCTACTGTTATGCAACATGTGACTTTTCCACACAACTTTTACTGTTCACGGACTCACAATTTTCACTTTTCAACAATTTTTTCATTAAAAATGGGTCCCACGGTACTATTCACACATTTAAATATTATTTTACTACAGTATTTTCAGTTTTCAATTTTCAATTTTCAGCGATATCCAAACGGACCTTAAGTATAAGTCTTGACTCGTCCCTGACAAAACAACCTACGCAACCTTTTATAAAATCAAAAGTATAAGTATAGGTCAGGTGGAATAATCCGGGGATTTGGATCCTTCAGTTTTTTGTTATTTCTCTCACGTCAAGTCCTAGGAAACTTCTTGACCAATTTCATTGGGCATTATTTATCAAATCGATTTCGTTATTTTTGGGTAAATGTGGCATTGTTTTAACCAAGACTATCATTATCATTGATATCTCCCAAAAATGGTACATATATTACAGCATCATTAGCCAAAAACACAGTTACATCCAGGGTACGTAAAGGTATAATGAATTACAAAATCTTCCTCGTGGAAGATTCCTCACCAATTTCCTCCTGTCTTCTATAAAATTGTTGTGTCCATCCCTAAATCTTAGAATTGATTTGACATTTTATTGAAACATTGTGTATTCTGTCACTACTTAACGAGCTTAATTAATAATTATATATAAAACATAATTATTTAATAGGGTTAAATAAAACAAACAAACCTAACATACTCGTATTCAGATTCTAAATTTGTTCACTAGTGCTAAACAATATTCCAGAAGCACAAACTTATTTCTAATACCACTGGGCCAAGACCTCTAATAACTTAAAAAATAAGAAAAAAAAACAGGTTCTTTAACAGTTATAATAGCATTCTTGTTCTTGCATGTGCTAACCTAATTCCTGAATAGCTACGGTAATTGGCTTTATTAAGAAAGAAAAGAAAAGGTAGGCTTTTCTAAGGCTGAACTTCAAAAAGAAAAAGGTATTCTGGGCAGTAAAATATGACTTGCATAGAAACATACATAGCAGCTAGCACGCTACACAGCCAAGCCAACACTGCACTAACTTTTTGAAATTGTGCTTATAAAATTAGGCAGGAAGCTTCCAGCTATGGTACACTACACTGCTTTTCAATGCGACTTCTCTAGTGTAATTTAAAAGGTTAAGGCAAGGATAGTGACAGTGAAGACCAAGAAAATAATGGACGTATAAAAGGTAGTAGGTAAATAAGTACTTTATATATATTCTTCTTGGTCTTCTGGTTATTAAATGGGGACGTGAGAGTCTATCAAGGGTTAGGAAGACTTGGGACAGGTTTGGAATTGGAAAATAGTGGAAAATATGACTCTAGCTTTTATAACTTGACTCTAAAGTCTAAACATATGCAGTACCAATTCATGAACTTCATACTAGGGGCTTGATTTCACATTTAACTAAAAGACAATGATGAAGGATCATTCTTTTTTTCCTTTTCTTTTTCTTTTTCTTTTTTTCGCATTATCTGTGTTTGAGTATTTTTATGACTTGTTGTCTAATTTGACCATGTCAAATGATCCTTCAATTCTTTATATATCATACTTATTCTTAAATTCCATAAATTCTTACAATCTCAATCCAATCTTCTCATTCAATCTTGTAGGCCCTCTTTTCGATTGGAGTTAAAATACCCATTTTAACAACCTTAATTGCACCAAGCACAACTTGATCAAAACTTTTTTTTTCTTCTTTTGATAGGTAAATTGCAGGGAAGGAGGGGGTAGGTTGAATTGTTGAAACATAGATATGATGTTATTATCATTAAGTTATCATTAGGAATGGCAACAGATTGAGTCTGGGGCGGGTTTCTTTATATCTGAACTTGACCTGAAACTTGCCCCCCATAACCTGAACCTAACCCATTAACTAAACGGGTTTTTTTATTGCCCCAAACCCGACCCTACGGGCCCCGTAGACCTCGCCTTGTCACTCCAAAATTTTTACTTTTCAAAAATATTATGTTTTCTAAAAGCCCATAAATATGACCATTTTTTAAATCTGAAATCCAACTCATACAAAACAAATAGAACATAAAGTTATCATATGAACCTCACTTGATTGCAATTTGCTAACTTAACAACTTGTGATAAAATTAGAAAAGAGTTACGTCTCTAGCATTTCTACCTCATGAAGGGCCAAGTAAGAATATGTAAAGTATGTGACAATAACAACTAAAGCAAAATGGAAGTTTGGCAAAGAGTAGGTTGCTTATGCTATTATATTTGTTCATCTTAGTATTCTAAGATTTTGAAGGAGGTGAAATAACAAAGGGTTCACTAGTTCAAACTATTCGCATGATGATGTTGCCTAGCTCTCCCTCTCGTTCTCTCTCGTGTGAAGAACAGAAGGAACTAGCAAGCAGCAAGAAGAAGGTTAAGGATGTGAATCATGCAGATTTCAGTGATAGCCAAGATTCAAGACCATCATCTCTAACCCAGTCCCAAGGCCTGTGGAGTCGAGCCGTTTCTTTTAAGGATAAGGTAGTGGGTGAGATTCCTTGTGCCTACACGCAAGCTTTTAACTTCGGAGACCTAATGGAGGACGATGTTGAGTCGAATGATGAAGTCAATACCCTCAGGGAAGGATTGGTTGCTGTGAAGTTCTCGAAAGAGTTCAAGCAACATATTTGGAATCCTTGGGTAAGGGGACTTATCATTAAGGTATACGGTAAATCGATAGGGTTTAACTTCCTTCAATCTAGACTTTTGTCACTATGGAAACCAGCACGCAGACTTGATTGTATCGATCTAGGCCACAGGTTCTTCCTTACTCAACTGTCCCTCAAAGAAGACTATGAAGTAGTCCTAAAGAAGGGCCCATGGTTTATTGGTTAGCATTTGCTCTCCATTCGACCTTAAGAACCAAACTTTAGACCGACGTAGGGGAATGTATCCTCGATATTAGTTTGGATAAGGCTCAATGAGCTACTGATAGAGTACTACAATGCCGAAGCACTCCATCAGATTGAGAAATCCATTGGGAATGTTTTAAGGTTGGACACACAAACCGCGTCGGAGGCAAGAGGCAGATTTGTAAGGTTGTGTATACAAATTGATGTTACTAAGCCATTGGTCATAGCAATCAGAATTGGGAAATTTGAGCAACCAGTGTGCTATGAAGACATTCAGAAATTGTGCTTTGATTATGGGAGAATGGACCATAAGAGAGAAAACTGTCCATATTCAATCTACTGTGTTATGACATCAAAGGAGGCGGAAAGGGTGGAGCCAGAAGAAGGTAATACTCGGTTACGCAGTTCTCGTGGGTCTGATGCCACTAAGGCAAGAGAGAGGCCCAGTGAAATCGTGCTTGAAAATGTTCAGGAGGACATACGAGAGGATGTGTAAGACAATACGTACGACCTGTGAGTAGTGGTGACGCGAAGGAAGAGTGGGGCAAGAAACCAAAGGACTAGTAAGGGACCACATGGCCAGGAGAATGAGCAGATGAGGTAGCCACATCAAAGCGTTGAGAGGGATTATTAGGTTAACAAAGGGCCAGTAAGTGTTGATCTCAATGTTGGGCCTTCGAAGGAGATCAAAAGAAAGCTATCCCCACCCAAGTTTATGGCTGGAGCCCAGATTGCTAGTAGCATTAAAGGTATAGAGAATATGAGTGGGTCAAGGGCCTATAGGCCCTGGGGCTCAAGCCTAAAGTCGTTTGAGCTTGAGAAAATTGGACAGTAATTCGGATAGTCCGTGTTAGTCACTAAGCCCAGTCAGCAAGCCTCGGTGAAGGGTAAAAAAAAAATTGCATGCTTTAGGGCAACTATGAATGATGTTAGTAACATTGTAGGAACTTCTAATCCTCAAGCAGCAAAAATGCTCTTTTTCTTCACCTCCTCGCCTAACCAAGTTCTCACCAATGGAAGATCATAGCAGAGAACTGCTACTAAGTTTTAGCTCACTACCAATGAAGGGTCAAAGGTGGGCCATCAATGTAAAGGCCACTGTGGTGGAGATAGCAGAGGTGGTGCTTGCTGAGATTTGTGCGAGCCCGACCCGGGTCTAGGGATGGTCCAACCACAAGCTTCGAAGAGCATGGAAGCTAATTTTTCTGTTAACCTAAGTGAGTGCACAGGAGGGAGGACTTCCATTGTCGAATCCCGCCTGGAAGGAAGCGAGCAATCCATGGTGGGAGTTTCTATCAGATGTGTTGATGCCGGAGGAGGGTCGGTGTTTGGTATGGGAATCCATACCTCAAATTTCATTAGTTCCGATGTTGTGTGAAGTGAAGCCCATGGAGACTCTGTTAAAGCGAAGAATGTTGGAGAGAAAACCAATTTCCACCTTCTTCATAGGGAGCAACCACACAACCGAAATAATACAAGTCTTTCAGCCCATGTTGGTTTTCGGTCTCCATGTCTGGTCACAAGAAATGGAGATGGGAGTCTTGTAGCACAATCTAACGTTGAGTCTTGGAAAAGGGCATACGAAGGAAATGTTGAAGCAACTGGGATGGAACTTAAGGGAGGAGGCAAAATCTCTACCTCTTATTGATGAGTGCCCCACCCCTGAGCACATTTTTCTCATGAATATTATTGTATGGAACTGTAGGGGTGCGTTGAAGCCCGCCTTTAAAAGTCATGTTAAAGAGCTAGTTCACAATCATGATCTAGCTATTTTAATAGTGATGGAAACTCAGATTGGGGGAGATAGGGCGAAGGAGATTACAGACGATCTTCTATTTGATGGAGCCATACATATAGACACCATTGGTTATGCGGGTGGACTGTGGTTTCTCTAGAATGAAGATAGAGTAGAAATTACTCAACTAGCAAACACATAACAGGAAATACATCTGGTTGTTAAGGTACAAACTTCTAACCTTAGCTAGTTATTAACTGCCATTTATGCTAGTCCTAGGTGTGCTGAAAGATAGGTATTATGGAGCAATCTTATGAAAGTGGTTGATATTCACGATATGCCTTAGGTCATGGCAGGGGATTTCAATGAACTACTTATGGAGGATGATAAATTTAGTGGAAGGGGTGTGAGTGTGAATAGATCACTTCAATTCAAGGAGTGCTTGGATAGGTGTAGTATGATTGACATAGGCTTTTTGGGTCCTCGGTTTACTTGGACTAACAAAAGGGAAGTTCAGGCTCTGATTCAGGAAATAATAGATAGGTTTTTTGTAAACTCTCAATGGTGTTTGATGTACCTGGAAGCTAGAGTTGTTAATCTCACGAGGTGTCATTCCGATCACTGCCCTGTTTTGATGAAAATGCAGCTGGTGGTGCATGAGAATAGGAAAAAAAAAAATTTAAGTTTCAGACCTACTGGCTTTTGGATTGCACCTTCCCCAGAGTGGTTTTGCAGGCTTGGAGACAAATGCCAAATTTGGCTAAGGCAATTGAGACTTTTACCAAAGAGGCAACCAAGTGGAATAAGGAGCAGTTTGGTAACATCTTTGCAAGGAAAAGGAACATTATGGCAAGGTTGAATGGTATTCAGAAAGCAATGTCTGTGAAGCCTTTGACCTTCCTCCTTAATTTTGAGAATGATCTCCTTAGGGATCTTGATACTATGTTGAATCAGGAAGAGGAGCTCTGAGCTCTAAAATCTAGAGTTAATTGAATGATTCAAGGAGATAGGAATACGGCTTTTTATCACGTGTCCACTTTGGTAAGAAGAAAGAGGAACAAGATTATGGTGATCAAAGATTCAGTGGGGGAGTGGATTTCTCGGAAGAAGGATATCAAAGAGTTGGTAAGGAGTGGCTATAGTGCAATTTATACCATGTCCTTCTCTAGTGCTTCTTATCTTCCTTTTACGATTACTCCTTAACAGGCCAGGTTATCGAAGGAGGAAAAATGCAGTATCAGTGGAGGGGCGTTGGAGGAGGAGATAAAGGCAGCGTTATGGTCACTCAAACCTTTTAAGGCACCTGGGCTAAATAGGTTGCATGCTGGTTTTTTTCAAAGATTTTGGCTTACGATGGGTAACTTAGTAATAGACGAAGTAAAAAAGATTTTTTCTGATAGGAAAGTTCTAGATTTCCTGAATACAATGCATATTGCCCTCATTCTGAAGATTCAATGTCCGGAGACGCTAAGTAATTATAGGCCCATCAGCTTGTGTAACACAATATATAAAATTGTATCGAAGATTGTTGTTGCCAGGCTGAGACCGTATCTTGATAAGCTCATATCCCCTTGCCAAACGGCTTTTGTTCTGAGTAGGAAAGGCATTGATAATTCCATAATAGCGCAGGAAGTCATCCATACCCTTAGCAAAAAGAAGGAGAAAGTGGGGTATATGGCGATGAAGATTGATCTTAAGAAGGCGTATGACAAACTTGAGTGGAGTTTTATACGAGATATGATTATAAAAGTTAATATGCCTACGGATCTGGTTGATATTATCATGAGTTGTGTGACGACAATCTCTACCTCAATTGTTTTCAATGGGGAAGCTTTGGAGCCGATATACTCGTCTAAAGGGATTCGTCAAGGGGACCCCCTATCACCTTATCTTTTCATTCTCTGTATGGACTTTCTTGGACAGTTTATTGAGGAAAAATGTAGCACTAACCTCTGGAGACCGGTCAAAGTCTTGCAAAGAGGACCCTGCATTTCTCATTTGATGTTTGTAGATGATTTGGTGTTCTTTGTTAAAGCAGACCATGCGAACTGCTTTACCATTAGGGATGTCCTAAATGTTTTTTGCAATATGTCAGGGTAAACAGTTAGTGAAGCTAAGTTGAGGGTGTTTTTTTCTCCCAATGTTGATAGGGATGATAGGGAAGCTTTTTGTGACATTCTCGGGTTTGCCTCTACTCCTTGCCTAGGCAAATACTTGGGTATTCCTATCTAATAACCTGGCATGTCTTCCCATGAGTACAATTTTATTCTAGACATAATGAAACAAAAGCTAGAGGGGTGGAAAGCCAATCTGCTTTCGTTGACGGGGCGTGTTGTACCTATTCAAGCTTCCTTGGCAGCCATTCCTTCCTATGTTATACAATGTGCCTTTCTCCCAGGCAGAGTGTTGGATGGTATAAACCGGGTGAACCGTAACTTCTTGTGGGGTACCACAAAAAAGCAAAAAATGGTTCACTAGGTTGGGTGGCAAAAAGTAACTAAATCTAAAGAGGAGGGTGGCCTTGGTCTTCAAACGACAAGGGGAAGAAATACTGCCCTCCTTGCAAAACTTAATTGGAGGTTCCACACAAAACCGGAAGCTCCTTGGGCCAAGGTCCTAAAACAAAAATACTGTACTACTAGGAGAGCAAATGCCACCAATGCTGATCGTCTTCCTTGTTCCCAAGTCTGGACAGCCATAAAGCAAGGTAGAGAAGTCTTTAACAAAGGTAGCATGTGGATTATAGGAAGGGATAGTAAGCAGAGTTTTTGGTATAGGAACTAGACCAACAAAGGCCCCATTTGTCAGATGATTCAAGGCCCTTTAACCCGAGAAGCTGCCCATCTAGAGGTTAAGGATGCTATTATAGATTTGGGATAGGATTGGGATCGGATCCCTTTTGTTTTGCCTACAGACATTAAGGACTTGATCCAAGCTATTCCAATGTCAATCACAAGCAGAGGGAGTGACAAATTAGCTTGGATGGGCAGTGCCAAAGGCGAGTTTGGTGTTAAAAGTGCTTATTCTCTGAGTGTAGATTCTACTATTATGCCTCCCTTTTCCATTGGTTGGATCTGGAAAATCAATACGTTGCCTAGGATCAAAACCTTTCTATGGAGGTGTGTGCATGATAGCATTGGAGTGAAGGGGTGCCTTAGAAGGAAGGGTGTAGTGAATGATGATATATGTCCCATATGTGAAGAAGAAATGGAGTCGGTGTTGCATGCCTTACGAGATTATCCTTAGGTCAAGGCTATTTGGTTGTAGTTGGGAGTTAATGACACAAATCAGATCTTCTGGAGGAGTGATCTTCAAGAGTGGTTGGCAATGAATGGGAAAGCAGACAATAGGGCCATGTATGGGAGGAACTAGTGGAGTATGCTTTCTTTTGCAATTTGGATCATTTGGAAAAGCAGGAATCAGTCGGATTTTTTTGGCAAAGCACAAAACCTGAACCTGACTTCTGATATTGTCAACCAAACAACTGATTTTATGTATTGTGCCAGCTCTCCAAGGAATCCAGTGCGAAGGGTGGTGATGAGTCAGAAATTTATGATCGTCATTAATCTAAGATCGTCATTAACCAATAGAAGACATTACGCATTTATTACACTCATTGATAACAAAGTGTGACGGATGGAGCAACGGTCACAGAGTGAGCTGTGAACTTTAGCCAAAAATTTTGTAACGCACTAGCCGTTGAGCATAAATACAGCAATTCGTTGCCCATTAATGAGGCACGTAGCTATAAAAAGAGAAGGCACCAGAAGTTAAAGATACACACAAAAATACTCTACGAAAATCACTCTTCAGTCAAATCTCTTTAAAATCCTTCTCCCTCACAGACTTAAGCATCAGAGGCAGTTTGGCTAACACCACACCATCGTGTTACTCTTCCACCCAGTTCATTTTGTAAGTTTTCCTCCAACAGAGGCAACCCTAATCACAGCTTCGTCCATCCACTACAACAAGGAGCTCAACTGCTGATTTTTTGCATCATTAGGTGGTAATTACATGTCACTGGGAAAGACCACTTAAGGGATGAATGAAGCTGAATTCTGATGGGTGTGCTGCTAGAAGTTCGGGGTTAGCTGGTTGTGGAGGCGTTGTGAGAGACCGCCATGGGGATTGGATTTCTGGGTTCTCAAGGCGTATAGGGATAATGAATAGTTTTGTGGCTGAATTATGGGGATTAAGGGATGACCTAATGTTGTGTAGCAACTTGAATATTCTTTACCTTATTGTTGAATTGGATGCTAAAACTATATATTTGGAATGAATGACTATGTAAATGACGTGCTTTCTCCCATTTTGGATGACTGTAGGATGCTCATCACCAAGTTTCATCAGATACAATTTAAGCACTATTATTGGCAAGCAAACCGATGTGCAAACGCTCTCGCAAGGATGAGTGCTGAACAAGAAATTGATTTTAGGTCTTTTGAAAGTCCGCCTGTGGACATTTTTAATGTTTTTTAGCAAGATTTTAATGGCTTGTACCTTGACAAGCTTTGTCCTGAACCCGTTGAAGTTTCTTAGTTTTTGAAGAATCGTCTATTTCAACCAAAAAAAAAAAAAAAATGGACGTATAAAAGGGAGTAGGTAAATAAGTACTTTATATATATATATATATATATTTTTTTTTTGTTGAGATCAGTACTTTATATATATTCTTCTTGGTCTTCTGGTTATTAAATGGGGACGTAAGAGTCTATCAAGGGTTAGCAAGACTTGGGACAGGTGTTGGAATTGGAATATAGTGACAAATTTGACTCTAGCTTGCTTTAATTGCTTGACTCTAAAGTCTAAACAAAGTACCAAATTAGTAGAACTTCGTACTAGGGCCTTGATTTCACATTTAACTAAAAGATAAGGATGAAGGATTATTCATTTTTTTTTTTCTCGCATTATCTGTGTTTGGGTATTTTTATGACTTGTTGTCTAATTTGACGATGTCAAATGATCCTTCAATTCTTTATATATCATACTTAATTTTTAAATTCCGTAAATTCTTACAATCTCAATCCAATCTTCTCATTCAATCTTGTAGGCCCTCTTTTGGATTGGAGTTAAAATACCAATTTTAACAACCGTAATTGCACCAAGCACAACTTGATCAAAATTTTTTTTTTCTTCTTTTGATAGGTAAATTGCAGGGAATGGGGGTAGATTGAATTGCTGAAACACAGATATGATGTCATTACCATTAGGTTATCATTAAGAATGACAACGGATCGAGTTTGAGGCCTTTTTTTTTTTTTTTTTTATACCCAAACCCAGCTCGAAACCTACCCCTATAACCTGACCCTATGGGCCCTGTGGTCTCGCCTTGCCACTCCAAAATTTTTCCTTTTTAAAAATATTATGTTTTCTAAAAGCCCATATATTATGTTTTCTAAAAGCCCATAAATATGGCCCATTTTTTAAATTTGAAGTCCAGCTCATACAAAACAAATAAAACATAAAGTTATTATATGAACCGCACTTGATTGCAATTTGCTAACCTAACAACTTGTGATAAAATTAGAAAAGAGTTAGGTCTCTAGCATTTCTACCTCGTGAAGGGCCAAGTAAGAAAATGTAAAGTATGTGACAGTAACAATTAAGGCAAAATGGAAGTTGGCAGAGAGTAAGTTGCTTATGCTATTATATTTGTTCATCTTAGTATTCTATGATTTTGAAGGAGGTGAAATAACAAAGGGTTCACTAGTTCAAACTTTTCGAGTGATAGTCAAAGTCCAAATTGGAACAATCCTACTAGCACTTCATTGGAACTAGTCATATTTTAATAAATCAACTAACTAAAAAATAGCAGACTGGTGGTAATTTTATAATGCATTTATTGTCAAGGAGTGAGCATTGAATACTATAGTCAAATCTTATTCTCTGTAATTTTGTAATAAAGAAAGAAGTCAATGGGCCCTTTTTATAATGAATAAAAATGATCTTGAAGGAGAAAAAGAAAACAAAAAAGAAACTACAACCTTGTGGGTAAATAAGACCATCTAAGATAGAGGTGATGGGGATGCTAAGTTGCAAACACAAAATGATACATTTAGTTATATGATGGGCCACAAAATTAACTTCTTAAAAGTGTGATTTACAAATCAACTAGTAAACGAGTTTAAGAACAGTATAGTTTTAGTAGTGATATTGGTTATTTTCTGTAGATCAATGAGGAGAAGCTGATATTTTTTGAATCTAGGGGATGAAATTCAGTGCCTTGCTTTTATCTTCAAAAGGGGAACACAGCTCTCCTTTCTTTTTAATATTGTGTACTGTTAATTGGCAAGGCCTATCTCTGATGGACCTAAACCAGGAGTTTCTATTTTAGGAGTATTTTCAGAAACTAACATGAGCCCAAAATCAAATTGAATGGACCTAAACACTTTGGTCCAACTAAACCCCACTCAGACTGACCCAAAGGTTTTTTTTTTTTTTTTTTTTTTTTTAAGAATAGCCTATAGCTGCATAGGATGTCAGAAGCACATGTTCGATTGGGCTTATATTGGATCGAAATCACAAGCCCGCCACATTCAAATGTAAAGCCTAAAAAGCTAAAAAGCAAAGCGCCGAAAGCAAAAAGCAAACAACCCAACTGGCCGAATTCTATTTTTAAGAGTACGCTTGGCCGAACTTTGCTTGGATAATTTATTAAGGAATCTGATACCAAAACAGGAAAGAAGAAGAAGAAAAAAGTTATTCTAGGACCAATAATGTTAGGATTATGTAATTTCACACACACTTTGCTGCAAGCCATAAGCAACAGATTAAGTGGCCGAGAAAAATTAATTGATTTATGTGATAATGCTAAAATGTTAGTCATAATCTGTCATATATTTTTTTTTTATGAACGTTATAGTCTGTCATATATAATAATTATTACAAAAAATATATATAAAAAGTACATGACACTAGTATTATTATTTTAGGATTACACCTTTTATGGGTCATATTTTTCATAATTATCCTATAGGAAAGAATGTAATTGGTTAATGTCATTTACCCATAAAACCATCATTTTTCTCTACCATTAACATCATGCGTATAAGAGTTGTGGCACAAAAATGTATGTATTGTTTCATAAATTAAAAAAAAAAAAAGACTAAATTGCAAACTATATATTTAAAATTTGTGAGTATTTAGATTTTACATTCTAAAATTACAAAATTTAGATTTTATCCACTGAAGTTCTATTCTGTTTGCATCATCTCTTCATCCATATTTTTGGTTTAAGTACTATATAAACTTGTTACTCTTGTTTAATTAATCCAATAAAATGACGTCACTTCATTTTTAGTCTGCCTTGTCATTTTTAATTATTATATTTTTTTAAAAAAAAATTAAGCTACGAAAATGATGTAACATTATTTTATTAGATTAACTAAACAAGAGTAGCAAATTTATGTAACACTTAACAAAAATATAGCTGAAAAACTGTTGTTGCAAACAAAATTGAATTCTAAAATGTAAAATCAAAATTATAAAATTTTAAACCGTAAAATATAAACATCCAAAATTTTAGAAGTATAATTTACCGTTTAATCTTAAAAATAACTTTATTTGAGTTGTTTCATTCATTGCCATCTGTAGCGAGAAAAACACACCGAATGTCGAAAATCCGCCACGCGTCACACTACCCAATCGTCATCACTCTCCCACATAGAATGGAATGGAATAGAATAGGTCCCACTTCCTCAAACCCCTCCCTGGGTCTCGAAGAAAACTTAAAATACCCTAAATTCCAAAAACCCACCACTACAACTACAGATCCAAAAAATGGCACTAGAATGGGTTGTTCTAGGCTACGCGGCGGCCGCAGAGGCCATAATGGTCCTACTCCTAACGGTCCCAGGCTTGGAAGGCATCCGTAAAGGCCTGATCGCGGTGACCCGCAACCTCCTGAAACCGTTCCTGTCCATAGTCCCATTCTGCCTCTTCCTGTTGATGGACATATACTGGAAATACGAGACTCGCCCCAGTTGCGAGACCCCCGAGTCTTGCACTCCCACCGAGCACCTCCGCCACCAGAAGTCCATCATGAAGAGCCAGCGCAACGCTCTCCTCATCGCCGTCGCTATCGTCTTCTACTGGCTCCTCTACTCGGTCACCCATCTCGTTACTCGCATCGAACAGCTCAACCAACGCATCGAACGCCTCAAGAATCGCGACTGATTCCCGATTTCGCCGTGTCCCTGTCCGTGTCGGTAGCCGTGTCCGTGTCCATCAAATAAGTTAACCGCTATTATGTAATGTGTTGTTTCGCAAAATTAGATCTTGCTCTCGTTTGGACTTTTTTTTTTTTTTTCTTCAGTTAATGCAAATTACAGTTGTTTTCATTTGGATTATTTCTTGATTCTGTGATCTTTTTTTTTTTTTTTTTGGGGCGTGGGTCAAAATAAAGAATGAATGGTTGATGAAAATAGCAAATGGATTTGGGGCTTTTTGGTTATAGTTTTTAGGGATTTTGATTCTAAGAACAAATTGTGGCTTTGCTTTTCCTGTTTGTTGCGTTGATTTTGGGTAGTGTTTTGGTTTTATTATGGAAAATGGAAATGGTTAAACTTGTATTAGTCTTTTTAGTGTTCAGATTATGTTTCTAATTTTTGTTTGGATTCTTTATTGATTCTGTGATGTGTGCGGATGACAAAAATAGCAAATGCATTTGGGGCTTTTGGTTTTATGTTTTAGGGATTTGATCCTAAGAACAAACTAAGGCCTTGCTTTTTCATGTTTGTTGTATTGATTTTGGGTAATGTTGGGTTTTATTGTGGAAGAATGTTTATTCTGTATGGCCTGATATGCATTGTGCTAATGGTGTATTAGAACTAGATCCAATGGTCTCAAATTACTTGGAAAGAAGGTCTTTGAATTGAATATTTCCCACAATATTTTCACAAGGATCTACAACAACCTTCTCATGGCAATTTACAAGATTAATGAACAAGTATGAGGCAGTGCTACAATGCTCACCTCACTCATGAAGTATCTGCTACACGCCAAGACTTAGCAAATCTAATGAGAACTGTTGAAGATTTGGCTACACAAATGAAGCTTGTTCAAGACTTGGCTACTCAAATGAAGGGAAATCAAATACCACGAGACCCTGATGTTGACAAAGAAGTAGAAACCTCTATTCTTGAAGAATCATCCATGGTGCATGAAGATTACAGTTTGATGAAGTCAAAAGGGTTGATACTCCAATTCCACAAATTGAGTTTGTGATTCTAGAAGAATTTCATGAGGGGGATACAAGGTTTAGCTATTTTCAATCTAGGAAGCACGGACATGGATATGGGTACAGATACGGACACGGGTACGACATGGTGACAAGGACAATTTCTGAAAAATTATATCATAAAATGACCGGTACAACACCGGTATAACACAAATACTACATGGGTACGGCACCTTAAACGAAGCGTCCGTGCTTCCTAGTTTTCAATGCTCCCAAAGACTACAACAAGTGTTATTTGCCAGAGTTTTCATCCTTCAACGCTTTAAAACTCGAGGTAACCAGGGGAGTATGATGTAGGAGCAAAACCAAATATATTTTAGAATTTATATTTTCATATTTTTTTATTTATCTCATAGGAAATTGGATGATTGTAGACTTTTATTCGGATAGGGATTAGTATTTGATTTTAGTTAGGATTAGTTTTCATTAGTTGTTATCTTTTATCAATTTATTTCCTAGAAGCTCTAGCTCTATATAAGAGCCTGGTTTATTTGTATTTTGAAAATAGAGTATTGATTGATGAAATTCAGATTGGAGATTTTCCAATTGTTGGGTGATGATTCCTAACACCTTAGGTGATGACGCCTAAGGTTTTTTGCATGGTTTGATTCCAAGCGACCCTAGGTGTTAATTCTTAGGGTTTAACTTTTAATTTTCTTGTTCTTTTATTTTCTCTTGATTGTCCTACATCAAAAGTATTTTTCATAACCAATGCGAGGCCCTTTCCTCCTTAGTATCACGAACAACTTCTCCTTCAAACTAGTCATACAGGAGTTCATTATCACATGGGTCCTCACAGCCTTCAATCATCAAAGTTTGCCACGGGTCATCATTTCTGTCTTGCATTCAGATGCCTTGTGGCTTGACTCACCACATTCATATAATTTTAATGCTAATACAGGTTGTCTTCATAGGTGCTTTGACGTTGTTACTTTAAGGAGCCATGCTAGCAGCATTAGGTGTGCAATGTTGGAAGGTTGACATTTAGTTTCATTGAGGTCTATCCAAGCCACCACTTGGTAGAATCCCTCTGTATAATCATTCACACAACCAAGAACTATTCACTCAACTTCTGCTTCAATTTCACCTAATATTGAATTATTCTTTTATGAGTTTCGCCTCTTCTTGGTCTATGAATCTGCAACTTCTCCCACCAAGCGCTTGCTCTTCCTCTGAGCCTCTAGATGTTTGACAAGTGTCCAAATCCTATTGGCCTATGTTTAAAAAAATCGTCTTAACTAACTAACTAATTAGTTACAAGAGGATTAGGATATAGTTACTTGAAATGCCCTGCATCAGAATGCCTTGTGTTAAAAAAGATCCAGGCTTATCCCTTGGCTACAAGGAATATGGGATTATTGTTTTCCCTAATGTTCTTAACATATCTATTAATTGTCACTACAAAGTTCTTATCTTCGAGCTTTAGGGTTGCTTAAGCTTGCTTTCTACAAACTAAAATTTTCGTTGAGGCTTTATGCAATTTTAAGCTTGAGTTTGGGTTTGGGGTTCAAACATTGAGGTATTAAGTGGAATAGTTTGCAAAAGGGGTAGTAGACTTCTTTGCTTATTGTCTGTGAGAAAATGTCTCCAAATCTGGATTTTTTTTCAGACTCAACTCATGTAGCAAAGGAAAATTCAGGTCTCAAAAAGAGATATGAGCAAACTACCATTTGAGCAGCTCTTTTTTTCTTGACTAACCAAGACACCCTATACATCAATTCTTCCCAACCCCTCCTTGTTCTTATTAATTGCATGTTATTCTTTCCCTGTCCATGGACCTATTTTATAGAATTTGAGTTATTTGGCTTCAATTCATTCGGGATATGAACTATGACTTTACACTTAGCTTGCCGTTTAATTTCATGAATGTGAGTGTAGGAGTTAAGGAAGAACTGCTAATAAATACAGTTTTTATTTCCCTTCAAGTCTAAGGTTCGAATCCCCTTGGGTGCAATCAATTTCCAGGGGCCACGTCCCGTTGGTGAGGCCAACGACTTACCTAATCCGTGTGATGTGGGTGCATGACTTGGGTCTAGGATTTATCCAGATAAAAAGACATGATGCTCTGCATGATCTCCAAGCTTCCTTGTCATAAAAAATGTAGTTTTATTTATACGACGACAAAGTCCCCTACCTTATTGCATTCCATCTGTTTTTTTTGCTGTTGCTTCTGATCTTTTGGTTTAGAGCCTAGTATCCAATTTTGGTGTATTGGGATTTAACTTGTAGAGCTCTGATCTTTTGTCCATTATTTTTAGCTATGCTTTTAAATATGGTCAATGAGCTTGAATTAGCTCAGCCTAAATTACAATATGAATAGCTTTATTTATTTACCAATTCCAATCTCTTCCTCTACCCTTTCTTTAACTAAGTTCATACGCTTCTAGTACACGAGCAGCTCTCTTATTCATCAACAAGAGACTTTGCTAGTTTAGCTAACTAGAACCCCAAGTTACATGTTGTTAAGTTGGGTTAATATTGGAGAATTCAAAGACATTTTGATTAAGGCGGCCGTTACATTCAAGATTTCTAGTCCGATGACCTTTATTTTACTTGCTTTGTTTGATAGATTTCTAGTTGTTGCCCTCTAATTTAATTGCTTTGTTTGATGGATGGTTATTGACTATTGCAATTTATTATCAACAAATTCCGTGACATTGAAAATTTTAAAATTTCCCTCAACTATTAGGCTATTTAGAGAGAAATGCTTCATGTTGTAAGTTTTATACATGTGTGGAAGTGTAACCCAATTAACCTCCCATTGAGAAAGAAAAAAGAGAGTGATTACAATAGCAACAAGTAGTTTGACAAACTTTACCAAACTTTACCATGGCTTTTGAGTGGAGTTGTGGTGTGCCTTTGTGTTAGAACTCCTTTCCCTCTCCCTTGTGTGTGTGTGTGTTTCTCAAAAAAAAAAAAAAAAAATCAACAAAATATTTTGCAAGCCTTTTTGTATTTTTCATAACTATTGATGAGGCATTTTGTGATTAGTGCATAATAAGAACTAGTTATCATGAGTCTATTTGCATTAGTTTATTTTATTTATTAGTTAGATACAACTTTTAAAGTTTTTTATTTTTATTTATTTATTTATTTTTATTTTTTTAAGTACAACATTAAAATTTGTATATATATTGAATACACATGAAATTGGTGTTGTTTTAATAATAATTGACTACCTTAACAAGTGCTAGCGCTAAAAAAGGTGATGAAAATTTGCCTCTAACATTGCTCTTACTTATTGAATATAGTATATTTGGTTTTGGTTTTGCAATGTAAGGGAGGACTTGTTTTTAAGCTGCAGGTTTTTACAAAAATAAACCCTTTTACAATTTTTATCAAACAATTAATTGCTTTTTTTTTTTTTTTTTTTTAATAAAACACGCTTTTAGAATGCAATTTTTAAACACATAACATCCATTTCAAACAGATAATTCAACCAGACACTTTCTTTTGATTAAAAGATGGAACCAAACTCTTAAAGGGACTCTGCAAATTTTTGAAGAGAATGAAAGATCGATTCATGATTTGAAGCTTTGTTTTTTTTAGATTGTGTTGGGGTGGGTAAATGCTTTGGATGTTTCTACTTTTAATTCTTTGCTGGATTAATTAATTGACTTTTGTACTTTCATTGTTAGTTAGTTTAGATATTCTGCTGTTTCAATAGCACACTGCCTGTGTGGTTGTTTTACATTGTTTTGTTTTTTTCACCTCCTTTCAATGAGGTTATTTACTCGTCAAAATAAGATAGAACCAGATATTCAATTTGAAAAAGGTTAACCAGTTTCTAAGCAACTTTTGTGGCCAAATTGGACTTTCTCATGATCTCCTCGTCCATATTCATACTCTTTTAACTTTCTACATTGTCAACTTCTACCAAGAAAGCCAAAGCAGGAAGCACTTGGCAATGCTGATAGTGTTTATAGCCAAGTATGAAGCGCATTTGCAGTGCTCATCAGTCATCACTACTAAAATAGGAAATCTTCTCATTCAACAAAAAGCATTTGTAGTGCTCACTACTTTTATCCGCAAAAGTATGAAATGCATTTGCAGTGCTCACAAGTTACAACTTAAAAGAATTTGTGAAAGATAAACATGAGTTTTTAAAAATCCTTAGTTTTTGATAAATTTAAAAGCACTTTACCAATAAAAGATTTTTCTTTTTAATAAAAGCTATTTACAATTATTTCTTTTTTCCTTTGTTCTCTTGAACATATATACTCTCACGTTTTCACTAACTTTATACTAACAAGTAGGTTTGTTTTTAATAATAAATTTCATTATATTGTTTTATTTCCCTTCCTTCTTTCTCTTTATCTCTCTTTCTTTATCTATTCTACCGCTTTCATAAAAGTAGGTACTGCATCTTAAATTTCTCATATTACAAATTACTCTTATTCTAATTTGTTCATTTTTTAAAAGCTAGCCTCATGACACTCTTAAGTTAGCAAATGTGTAAACTTCAAATTGGGATAAATGAGAAATTATAACACTAAACCAAAAAAAAAAAAAAAAATCATTGAATGCACGAAGCGTGTGTGAAGAGGTTAGTTATTTATTTATGTTTTTGCTAGGTAAAGGGGAGGATGGAGACTAGCAGATTTTGAAATGTGTAGTTCAATGTATACACTGAAATTCTATTCTATTTATCAAAAACAATTAGAAACCTCCAAAGGAAAAAAAAAAAAAAAAAAAAGGGTGTGCCCCATCAAGTAGGTGTGGTAAATGGGCTGGTTGGATTGAGTTGCAGGTAAAAAATGGATTATTTCAAGCGAGTTAGACACGAGCCGAGATAATCGGATTGCAGGCAAGTTAGGTAGAGTCAGGTTTTTTCGTATTTTTCACATGATTTAAAAAAAAAAAAAAAACATGTCTTTGCCATTTGGATAGTTGCACAACAAATTACTTGATATACAATGCATTACTTTGAATTTGCCATTTATATTGTGTGGGGTCCAAGGACTAAGGGGGAATAGGTCGAGAAGTAACTTGCGTAGTCTAGGCTCAAAGGGGGTAAATAGGCTTCGAGGACACTGCCCACCCGAGGAGGGAAATAGAATTAGGACAGTTAGTATCCTGTGAAGGCCTAGGGAGAGGAGAAAGGACAACAATGGGGACAAGGATGGTGGGAAGAAGTTTCTTGGTGAATATACTTCCCACTTCCTCATTTAATGCCTTGCACCTACCTTATCAGCTGCGTTAATATGGAAATGACCCCTGAACAGTAATTCCATAGCTAGCAGCCCTTTCTACCACTTTCAGCAGAGTTCTGATGAGACAAGTATCTTGGGAAGTGCCCCTTGACGTACAAGTGGAGGGTTGGGATGCCTAGAGAAAGGATATAAAAGGAAGGGAACCCCCCAGAGGAAGAGGATGAACATTTGAAAAGGCCTTTAGAATAGGAAAGAGAGCAGTGAGTAATCTGATGTAAACTTGAACCATACTTAATACAAAAAATTTGATCCTCGGACTTGCCCTAGGTGGACATTTCTCTCAATTATTGTTTCATTCACACCAATCTGTTACATAGGCACCACGACCTTAAGCTTGGGCTTAGTTTATAATTGTATTTGGACTTGATTCTCATTCTCTAAAAATTTTATTGTTTGGGCTTGGTTAAAAGATCAAGGCATCACCAATCTAAGTGGGCTTTGACCTTTATTTTTTGGTACTTACATATATCAAGAATGAGTTTAGCTAAACAAATTAATACTTGTTCAATAATTTTAAAATTATTCAAATCCCAACATTACTAACCAAAACAAAATAGCATAAATGATAAGTAAAACAAATAAACAAGTTTCATTTCTACATAATATTAACATCTCAAAACATAAAACGAAATTACTAATGCCTTACTGAATAACTAATTTGACAAAAAATAAAAATATATAAGAAATTTACAATCTTGAAAACTAATTTTATATTCTATTATCAATTGTTCTTAGTACTCTATTTCAAACTAAGAATATACATTAAAGTTTAATTGTTTACTTATTTATACATGACCTATTTTATGAATATCATGTCATTGTTAAGCAACATATACTCCAGAAAATATCATAATTTATTTTGAAAAGCCGTTTATTTTAGACATAAATTGTTAAAAAGTAGGCCTAAGTACTCATTGTGGGGCCCCAAATATTTGGTAACTCCGGCCCATTCCACATCAGGCCCAAAGTTCACACCAAAAGAGAGAGAGAGCATAATCCGAGGATGAACGAATGAAGCCCAAGTCATTTAGGGACCTCGCCGAGGAGGCCCATGTCCTCGGCGTACTGACGTCTAAGGAAAGGGGCTGTCACTCCCCCATTAAATGCATGCCACAAATATTCTGATCACATCAATGATGAATTGACTAGCCAACAGAGATGCCTTGATCGCTTCAACTAACAGAAAGCCTACAAAGGTGGCTGATGGGACAGAGACTCAAGTATAGGCCTGGATGATTAATAAGTGGACGACAGAGATTAACTAAAAAAAAACTATATAATAGATAGGCCCCCGCCAAAAGGGAGAGGATCTTGGAGGGTGTCCAAAGACAACCCTGATATATGTCCGTTCTAGGTAAAAAGATCCTCAGACCAGATCCTCGGATTGGTCGGAGGATAGACTTCCTTCATAAACACCCAACAAAAATTATTACTATGGTTCTCATAAACACTTAGTCAAAATCATTATAAATATCCTCACAAACACTTAACCAAAGGGATGATGATTATCCTTAGAAAGACTTAGTCAAATTCTTTTGTTCTTATTCCTAGGAATTTCATGTCATCCAACTGCTTGCTTTGCTGGCGCCAAGCCCTTCTACCCACGCTCTACAAAGTTTATTGTTTAGGTCCAATACATTTTGAGTCCTTACATTCATAATTTATGCTAATTTCATTAATATTTTGGCTTCACTCTTTTCACACTTACAAATGTTTCTCATACATATTTACAATTTTAAATATATGTTTTTAACTTTACTGTAACCAAATTATTTTAGTATGTACTTTGTTATTTAATATCTGAAAATCTCTACTCATTACAGATGCCTCAACCATTCATCTTTCAATTCATTTGTATGCAGTTATGTAAATGTCTCTATTGTTTCCTTAAAGCTCACAACAAACAATTAAACCAATATTATCTTAATTTAATTATTTTTTTACAAAAAAAAAAGGTTTTAAAAAATGGTTAGAGTCACAGGTTGGATTGGGTTAACCCGCAAAAAATGGGTCGAATCACTGGTCAACTCGTTTTTTTTTTTCAGATCAAAAAATTTGGATTCAAGTTGGGTCAGCAAATTCTAACCCATTTTACCATGTTTACCATTGAGTGTCAAAATGTCAAATTATGAAAGAGTTAACCCAATTCATGTAGCTTCCAATTTTTTTTTTTGGGAAAAGTACCACCAATGTTGTGCGAGTATTGATTTAACTCCTCTTTGAAAAAAAAAAAATAGTTCTAATTCCAAATAAAAAATAATAAAAAGTTTCTAGTGGTTGTTGGGCTATTTATAAAGGTTTTATTAGTAGAGAAAAAAGAATCAATCTTTTTTAAAAAAAATTCTTGGGAATTTTTTTTTTCAATTTGAGATATCCAAAAATTTGGGTTCAAATTAGAAAATCCACTTAATGTATATATATATATATATATATAATTGTGGGAGGGAGTAATCTGAGGGCAGAGAAGCGTGATGAATGGGCTTTCCAAGAAGTCAGATAGGCCCATTGTTCAACGGATTGGGCCAAACCCAGCCGAGGTAGCCCAACACCAAGAACCGAGTAGAGAATGGCTCACCCAAGGAGCCCTAAGAATGCGCCCTCCTTTGGAGATCAGGGTTTAGCCACAGAGGCAATTGCCAAGGAAGGAAGTAAGGCAGAGCCAGAAGAAATATAAGGTATCTTCCTAAAGAAGCACCCATCACCTCTACATTCAATGCTCCCTGCCAAACCACCCTTCCATATTAAATGAAAAATGACCCCTGAACAGTACTTGTACAGCTTTCACAGCCTACTCTACCACTGCCAACAAGGCAGTGACGGGACAAGTAACAAAAGCCAAATTTGAGGGACGTCTAAGTGGAAAGCTAGGATGCACCTCCTCCTACTATATATAAAGGGAGGCAAGTCCCCCATAAAAATGGATTGAGAAAAGTTTGAGAAGAAGTTCCTAAAAAGAGAGAGAGAGAGAGAGAGAGAGAGAGAGAGAGAGAGAGAGAGAGAGAGAGAGAGAGAGAGAGAGAGAGAGAGAGTAGCAACTGTTGGATATTTGTGTTGTACTTTGAGCTCCTTGGACTGACTGAGGAAGACATTTTTAATAAAAGAAAATCATTCCTTAGCTTTTTCTTTGAATATATCCTTCGTATTACTTGTCTTTTCATTAATCTCACTAAGGTTTCACCACACTAGCTTAGGTTGTTGATTTTGATCATCCACCTCTTCCAAATTAGTTGTATTTGGCTTACTCCACTGGCAGCATCTTCAAATCATTGGGCCAGATTTGTTGTCGGTAGTTTTTGTCCCCTGCGATAATAATGAAATTACAACTTACACTCTCTAACTTTGACCAAAAAAAAAAAAAACAATGGTATCTAATCCAAAAAATTGAAATCCAAATAGTACAATTATAAAGTTGACATTATTCTATGGAAGATTGGTTAATATCCTGTAGACATCCCATTTTGTAACTCTCATTTGACCTAACTTGTATTGCATTAAGAATTACACGTCTCTAAGGTGGGACTGTAATTTCGGCTATTTGATCTAGAAATAATTTTCATGAAACAAATCTTGAGGTCATAACGATCAAAACAAAAATTCATGAGCATTAATCAGAACATTAGATTAAAAGATATCAAGAAACAAGTTTTAATGGTAAAGTGCACTTACTTAAATTAGATTCCAACCATAAGTGGTTATAATCTATTTAGAATAATTGTCTTATTTTTATTCCAATTTAATTAGGTGATGTGTCGTAATCCTATTGGTTGAGAGTAGGATTTATGATAAGGTTGCATGCACAAAATCTAATCCGGGTCAAAGCATTTATTGATTCTTTGCAAAATAAGTAAAAATTGATTGATTAAATAATTAATTAATTGATTAGACATATTTGGAATTACTTTTCTGAACTTGGGGACCAAGAAAATCAGAAATGAAAATCAAAATTTGGAGGAAATCAAGTTTGAATTGAAAACGAAAATAGTCAAAACGAAAAAGGGAAGAGTCTGGAGGATCTGGAATCAAGTGCTGATCGGCACTTAGGTCAGAACTTCTAGAATTCCTTCCTTTTTAAGTTCAACTTGCTCCTTACTTAGTTTAACTTTGCCTCTATGTTTTTTTCTCATAAAACCTAATTTTCTAAAGTCACGTATTGTCTAGATATCTAACCGTAACTCCCTCACTCCTAGTATAAATAACCTCCCCCCCCCCCCCCCCCTCTAGTTCAGACACTCATAAAGTTGAAAATTCTCTCTTTCCCTAATGAGATGCTGTCTAGCTCAGAGTACTGTGCACATAGGTAAGGTTTCTAACCTTCTCCTTTTAATTATGCCTTAGCTTTTAGATTCAAGCATGGTTTATTTTAATGTTCTTAGCTAGTTCTTATTTATTTATCATGCTAGATCTAGGTTTTGCTTAGTTTTTCATATTTTGTGTTTCTAGGGTTTTTAATTCAAATAGTAAGTTCACATGTTTAGAACTAGGGTTTCTCCTAATTGTAAATATGTTTCCATAATTTTGATTTATAATACTAGAATCACATGTTCTTGCATCCCAGATCTAGGATTATTTTTATATATTAATGTTTGGTTCATAGATTCAATATTAGATTCAAGCATGCTTTTGTTTCTAGTTCTTCACATGTTCTTGATTGTTAACATGTTAGATCTAGGTTGCTCTTAGAATTAGGGTTTTCAATTCAATTAATGTGTTCTAGATTAGAGTTTATCACACATCACATACATATTCACCATGTCTTTCATTATCAATTCTTTGTAGGGACAGAAACAGAATTTGAACTTGATGGGGGGGGGGGGGGGGGGGGCATAATATTTTGTTTGAGGATTTGGGATATCAACACTAGAGTAGGCAAGCTAACATCATCATTATTGGTTTTCAATTTTTTTTCTTTTGAAAAAACTACACTTTCCCATAATTTATGAATCAAATAAAAATCATAGTAATTATAGGAATTGAAAATGAGTAATTCTTCCAAAAGGGATGGAATAGATAGTCAAAACAATGACATCATATTAACTATTATAATCATGTAATTAATATTTTAAATACATAAAAATTCAGCTTTATTCTTTTTGCATTATTCTATACCCAACGTTTTATAATTCTATATATTAATAACTACAGTTCAAAGTTTTAACCCATGTCAATTTTTTGACAAATTTATTTATTTATTTATTTATTTTATAGAGTTTCAACCTATGTTACCTGCTTCTTATGATTGTGTTCATTATCATCAGACCAAGATACCAATTGGTTTTTGGTGTAGGTATATATTAAACCTCAAATCTCTTATTTAACTATTAGAGGCTTTACTAATTGAGCTAACTATTACTAAATCAATGCATTTGCTGAAATATTGACTAATTAATAGCATAAGAGGAGATATACATGTCTAAAAATATAATGAACCACCGCACTCTCTTGGTGCGATGGTCACTCCACAAGTATAAGTGCTTGTGGAGTGTGCTTGTGGAGTGGGAGGGGTAAGGGCCGGGGTTCAAGTCTCCAGGAGGGAGTTTCACACACATATACACTTAGATTAGGCTAGAGTAGAATTCTATCTTGTATAAAATATATATATATATATATATATAATGATAATGATGATAGCTCTCAAGCAATCAAATGATAATGGCTAAGTTACACTAAATAAATACATAATAAATGCTTTTCATCAATTTAGTAACAACCACAAATAAAAATTTTAGCATCATTTTATTTTCCTTTTGATGTGCTTATCACATATAGGGATCAAAGACAAGCATAAACGCCACAAGGACCACAACAACATCAAAATAATACACGCCTAAAAACCCAATAATCACATGCGTAAACACAGAGAGAGAGAGAGAGAGAGAGAGAGAGAGAGAGAGAGAGAAGACAGAGATCAAGAAACCATACCTCAGCCGATTGTGGAGTCACCAATGGACCCAAGGAAGAAGGGTGGAGCGTTGGGAGAGACAGAGAGCTCTTGACTGAGAGAATGTTTTGGTAATTGTTTTTAGGGTTTTGTGATTTATTTGGTTAGGTATTTGTGATTTGTGATTTTTGAATGTTTTATTAGTATTTTTTTTTTTATGTTGGTTATAGACCAGATAAGTGATTTGTTTGTTTGTTTGTTGGTAATTTGAGTTTGTCTAAAGGTTTTAATTGTTATCCAAATTAGTGAATTTTTTGTTGGTGTGTAAATTTATTAAGGGTTAAGGTCTTAAATTTTGTGTAAATTTATATACTAATATATATATTTTCAAAAACTGAAGGGGACAATGCCCCTCCCCCCCCCCCCCCCCCCCCCCAAAAAAAAAGCATTCAGGTAGGTTCGTCTTTGATTCCTTGCATGTCTAGAATATGGTTTTATCATACTCATCAATGTATGTTTCATTCTTCAATCACTAATTCTTGAATGATACAAAATACTTGAATGATATGATATGTTATTGGCCATCAATTCATCCATAAATAAATAAATAATAAAAAAAAAAAATTGAAAAATGGTTTTACCAAGTAGTTTGAGTGCCTAACACTCCAAACTTATATCAAGTGGATTAGATTGTAATTTTTTTCTTTTAGAATGGTAGCTAGGAAACAATGTTAGGATAAGTGCCTAAAATCCTATTGTATGCCATGTATGACATTATGTTCTATGTAATAAAGTTGTTTTATTATTATCTAAAATAATGGTAACATGAATATTTGGACATTATCATATTGTCCATAAGATACATAGTATGTGATTTAGTCACAAAAGATATAAATCACAAGTTCTCTGTAAACTCAGAATTTTAGTTCGTAGTCGGTGAAAAAAATTGAGCATTTTATTTGCGAAGACTATAACATATCAACTAAGATGATTTGTCTTGATCATGGAAGTAGAGACTTCTAGTTGATATATTTTAAGTGTTAAGACATATTGAACTGAACTGCTATGAGATTTATTATTCTTCTAACGACTGTCAAATAAATAATAAATCTTACGACTTTTATTTACATAAACTCTCAATCCTAAGAGAATAATGAACATGATCATGAAGTGTAGGTTACTTTAATATATCAGGAGTGAGATCTAAAGTCACGATCAAAATCTCAGTATGTTGGGCAGCCACATTTAATGTTGAAGGAATATATATTCTCAAGATGAAATTCATAATCTCTTAACGGAGATATAAAATATTCCCTTGAGATGAGTTTAATGGGTTTGGTTAATTATTCAGAGTGTTAGGCCTAACCACTTTAGTAAGAAGTTACTAAAGTATATATTTATGAAATTGTATTTCATAAATATATGATGAATAACTTAAAGGATTAAACCGGGTACTCAAAGATTAAGATGTAGTAATCTTCAAAGTGGTAGTCAACATTTATGACTTAGTATTACTATAAATATTTTAATGAAGGAGTTGAATGTATAATAAAGTCTTGGGATATAGTTTATTAATAAGGCCTATAGTGTAATTATATTTATATAGTGGTATTAAATATACTTAATGGTAATTTTGGATTTGTCAAGAGTTGACAGAAATGCCCAAAACCCATTGGAGTTAGTGTCTTATTTGTCACTTTTGGTTTCACTCCAAGCCACACACTAAAGCCCAATTGGAATGGCCCAAAAGGTTAGCCCAATTAGATAATCAGTTATATATAAGGAGAGAAACATACATAATTTTATAATTTGAATGAAAATAGTGTGTGATGATGCACAGAAAATCAGTAGGCTGAATGCTCCGGGCTTCAATGGGCTTGTGGTTGCTTGGAAGGCCTAAAAAGAAAGAAGCACAAGATCAAAGGTGACTAGGGTGAACAGGCCAAGAACCCTCTGATGCTTAAGTTAGTTTTCTCTCTTGAACTCAGGAATTCCAACTCTATGAGTGGTGAGAACTTACTTTAATTTGATATGACTAAGTCCTTTTATAGTGAGTTTTGGAGTGGTTACTTGTTTAGTAACTTCCTTAACATGTATGGAAGTTAGAAGGTTCAGACTTAACTTCTACAACTGCTATAGGAAGTTAAGAACTTAGTGGGAAGTTAGAGCGATGAATAAGGATTTTACTCCTACTTCAGAATAGTAGAACGTGGTTCAAAATATAAGCTTTTGGATATAGATTCACTCTGAAAAATTCTAAGTGTTGTGCGGTCGTCCAGGTGACTTCATGCTATATGGCCTTCTTGCATTTGGTAACATAGTGTCTTGGACAAAACTGTGGACGAACTAGAGATGGTCTAATTTTTGGTTCACTATTAGTTACCCCCGTTTCCAAGGGTCGTCTTGAACACTGTGGCAAAACTTTGATTCACTGTTTACTTTTGACACATGTCGATGTTTTAATGGTCAATTGATGTGCCATGTGGCGTCTTTGTTTTGGTTGAATTTTGTCGTCTCAAATTACACCACGTGTCACAATCTTATTGACCAACTTGTAGCGTTGATTCATTTTTTAAGGGACATGCACATGTCAATTTTTGGTTGGTTTGCATCGCTTCATTGACCCATTCCTGGGGCTTATAAATATGTATATTCTTTTTCTTACCCTTTCACTTTTCCGATATTTTCCTCTTTACAATCTCGTCCAAGAGCCTCGTCTGGTCATCCCGTCCCTAGTCTCTCGTCAGGTACTTCCTTTTCTTCATTCTTAGGTTTTCATCATTAGGAAATTCTTCATTTATTCTTATAAATATGTCTTTGTCTAGTGGTAGAACTGAGAGAGAAATAGACGAGTATCAGGACAAGTCAAATGGTAGTATTGGTAGTTATGAGAGTAGTAGCAATAGTAGTTCCCAAGGTGAGTATTATTTGTCTGGAGTCCCTGGATTTCCTTTCTAGTACTTCCAAGAGGAGATGCAACGTAGGGCAGCATCTGGAACTGAGGCTAGCTCGTCCAGGAGAGGCAAGCCGTCCAGTCCCCCTCAAGACAAGAAGGAAGATGCCAACATTATCAATAGCTGTGCTCCAAGAGTTGAGTCCATTTTAGATGTGAATAGATTAACAACCTTTGTAGGTAGATACCAAATTTCTCTTGAGTTCAAATCTCATCTGCCTGAGAGTGGAGAGTGGTATTGTTCTCCTCTTTTTGGTTTTGGTGTATATGCCTCTTATTTATTAGCAGGTCTTAGGTTTCCTCTTAACTCTTTTTGTAAAAAGCTCTTCCATAGGTTGGGTATAGGATCAAACCAGCTCAACCCTAATGGATGGAGGACGATAGTGGCCATGCAAGTGCTATAGCGTGAGGTGTTTGAGGGGAACTGTCTAATCACAGTAGACGAGTTCCTCTTTTGCTATAAACCCTCAGAAATCAAACAATCTGATGGTTTTTACCAGTTCTCATTTAAGGACCCCCAATTTAGTTTGATTAGGGGTTGTAGTTCTTTAGATAGGTCATGGAAGAAAGAATTTTTCTTTATTTCTGGAAATTGGGCTGGGGACCCATATGATGTAAATAATGCCCCCTTTCCTCCTTTTACCAGTGCCCTAGGTCATCTTCATCCTAAGGGTACATCTTTCATCCTTTACTTCATCTATTTTATTTATTTCTTTCCTCATCTAACCATATCTTTCATTTGTGTAGCCATTACTCGTCCACATTTGGACAAGTTTTACTTGGAGCATATTGGTAGGGTTCGAGCTAATCCTAAAAGGTCTTTCCATAGCTTGATGACTTTACGTCGTCTTGTTGTTTGGGGGCTTAGTCCTGAGTCCACTGAGGAGAACCTTGCACACGAGGAGACTACTCGTCGAAGTAAGTGTCGTACATCGTCTTTCACACTTTTTTTTCTTTCTTTTTTTTTTTTTTTTTAAATTTTTTATCTTTCTTCATCGTAGGGCTAACCACCATAAAGGAGAATAAAGGTAAGAATGTGGGTAATGGCACTGAAGAAGAGGAAGACATCCAGGTTCAAGACGAGCCAATTCCATTGACCGTCCAGAAGTCTGCCGTCTAGGCTACTGCTGGGAAGAGGAAAAGTGTTTCAAGCAGAATCGACCTTAGAAACCTTCCAAGACGCCGCGGTCATAAGAAGCAAAAATCTGACAAGACCCCTCCTCCCAAAGCTTTAAAGCCTCAGGACGTGACGGTAGACCTGGACGACCCGGCAGTGAACTTGGTGCCCCCTCAAGCTTCTCCTTCAGTCTTCCAGCCTAAAAATCCCACTCCCCCTGCAGTCAAAATTCCTCATAGAGTTCATACTTCAATTTTAACCAAACGTCCTCCTAACTTGGTGCTGGATGAAGATCATGCCTAGAAGACATTCAAAGGGATCATATCTGAAAGAGAGGTGAGTGCATGTTATGACATGTTAGTGAGAGACTTTGAACGCTCTGCCATCCACGATCTTTTCAAGGTATGTAGTTTTCTCATTACTTTTATTTCATTTTTCTAACAAATTTAAGGAAAATTTCTAACTCTCCTTCGTCCATCTGTTTTTCAGGCCATGGTAAAGTTTTATACTACGTCCAGTCAAGCCAAGGAGCTCTGTGACGAGGCTAAGGCCATTAGGACGAAGAACAAAGAATTGAAGGATGAGCTTCTTTTGAAGAAGGGGGGAGGGATCAAGTTAACCGAGGAGCTCACTCGTCTTCAAGGAATAGAGAAGGAACTAAGGAACCAGGTGGAGGAGCTTAAGGCGGACTCCATTGAGAAGGAGACTCGTATCAATCACCTTGAAGTGAAATGTCAAGGGTTCACTTCGTCCTTGGAGAATGCCAATAAGGAAGCCATTGCAACTTTCATGAAGTCAAACAACTTCACCAATCGTCTAGACCAACATTATGTTGCTGGCTATGAAGATTTTCGCTCTGATGCCAAGGAGGCCTACCTTGGGATGGACTTTGATTCCTTCAAAGTTCCTACTACAGCAAAAAGTTCCTTGCTTTAGAGGAGCTTCGAGGATGTCAACATCGAGGACGATGCTTCAACTGAGCCTGTTAAAGACGATGTCGAGCCCGCCAAGGACGACGCAAAGTCTGAGGAGAATGCCCCTAGTGGTTTATCTTAGTAATTTTCATATTTTCTTTAGAAAAAATTATTTTCTTGTTTTATTGGGAATGCCCGTTGTTTTGGGCTTTTATTTTAAAACTTATTTGAGTACAATTCTCTCGTCCAAGTTTATGGACGTATAACAAATACAATAGCCTTCATTGGCTTAAACAATATAAAGGTTTTTGGATGATGACTGTCTACCCTTTTTTAGACTTTTATGAATGAATATTTATTTCTATCTTCATTCTTTATCCATTGTTGAACATATTATATTTTGTGCATGAATGAGTTTTCTTTTGTTTACATTGTCCATGTTATATCCAATGGTTTTTAAGTGTGGTCCGTCCACCTGTGAAGGCATTTAGTTTGTCCATATTAGGACAACTTTTTCATTCTCAACATTCTACCATTCATTATATTTTACAAGTGTAACTCGTCTACAAATAGAATTTCTATCGCCAGCTTTCTTTGTCCATAAGTTTCACTTATAGCTTGCATTAATCTTCGTCCATAGGCTGGATGGTTCATTGTTCGTCTTTGGATTAGACGCTTCCAACATTTACTTGTCCAGAGACTGGATTGTTTAGCTGGTTATGTTTATCTATGGATTTCTAATATTCTTGCATGCACACTTTACCTCGTCCATTAGTTAGATGAAGATACCTTAGGTTTATTTTATTTTGCTTTTACCTTATTTAAGGAAAACTTATAGACATTATATCCCTGCATCCAGAGATTTTACTCGTCTTAGACCTTTAGCCTTCTTGTGGATTAGCTTTAATGAGAACTTCCACAATATTAAGATTGGAAATTCACATGACTTTATATACATTAGAAATCTAAATTGTATTTACATAGCATAAACATTGTCCACAAGCATGGCACATGCTTAGAAGCTAATGCCTTTAGGGAATTGAAAATACTTTATGTACAAACGAACTAAGCTCATGACTTTGTCCATAGACGGTGCACAAGTTGGAAGCTAGTGCTCTTTAGGAAATTGAAATACTAAAAAACATGTAGTAATAGTAACAAGCACAAGTAAACATAAGTAAAGGAAAGTGACACATAACTTAAACTCATCTAGGATGATGCTCGTCCAAACTGATACTTCACTGATAATATCTTCTTAAATACTCAACATTTTAGGGGTGCTCTAACTTTCGTTCATCCAGGGCTTCTAAGTAATATGATCCTTGTCTTTTGCAATTGATAACCCTGTAGGGTCCTTCCCAATTAAGCCCTAGTTTTCCGTGGGTCGAGTTTCTGGTTGCTAAGGAGACCCTTTTTAGGACGAGGTCTCCAATGATAAAAGCACCTAGGTTTCACCATTGCATCATATTATCTGGCCATAAGGTTTTTATACCTCACTGTTCTCTATTCTATATCCATCCTTACCTCGTCTATCAAATCAAGGTTAAGACGAAGTTATTCTTCATTTACCTTGTCCTTATACTTCATCACCTTGTGGATAGCCATGTGTACTTTTGTAGATATGACGGCTTCACTTCCATAGGGTAGTTTGAAAGGAGTTTCCCTATGAGGGCCCTCACAGTCATCCTGTAGGATCATTGAACACCTGGTAACTCTTTTGGCCATACTCTCTTTACTCCCTCAAGCCGAGTCTTGATGATCTTCAACAATGATTGATTTGCATATCCATTTGCTTGTGAGTGGAAGGGTAAGGAATAATGATTCTTTATTCCAAGTTGCTCACATAAATCTTTGAAGGGTGTGCTATCAAACTGCCTTCCATTATCTGACACTAGTACCCTAGGAACCCCAAATCGACAGACGATGTTCTTCCAGATGAAGTTCTTGACGTTTTGCTGTGTAATCTTTGTTAAGGGTTCAACTTCCACCCATTTAGTGAAGTAATCAATCCTCCTTACTAAAAACTTCATATGCCTGGTTTCTTTTGGAAAGTGACCCAAGATATGTAATCCTCATTGTGCAAAGGACCATAGGGCCATCATCAGAGTAATGTACTCCAAAGGTTATCTAGGGATATTACTAAAGCATTGACACTGATTGCACACCTCAACATAAGCCTTAGCATCTGCCTGAATGGTCGGAGAGTAATAACCTGCACAGTTGATCTTATGGACGAGAGCTCTTGCTCCTGAGTTGTTTCTGCATGCTCCTTTATGAACTTCCCTCAATACATAGTTTGATTTGTCTGGAGCTAAACACCTTAAGTAAGACTAAGAGAAGCCTCTTTTATATAGCACCTCGTCTATAAGGACATACTTAGCTGCTCTAATCCTTAGCTTTCTAGCTTAGTCCCTATCTTCTGGAAGCCTTCCATCCTTGAGGTAAGCCACTATTGGGGTCATCAAGTTTTCTTATCCTTCAATTTGCTGCACCTCTAGAAGATCTATGCTTGGCATGTATTGGACTTCGTTATACTCGTCCACCGACCTAACTGCTGACGCTGCCTTTGCTAAGGCATCTGCTTCCATGTTTTCCTCCTAATGAACTTGAAGAAAACTGGCTTCCTTAAATTTCTTAACAAGCTGCTTCACCTTATTGAGATACTTTTTCATCCATTCTTCCTTAGCTTCACATGTTCCATTCACTTGACCTATGATCAATTGAGAGTCTCCTTAGACAACTATTGACTTTGCCCCTAAGGACTTGGCCAATTTTAGCCCTTTAAGGAGGGCTTCATATTCAACTTCGTTGTTGGTCGTTTGATATTGTAGACGAGTTGCATATTTTAACTTATCCCCTTCCAAAGATTTCAGAATAACTCCTATACCTCCTGCATATTGTGTGGACGAACCATCTACATAGACGACCCACTTCTTAGCTTCATCCACCTCGTCTAGATCACCATGGTTCTACAATGAAATCTGCCAATGCTTGAGCCTTTATCGCACTTCTTGGTTAATACCTGATATCAAACTTACTAAGTTCTATAGCCCATTGGATTAATCGTCCTGCAGCTTCCAACTTGTTCATTGCCTTCTTGAGTTGATGATCTGTCAAGACATTGATGACATAAGCTTGGAAGTAATGCCTTAGCTTCCTAGAAGCTGTTATTAGAGCAAAGGCTAGCTTTGCCATCATAGGATACCGTCCCTCTACTCCCCTTAGTGCTCGGCTTGTATAGTAAACTGGCTTCTGTATCTTCCCTTCTTCTTTGATTAATGCTGAACTCATTGCATGTGAGGACACTGCTAAGTACAAATACAATTCCTCACTTGGTATAGACCGGCTTAGTAGAGGAGTCATTGTAAGATAGGTCTTGAGGTCTTGGAAGGCCTTTTGACATTCATCTGTCCATTCAAACGCCTCCTTGAGAACCTTGAAAAATGGCAAACATTTGTTAGTAGCTTTTGAGACAAACCTGTTAAGAACGGCAACTCATCCAGTAAGAAACTAGACTTCCTTGATATTCCCTGGTGACTCCATGTTTAGTATTTCTTAGATCTTATCAGGATTTACTTCGATTCCTCTATGAGAAACCATAAACCCTAGGAATTTTCTTGACGAAACTCCATAGGCACATTTGCTTGGGTTTAGCTTCACATTATATTGTCTAAGCATGTCAAAGGTCTTTTGAAGGTCACCCAAATGCTTCTTCTCGTCCAAGCTTTTCACCAACATGTCATTCACGTATACTTCTACATTCCGTCCTATCTATGGACGAAACATATGATTGACCAGCCTCTGATAAGTTGCCCTCGTGTTCTTTAATCCGAAGAGCATCACTTTGTAGCAAAACAAACCTTGACTAGTAATGAAGGATGTCTTCTCTTAATCTACCTCGTCCATCCTTATTTAGTTATAACCTGAGAAGGCATCCAAGAAACTTAGCAATTTATGACCCGCAGTTGAGTCTACCAACTGGTCAATATGTGGCAATGGATAACTATTCTTGGGACAAGCCTTGTGAAAATCGGTAAAGTCCACACATATCCTCCATTTGCCATTAGCATTCATGACCATCACCACATTAGCTAACCAATCCGGGTAATAAACTTCTCAAATAAACTTTGTCGTGGTTAACTTCTGGACGTTTTCTTTGATATCATTAGCTCATTTAGGAGCGAAGACCTTCTTCTTCTGACGGACAGGCTTAGAGGAAGGAGACACATTCAGACGATGGGTAATGACACTTGGGTCAATCCCTGGCATGTCTTCATGGCTCCATGTGAAAACATCAATGCTCTTCCTTAAGAATTGGACGAGGTCTTGCTTCGTCTTTGCTTTTCCATGCTTGCTCTAATTTTGGTAAACCTCTCAGGGTTACTTTCATCTAAAGGAACGTCTTCTAGTACTTCAATGGGTTCTATAGCAACCCTTATTTCTTCTATATTCATCGTCTGTACATGCTCGTCCATAGCCAACATGGCTAAGTAGCATTCTCTAGCTGCTAACTGATCTCCTTGCACTTGTCTTATTCCATAATCTGTTGGAAACTTGACAGATAGGTGGCAGGTGGATGTCACTGCCTTCCACTTATTCAGAGTTGGTCGTCCAATGATGGCATTGTAAGAAGATGAGCAATCTACGATAAGGAAATTCACTTCTTTAGCTATCTGCTGTGGATATGCCCCTACCACGACGGGTAGAGTAATAGTGCCCACTGGTTGTACCTTTATTCCTTCGAATCTAAGGTGCGTTCACTAGACGAAGTTGATCTCTTCCAAATCTCATCTATTGGAAGATGGGTTAATATAGGATATCTGCTGAACTCCCATTATCTATTAGCACACTTCTAGCTGTGTAGTCTGCAATGAGCAAGGTTATGACGCTCGCATCATCATTAGATGATGGACCCTTCTAGCATCCTCGTCCGTGAAAGTGATAGTCTGCTCGTCTGCCCCCTCAGTCCTTAGTAGTCATCCAGAGAGTTGGACATTCTGCACCACCTTCAAGTAGGTCTTCCTTGACTTAAAGGATCGTCCTGTTGAAGTTCCTCCTACAGTAATCTTATTTCTCCAAGTAGGGGCCACGATGGCTCTTCTACCTTCCCATTTAGCTTCTCATTCTTATGATATCGTCTAAGAAAATTCCTCAACTTTCCCTACCTGATGAGATTCTCAATTTGCTACTTTAGTGTCATAGCATTCGTCCGTGTCATGACCGTGATCTTTATGGAAGTGACAATACTTGTTCTTATTATGCTTATTAGGAGCTCCCTTCATCTTCTCTGGCCACTTCAAAGATGGGTCGTCCTTGATCTGCATAAGCACTTAATCAAGCAGAACGTTTAAGGGTGTGTAATGTAGACTTTGTCCTGAAGACGAACCTGCCTTCTTGTTGTCTCTATCATTCTTCTCTCCTGTCCAGGCCTTCTTTGGATGAGGGCCTTGTTCATAATGATGTGGGAGTTCCGCTTCCATCTACTCTGCTCTCTTCCTCTTCTTGGCAATGATCTCATCTTCCACATTCATGAAGTTTTGGGCTAAATGGACAAGTTCAAACATGGTCTATGGTTCTTGATCATAAAGCTTGTGGATGAATAAATTTGAATTAACTCCATTGTGGAAGGCTGCTAACAGCAGCTTGTCATCCATCTCATCCACCGTCAAGGCTTCCCTATTGAAGCGGGTGATGAAGGATCGCAAACTTTCATTATCTTCTTACTCTATAGTTAGCAGACTGGATGAGGAGTGCTTATGCCTTTGACCTCTAATGACGTTATTGACGAACAGCTTACTCAACTCCTCAAATGAACTAACGATATTTGAAGGTATCTTACTAAACCACACTCGTGTTGGTCCCTTAGGAGTGGTTAGGAAGATCCTATACATTATCTCGTCTGGAACCCCTTGAAGGTGCATCGTGGTCTTGAAGGTAGCAATGTGATCACATGGGTCAAGCATTCCATCATATGAGTCCAACGCAAGCATCTTGAACTTGGAAGGCAGGGGATGACTGTTGATGGACATTATGAAAGGGGGAATCAGTTCGATGAACTAAATCATCTACATGATTTGTCCTTCTCATATTTTCCCTCATCTCATCCATGGCTCTCTTCATCTGATCCATCTCCTTTTCCAAGTGTGGCACCCTGCGTGAAGCGGTACCATTTGAGTGATTCTCACACTCAACATTTTCTCCTTCTCAAGCTTCTTGACTCTGAGCTTGCCTTTCCACACACTGTTCATGACGTTGCCTTCTTTGATTGATCTCCTGAGTTAACTCTTGATTCTGATGGGTTAACTTTACCATGGCGGCTGCCATGGACTGCATTTGTTGGACGGAAGGCAGTTGCACAGTAGGTGCGGATTATTGAGCACGATTGGGGTGGTTGGAAGCATTTCCACTCTCCTGGTAGCCTAGACTTGTGGTCATTAACCTTGTCTGGACCATACAGCCTTTTGTCAAAGAAAGATAAATTACAAAGCACAAATTTAACTTTCCCACAGACAGCACCAACTGATAATGCACAGAAAATCAGTAGGCTAAATGCTTCCTCTTCAATGGGCTTATGGTTGCTTAGAAGGCCTAAAAAGAAAGAAGCACAAGATCAAAGGTAACCGGGGTGAACCGGCTAAGAACCCTCCGATGCTTAAGTTAGTTTTCTCTCTTGAACTTAGGAATTCCAACTCTATGAGTGGTGAGAACTTACCTTAATTTGATATGACTGAGTCCTTTTATAGTGAGTTTTGGATTGGTTACTTGTTTAGTAACTTCCTCAACGTGAATGGAAGTTAGAAGGTTCAGACTTAACTTCTACAACTACTATAGGAAGTTAAGAACTGAGTAGGAAGTTGGAGCGATAAATAAGGATTTTGCTTCTACTTTAGAATAGTAGAACATGGTCCAAAATATAAGCTTTTGGATATAGATTCACTCTGAAAATTTATAAGTGTTGAGCAGTCGTCCAGGTGACTTCATGTTGGATGACCTTCTTGCATTTGGACGACCTTCTTGCATTTGGTGACATAGTGTCTTGGATGACATTGTGGACGAACTAGATATGGTCTAATTTTTGGTTCACTATCAGTGTGTATCTAAGTGTAAGCCACTCTCTTATGCTCCCTTAAACATATACATATAAACTGATTGAGAAACCACACTTTTTGAGCATAAGTGGAATTTGAGTGAAGATTAAAAGTGTTCCCAATTACTTCTAATCTTTGGTTTTGAATTTCACTGCACCAAGGTACGTTTTCTTGTTCTTAAATTATGAAATTTACATAGTCTATGTTATCAATTGCAAATGAAGTAGATTTGTTAATTTTCCGCTGCGTATATTTTGTATACGATACAAACTATGTTTTTCCAACAAACAAAGCATTGTATTTTATAATAGATTGTATTTAGGACCAAAGCAATATAACTTTTTAGTTATTATCAAATAGATGTACAATTTCAATTTATCAATAAAACGATTCACTTTTTCAATTAGGTTTTCTTATTTTTCCAATTAAATAAGTGACAAATCCATTGTGAAACCCTTGACTTAGGAAGAAGAATAATAACAGTAGGATTCTCTCCATAGTCTCTTGAGAGAAAATAACATGACCCCACCCCATTCACATGGGCCAAGTGCCAAAACCTAATTCTTTAGGGTTTGGGTCAGGGGCGCGGTCTCTCACATATCCCCCACTTTTCGACAATTTCACCTAAGATGAGCTCCATCGATTACCACTGCTCTTTTAACCCAATTAGAACCAATTGGGTCCTTCTCCTTCTTCGAACCCAATTCAAACTCCTTTGGCATGTCTGGCGTTGTCAAAAAATTGCCACATCACCATCATGCTGGACAAAAGATAATAATAATCAAAACGACATATAAGAAAAACCTAGTTTTACTCAATTAAAAACCTCAATTTACTTGAGAAGGAATGAAGATCTATCATTTTCCTTCACCGATTTCCACTCATCGACGATGAAGATCCACATCCATTTTAGTGATTTGTCCTCGTTAGACCAAGGATTAGTTGTGAATTAAAATCGAGTGGCTATCCATTGTGTTGTGTTGGGTTTCAATGCTAAAATTGTCTACATTTTGGGTACTCTCTCTCTCTCTCTCTAGGTTGTCAAGCTTGGATTTTTGTGGATTTGAGGTTGAGTTCTGTGGTTTTGAGCTCTTTGTCTGATCTGATATGGGATATCTCTCTTCGTTTGGTGGTTTTGAGGTTGATTTGAAATCTTGTGTTCTTTCTTTAATTTGTTTTTGAAAAAAAAAAAAAAAATCAACTTTAAAGAAATTTTTGTAGAATATTTTTTTATAGTTCAAATAAATCTATATATGTATTTGTTGGGAGCAGGTTTATTTTTATTTTTTCCCCTTTTTTATTTATGATTAATGAGTTCTTTTCAATTGGAAAATATTTTAATTAAATTTTTTTTTTAAAGAAATGAAGGACTTTAATTTAATAAATTTGAAAGTTAGAGGACTCAATTAACAAAAATGAAGTTAGGAGATTGAATTAAATTTAGTTCAAAGTTAAATGGTGTAATTTGTAATTTGATTAAATAGTTGTAACAATTTGTATTGATCCTTTTATCAACTTTCAAAATCAATTATTTGGCCTGAATAACACAGTGGTTTGCCTCACTTTTGTGTTAGATAGCTAACTTAACAGGCTACAATACATATTCGAAGACTCCTATATTTTACTGGGTAAACTCTACATTTACTATTGTCAACATGATCTTCATGCCAAGTGTGTATATTAAAATATAAAAGTTGTACAAATTACAAGTAAGAATCCCATTGATATGAGACTAGTATTATTTACAAAGATATTTTACCCTAAAAGACAAGTTACTACTGAACAAATAAAAGACACTCAAATCAAAATAGATCAATCAATTTAAGGTAACATAATTTTTTTTAAGTATTTTGGAACATTTTATGTTTATTGAAAGGAAGTTTTACTCTTTAAGAAAAATGTTCATCAAATTTATATAATAAAATTTGTTTTGATTGCTCAATGAATACAAGTAATATAAATATATTGCAAATAAAAAATTTCCACTTAATTATTGTTGTTGTTATTGTTATTGTTTTTGTTATTGTTATAACAAAAACAACAACAAAATGTAGAGTTTTATCCTCTGAATTTGGAAGACTTGTAAAAGGTAATTCAAGCATGTCCAGTGAGCTATCTAGTATAATTGTGGTCCTTTTTGCCATCTGTCTCTTTACACCAGAGACAAGGTATTCTGAATGAAAGAACCACTGTACTTTAAAAAGCATAAAAGTATGTAAATTATTATCCATATTACAACGAAATTGTTATAAACTAATCATGAGTGTGATGTATTTAATTTCGATAAAATAATATAAATTTTTGAATTATATTTTATTATTTTTAAATAAAAATAACCATAGAAAAATTGTGACTGTCCCACACATTAATTGGATTTGCGCATAGTTTTTACTAATTTTGAAACATTGTTATCCTTTTCTTTTTTTCCTTCTTTTTTTGGCTAACAAGTTTAGAGTTGTTTGAGCATTTGGCTATTATTCTAGAATAATTGTCCTATTTTTAGTCCAATTTAATTAGGTGATGTGTTGTGATCCTATTGGTTGAGAGTAGGATTGATACGGTTGCATGCACTAAATCTAATATGAGTCTAAGATTTATTGATTCTTTGCAAAATAAGTAAAATTTGATTAATTAAATAATTAATTAATTGATTAGGCATATTTGGAATTACTTTGCTGAACTTGATGACCATGAAAATCATAAATAAAAATAAAAATTTGGAGGAAATCAGGTTTGAATTGAAAACGGAAATAGTCGAAATGAAAAAGGGAAGAATCTGGAGGATTTGGAATTAAGTGCCGATCATCACTTATGTCAGAACCTTCCAGAATTCCTTCCTTTTCAAGTTCAGCTTGCTTCTTACTTAGTTTGACTTTGCCTCTACGAATTTTTTGCTCATAAAACCTAATTTTCTGAAGTCACATATTGCCTAAAGATCTAACCTTAGCTCCCTCACTCCTAGTATAAATACCCCTCCCACCCAGCCCCCAACCCCCCACCCCCACCCCCCCTCTAGTCTAGGACATAAAAAATCCCTTTGAAACTTCAAAAAGTTCAAAATTCTCTCTTTCCCTCTTGAGGTGCCGTCGAGCTCGGAGTGTTGTGCACATAGGTAAGGTTTCTAACCTTCTCCTTTTAATTATGCCTTAGCTTTTAGATTCAAGCATGATTTTTTTTCATGTTCTCAGCTAATTCTTATTTATTTATCATGCTAGATCTAGGTTTTGGTTAGGTTTTCATATTTTCTATGTTTCTAGAGTTTTTAATTCAAATAGTATGTTCACATGTTTAGAACTAGGGTTTCTCCTAATTGTAAATATGTTTCCATACTTTTGATTTATAATACTAAAATCACATGTTCTTGCATCCTAGATCTAGGATTTTTTTATTATTAAATTTTGGTTCATAGATTCAATATTAGATTGAAGCATGCTTTTTTTTTTCTTTTTTCTTTTTTATTCTAGTTCTTCACATGGTCTTGACTGTTAACATAGTTAGATCTAGGTTGCTCTTATAATTAGGGTTTTCAATTCAGTTAACATGTTCTAGATTAGGGTTTATCACACATCACACACATATTCACCATGTCTTTCATTGTCAATTCTTTGTAGGGACAGAAATAGGATTCGAACTTCGGGAGAGGGGGGGGGGGGTGGGGCATAGTCTTTTGTTTGAGGATTTTTGGCCAAAGTATTTTATTTAAGGATTTTTAGAAATTGGGATATCAACCCTAGAGTAGGGAAGCTAACATCATCATTATTGGTTTTCATTTTTTTTTTTTTTTAACTACACTTTCCCATAATTTATGAATCAAATAAAAATCATAGTAATTATAGGAATTGACAATGAGTAATTCTTACAAAAAGGATGGAATAGATAGTCAAAACAATGACATCATATTAACTATTATAATCATGTAATTAATATTTTAAATACATAAAAATTCAGCTTTATTCTTTTGACATTATTCTATACCCAACCTTATATAATTTTATATATTAATAACTATAGTTCAAGGTTTAAACCCATTTCAATCTTTTCACAGAAGATAATATCAATTTTTTTTATAAAGTTTCAACCTATGTCGCTTGCTTCTTATGATTGTGTTCATTATCGTTAAACCAAGACATCAATTGGTTTTTGGTGTAGGCATAAATTGAACCCCAAATCTCTTATTCAACCGTAAGAGACTTTACTAATTGAGTTAACTACTACTAAATCAATACATCCGCTGAAATATTGGCTAATTAATAGCATAAGAGGGATATACATGTCTAAAAATCTAATGATAATGATGATAGCTCTCAAGCAATCAAATGATAATGGGTAAGTTATACTAAATAAATACATAATAAATGTTTTCAATCAATTTAGTAACAACCAGAAATAAACATTTAGCATCATTTTATTTTCCTTTTTATGTGCTTATCACATATAGGGATCAAAGACAAGTCTAAATGCCATAAGGCCCACAACAACTTCAAAATAATAATAAAATAGAGAGAACTCATCAAAGCGAATAATAAATGCCTAAAAATCCAATAATTGTACGCGCGCGCACACACACATCGAGAGAGAGAGAGAGAGAGAGAGAGAGAGAGAGAGAGAAAAAAAAGCAAGAGAGATCAAATCAAAGAAGACAAAGATCAAGAAACCATACCTCAGCCGATCATGGAGTCACCAATGGACCCAAGGAAGAAGGGTGGAGCTTTGGAGAGACGAAGAGCTCTTGACTAAAAGAATTTTTTGGTAAATTTTTTTAGGGGTTTGTGATTTATTTGGTTAGGGATTTGTGATTTGTGATTTTTGAATATTTTATTAGTATTTTACTATTTTTTGTTGTTGTTGTTCTAAACCGGATAAGTGATTAGTTTGTTTTTTGTTGGTTATTTGGGTTTGTCTAAAGGTTTTCATTATTATTCAAATTTGTGAATTGTTTGCTGGTGTGTAAATTTATTAAGGGTCAAGATCTTAAATTTTGTGTAAATTTATATATTAATATTTCTTTTTTCTTTTTTAAATTGAGGGGGTCCATGCCCCCCCCCCCCCCCCCCCCCCAAGCATTAAGGTAGGTTCGTCTTTGATTCCTTACAAATCTAGGATATTGTTTTATCATACTTATCAATGTATGTTTCACTTTTCAATCACTGCTTGAATGATATTAGAAAACGGTTTTACCAAGTAGTTTGGGTGCCTAACACTCCAAACTTATATCAAGGGTTAGTAAATTAGACTTATCCTTGTAATTTTCTCTTTTAGAATGGTAACTAAGAAATAAAGCATTGTATTTACTGTAGATTGTATTTAGGACCAAAGCAATATAATTTTTTAGTTATTATCAAAGAGATGTAAAATTTCAATTTATCAATAAAACGATCCACTTTTTCAATTAGGTTTTCTTATTTTTCCAACTAAACAAGTGGTAACTTCATTGTAAAACCCTTGACTTAGGAGGGAGAATAATAACAATAGGATCCTATCCATTGTCTCTTGAGAGAAAATAACACGACCTTACCCCATTCACTAGGCCAAATGCCAAAACCTAATTCTTTAGGGTTTGGGTCGAGGGGCAAGGTCTCTCACATATCCCCCATTCTTAGACAATTTCACCTAAGATGAGCTCCAGGAGATAGGCCTCGATTACCCTCGCTCTTCGAACCCATTCAGACCAATTGGGTCCTTCTCCTTCTTCGAACCCAATTCAAACTCCTTTAGCATGTCCGATGTTGTCAAAAATTGCCACATCACCATCATGCTGGACAAAAGATAATAATAATCAAAACGACATATAAGAAAAACCTAGTTTTACTCAATTAAAAACCTCAATTTACTTGAGAAGGAATGAAGATCTATCATTTTCCTTCACCGATTTCCACTCATCAACGATGAAGATCCACATCCATTTTAGTGATTCATCCTCGTTAGCCAAAGGATTAGGTTGTGAAATAAAATCAAGTGGTTGTCCATTGTGTTGTGTTGGGTTTTGATGCTAAAATTGTCTACATTTTGGGTACTCTCTCTCTCTCTCTCTCTCTCTCTCTAGGTTGTCAAGTTTGGATTTTTGTGGATCTAAGGTTGAGTTCTGTGGTTTTGAGCATTTTGTTCAATCTGATCTGGGATTTCTCTCTTCATTTGGTGGTTTTGAGGTTGATTTGAAATCTTGTGTTCTTTCCTTAATTTTTTTTTTTTTTTTAAATCAACTTTAAAGAAATTTTTTATATATTGATTGAATTTTTGTAGAATTTTTTTGTATAGTTTAAGTAAATCTGTACATGCATTTGTTGGGAGCAGATCTAGTTTTTTTCCTTTTTTATTTATAATTAATGTGTTCTTTTCAATTGGAAAATATTTTAATTAAAATTAAAAAAAATTCATGAAATGAAAGGCTTTAATTTAATAAATTTGAAACTTAGAGAACTCAATTAACAAAAATGAAGTTAGGAGATTGAATTAAATTTAGATCAAAGTTAAATGGTGTAATTTGTAATTTGATTATATAGTTGTAACAATTTGTATTGATCCTTTTAACAACTTTCAAAAACAACTATTTGGCCTAAATAACTTAGTGGTTTGCCTCACTTTTATGTTAGATAGCTAACTTAATAGGCTACAATACCTATTTGAAGACTCCTATATTTTACTGGGTAAACTTTACGTTTACTATTGTCAACATGATCTTCATTTCAAGAGTGTATATTAAAATATAGGGTAAATTACAACTTACTTACCTGTAGTTTGGTTGAAATTTAAGTTGTCTACCTGTGGTTTGAAATTTGACACTTTACCCACGTGAGGTTAGCTTAGTTAGAGTTCTGTAACATACCTCTGCTAAAAACATGGCTAAATATATAATTTTGCTCCACTTTTATGTCTCTCTCCTCCAAAAATGCAAAAACCATAAAAATACAAGATTAAATAAGATCAAAAAGGTTCCTACGGAACACTTTTATCATGGGATTTCAAATCACAGATAAACAATTTAAATTTCGGTCAAACCTCATATGGGTAAAGTGTCAAATTTCAAAGCATAGACAGGCAACTTAAATTTTGGCCAAATCACAGGTGGATAAGTTGTAATTTGCCCTAAAATATAAAAGTTGTACAAATTACAAATAATAATCCCATTGATGTGAGACATTAGTATTCCTTACAAAGATATTTTACCCTAAAAAAAGTTACTACTAAACAAATAGAAGAAACTCAAATCAAAATAGATCAATCAATTTAAGGTAACATATTTTTCTTTTGAGTATTTTGGAACATTACATGTTTATTCAAAGGAAGTTTTACTCTTTAAGAAAAATGTTCATCAACTTTATACAATAAAGTTTGTTTTGATTGCTCAATGAATACAAGTAATAAAAATATACTGCGAATATAAAATTTCCACTTAATTATTGTTATTTTTTTTTTTTGTTATTGTTATTGCTATAACAACAATAAAAAAAAAAATGTAGAGTTGTATCCTCTTGAATTTGGAAGACTTGTAAAATGTAATTCAAGCATGTCAAGTTAGCTATTCAGGATAATTGTGGTCCCTTTTGCCAGCTGTCTCTTTTTTTTTTTTTTTGGTGAAATCCAGCTGTCTCTTTATACCATAGATAGGAGGTTTTTTTTTTTTTTTTTTTTTGAGAAAATCCTAAGGCTAAACTCACACACACATTTACTGGGGAGAAGGGACACGAGTATAATATCACACAACTTACACCTTTCAAAAGCCGGTAACTCTTGAAAGGGGTATGAAGGCTTTATACCCTTTTGTGAACACTCACTTTTTTCGATGTGGGAGAACTTACTCCCATGTCTTTTTTTTTGAGAAAATCCTAAGGCTAAACTCACACATACTGGGGAGAGGGGTAGATAGGAGGTATTTTGATTGAAAGAACCACTATACTTCAAAAAACATAAATATAATTTTTAGAAAAAAGTACATAAATTATTATCCATATTACAACGAAATTTTTATAAACTAATCATGATCAATGTGATGGATGCAATTTTGATAAAATAATAAATAAATTTTTGAATTATATTTTATTATCAGTAACACATTTAACTTTTATTTTGTTATGTTTTAAGAAAATAAAAAATGAGTGAAAAGAAAAGAAGCCACAACTTCCAAGGGTGGTAGTCTTAAGGGCAGCAAAAGGAACATCTTTTGAACAAAATTTCAAAAACAAAGTCATTATTTCACTCACCTAAATGAATAAATTTTTTAAAGGAATTTTCATCGGGACATTGGCAGAACTATACTTTTTTTCACCTAACTCTTCACAAACCGGTGATAACAAAAAAAATGTTCAAGCATCTGAGTCTCAGTTATTATCAGTATTGGAATTAAATAAGCCCACTGAATGACATAAGTAATATTTAGAAATATATTTTAACAAGTTTTAAATGAGTATGAACTATTAGAAAAACAATAAATAAAAATAGAGAAAATTCATATGGTAAGAAATTCTAACTTGGGAGAAAGCTCAAGCAACCTAAGGTAACATATTTTTAAGCAAATTATTTTTGAAACACTGCATGATTATTTTACGCGATTCTAAAAAAATAAAAAATTACACTCAAGATAATAGTTCATCAAATTTTTATAAAAGTAAATTTGTTTTATTTTCTCAATGGATACAAGTAACAAAATAAAGGGATACAAGTAATATAATTTTCTTTTATAGAATTTCAATCTATGATGTCCGTTTTTAATGATTTTCATCTTTATCATCAACTAAGACATTAATTGGTTTTTAGTGTAGACGAAAATTAAACTTTAAATCTCTTATTTAACTATCAGAAACTTTACTAGTTGAATTAACTGGAACTCACAATATAAAAATATTTTTAACATAAAACTTTCACTTAATTATTGTTATTGTTATTTTTATGTTTAAGCAAAGTTAGCCAACCCAACCCAAATGATAAATCGTGAATAGGTCAACTTGCACCCGTCCTATTTGAAATGTTGAGTTAATCTGAGTCAACCTATGCCAGACTGTTTTTTCAATAAGGGAATTTTTAAATCATTTTAATAGGTAATATGCAATTCTGGATTTCTCTCTTGGTAGAAAGAGAATTATAATTTTTTTTTTTTTTTAACTCTTTTCAATGGTAGATGATCTCTTAAGCATTTTTATAACCATAGTTGCTAGTTCATGAGAACTTAACCAAACTTTAGTTCTTTTGTTCCAACTAATAATGTAATTGTAGCTCGCTTAAAAAATTTTAAGCTTGGATTCCAAATTTTTAAGAGCATGAATTATCAAATTCAAAACTCTAGCCCCCCTTGATTTTCAGAGTTCTACTGTGAAGTTATTTACAAATACTACCCGTGGACTTTGACGTGAATGTTAAGTTAGTGAACAATTAACACCTTGAACTCTAGGTTTTTGACATATCAATCCTTTTGTTAGCATCTTCAGTTAAAGCTTGACGGATTTAATCACATGTTGTGCACAATGTAATGATGGCAATGAACACTATTGATGTTGTAGAATCATGTGCAAGGTATGTGATTAAATATGTTAATCTTATATGGAAAATAATGATTGAAGGTTTGATTTGTCATGAACCTAATGTCCCGGTGTAATTTTTCAAATAGAAAGTCCAAGGACCAAATTGACCCTCCCATTAATGTCCAAGAGTGATAGTTGGGAAAAAGCCACCTCACCTGAGATTATGACACAAAGAGGCTTAGGTGCATGCTTTGAGCTTCACTTTTCAATTTTTTTGAATTTGCTCAAATAAGATGAAATTGATCTAGTAATTTATACCTCTTTCCTTTTTCATTAATCAAGAGTGTTTGGTGCTCCCTTCCTCTCTCCTAAACCCCTCCTTTCTTCCATTTTTTTCAATTAGCCTTTTGTGTTCTTACTTCTTACTGTCGAATTTATTTACCAAAATTTAGATTGCTTGTAGCTTGAATCATGCATATCTAACTTTTGGACTTGAGATTTAGATTGTGAATGAGTTGATGCCCTAAGTCTAACTAATAATGAGCAGCCTATGTTTGATGGTATTTATAAGCTTGCACATTCTTCCTCTTCTTTTGGCTTGAATATAAATCTTGAGCAGTTTGTTTGCTTTAGATGTATTAGGTGCTCCATAATTATTGCTATTTATCATCAAATCAAAGACGCTAATTGATTTTTGGTATAAACTAGAAAAGAGACTTGAGAAAGAGATAAAGAAGAAGAGATAAAAAAAAATTTTGAGATTAGTAAAAAACTACAAAAATAAAAATACACAAACTAATAATTTCAACAATGTCAAATGAAACACACTATGGGAAGTTGTGAAGAATTAATGAGGCATAAGTCAAGTGTAGTTAGTATATCAGTATATCTTCTCATTTTTTTCAAAAATTTTGGGATATTAATGTAAGAAAAACGTACTAACCCTAGCAAATATTTTGATTTCCATGTCATGGATAAAGTGGCAATCTATTAACAGATTTTTTTATATAAAAAATTAAAATAACTAGTGTTATTAATTGTTTTTTTTTTTTTTGAAAATATAAATTGTAACTAAATTTGTTTGCTAAATACCGACACAAAATTTGTACCGCATTTGATTTTTTTTTTTTTTTTCATTAAATACAGATCTGAATTTTTCTTAAACACAGATCTGCACAGACTAGCTTTTTTGAGTAAAAACTGATCTATATTTTCCTTAAATACATATTTGAATTTTTTTCAACCACAAAACAGATCTATATTTTCTTTAAATACAGATCTGAAAATTTTTCTAAAAAATTTTTCTTTTTTATAAAATTGCAGATTTTGAAATTTCAAATAAGGAATTAAGAGTTAGGTTAAAGTCTTTCTTTTTAATATGTGATGCATGCATAATAAATTTATCTCATGAATATGAATCCTCTTTTAACAATTTTTTTTTTTTTTTTTTTAACTTTTAAAAAACAGATCTGATTTTTTACAAACCAAATTTCATTTTTTTTTTTTTAACTTTTCAAAACAAATATGATTTTTCTCAACAAAAATATTCTTTTTTTTTTTTACCCTTTTAAAAAATAGATCTGATTTTTCTTTTAAAAGAGGACATTATTCATAAGGCAAATTTGTTTAAATTAATTTTTGTCAAGTGTTTGTCAAGTGTATTATAACATATCATTCAACATTGTACAAAAAGGGTATATAATGGTCATTAGATTCTAGAAGACCAAACTCTGTCTGAATGGAATGGGTGCCTAACACCTTCCCATTCCGTAACCTAGCCCTCAAACTTAGGATTTTGGATAGGTAGACTAGTGTTTTGTCTTTAATTTTGGTAGAATGTAACTAAGACCGAAGCTTTGTATTTTTTTTTTTTTTATCATAGATTGTAACTAGGACCAAAGCCTTGTAAGGTTAATCTACCAAATTGTACTTTTTTATATTCAATCAATGACATTTGATGTATTTTGAATATGTAATTGTATTTATTTTTTCTTATTTTTTTGTATAAAAAAATAAGTGGCAACTCCACACTACTTACCCAAAAAGAGAGGTGCCTTAAAGTACCAAAATCTCCTTTTTGGAGAGCACCCAAGTTCCTGGTCTCTCACACATGACTTGGTCAATCTGGAACTAGTGTAATCGAGTTCGCCTCAATCAACCAGCTGATGCCCTTCACCAGGTTGCTCACCTCTCCAGAGTTTGGTTAGCAGAGTTCCATGCAAGACAGGTCGCTCTTGTTACATATGTACAACAAACTCATCAAGCCAATTGTCAGTGGAAGCCTCCAATGTCAAAGTTTGATAGGCCAAGAATATAATAACCCCTTGTGATGAATTAATCAATTAATTTAGCCAAGTTAATTAATTAATCCAATTAACATGCAATATGCGTGGTAGCATAAACAAATCACCAACTAAGTTAAGATGCAGCGGAAAATAAAGTTGACATGGTGATTTGTTTACAAATGGGGAAAACCTCCAAGGCAAAAACCCCACTGGGTAATTTTAAGGTCACCACTCTCGAGAATCCACTATTATCACAACAAGCGGTTACAAGTAAAGGAATCTCAGTACCTTATACCAACCTACAATTGAACTCTTACCCCAATACCCAATTGGACTTGTTCTATAGTGACAATCTCTCCTTTTCAATGCACGACTCCCAATACGTGATTAACCAATTGATACACGAATCCAAGTACATAACTAACCACCAACTTAAGAAGGATGTTGGCTACAAAATTCTTCAATTCATTAACACGATGAAGATCATGAAGTTTCTTGGTTACAAAACCCTACGACATACAAACGCAGCAGCTTCTTGAAGAGAAAGATGAACTAGGGCATATGTCTCCAGTCACAATATGCTTTTGAAAAAACTTTGCATAAAGTTTCACACACTTGTCTCTTTTGTGACGGCCCTTAAAATAATCTTTATATATGTTTAGGGTTGTAAAAAAAGAAAGCCTAAACATGTATAAACGAATTGGAGTGAAATCAGAACTGAAAATCTAATTTTCGTAAATACCAATAGATAGCTTATCTATCGAGCAGCTGTCGAGCATCGGGCTTACAAGCTTTTTAAATCTCGATAGATGCTATCTGTTGAGCTAGCTGTCGAGCTTTAAAATCTAGCACTTCTTTACCTGATTCTTGGACAGACTTGCACGGTTTTAACACTTGAACTTGAACTCTTGCTCCTTGAAGCATTAAACACATCCTAAATCTACCCAATTACAAGTAAAGTGCATTTTGTCAAAGGATTTGCCAATTCTAAATGATATATGTTCATAACATAATTCACATATGTCCTAATAGAGTTATTTAAAATAAATTTTGACAGAGCGGTTTTTCCAAATGACAACAAATCCAAAATCGTAGTTATTATAGACAACAGGGGTTTAGTTATTGCTTCCTTCTCAAAGATACTACATCAGGCATTCTGTAGTGATGATGTTGAAGCTATGGTTGTGGTTTGGGCTCTCTCTTTTGCATCAGAAGTTGGTGTGAAGCGGGCTGTTTTAGAGGGTGACTCGTTGGTCATGATTAAAGGCCTAATGGATGATGATAGTTCATTGGCTCCTTTTTGGGTTGCTAGTTGAGGATGCCAAGGTTTTTTCTCAACAATTTGATCAGTTGCTTTACTCTTATACAAAGAGAGAAGGTAACATGGTAGCTCATAATCTAGCTAGATATGCCATCGGCGTCCCAGATTTTTTAGTGTGGATGGAAGATGTTCCACCACAACTTCATTCTGTTTTAAAAGCTGATTTAATAGGCTTACTTTAATAAAAATTCGATTTTTTCCCCTTAAAAAAAAAAAAAAAAAACTATTTGGCTTGAATAACTTAGTGGTTTGACTCACTTTTATGTTAGATAGCTAACTTAATAGGCTACAATACCTATTCGAAGACTCCTCTATTTTACTAGGTAAACTTTACATTTACTATTGTCAACATTATCCTCGTACCAAGTGTTTATATTAAAATATAAAAGTTGTACAAATTACAAGTAATAATCCCATTGATGTTAGACATTAGTATTATTTACAAAGATATTTTACCTTGAAAAACAAGTTACTACCGAACAAATAAAAGAAACTTAAATCAAAATAGATCAATCAATATAAGGTAACATAAGGTAACATATTTTTCTATTAAGTATTTTGGAACATTACATGTTTTTTTTTTTTTTTTTTTTTTTTTGAGAAAGAAGGCTGAAACCTGTTATATTAAAGGAGGCCATCTAAGTCAGCCTGAAGTACATTAGTGATATATGGTGGTATATCCTCCATCCAGACTTGCATTTGAGACAAAGAAACTACTCTTCTCGCTAAAGAGTGAGCTACAGTATTACAATGCCTACGAACATGAGAGTATTGTATTTTTGAAAAACAAGAGGCAAGGTACTGAATATCTGTTATCAAGTGTCCAAAATTTGACAGAGTGTGAGAATTTTTTTCCAAGGCTGAGAGGAGAATCTGCGAGTCGCCTTTTAATATGATTTGTTGAAATCCGGTCTCCAGTGCTAGTTCTAAGGCCCTCCTTGCTGCCATAGCTTCCACTTCAATAGCTGTAAATGGGAGTGTGATTTTTTGCGAAAGGGAGACCATAACTTGTCCCTCCTCATTGTGTATAACCACTCCCATACCTGCTGTGTTTGCTGCTGCAAACAAGGCGCCGTCGAAGTTCACTTTGTAGGTATGTTGGTCCGGAGCTTGCCATCTGGTAGGTGGACGACCTACTGGGATAACAGAGGAGGAGTTATGGAGCTTGAATTCCTGCATCCGATCCCTTGACTGAGAAAGCAGTTCGTCGAGTGAGGCTGCGGCTTTTCCAAGGCGGAGATTATTTCTCCGATTCCAAATTGCCCATGCCACCATGGAGAATAATTCCGGGTCCCTGTTATCTGCAAAAACACAACCCATTAGATCAATAAAAGACGTAGCCTGTTTGAGGCTACTGTGATTCCAGCGTTCAGCTTTACTCCACAACTCTTGTAGTTTCGAGCATTGGTACAGAGCATGGACCACATCTTCCTTTTGTTCTTTGCAGTGCTCACAACGATCTTCACTGATTATTTTCCGCTTCATCAGGTTCGTCTTTGTAGGTAAAGAATTTTTTGACGCGCGCCAAACAAAATTTTTTACCTTACTCGGAACTTGTAAACTCCAGATAGCTTTCCACAGCGGCTTCAAGTAATCAGGATTAGATTGGCCAGGCTGGGAGTTCTGAAACTCTTGTTGTAGGAAGGTATACCCAGACTTCACTGTGTATTCTCCAGTTGGAGTGAACGGCCACGTGAGTATGTCTACTTGGTCTGTGTGGCATAAGGGAATTTTTTTAATCATCTCAGCTTCAAAACTGAACAAGTTTGCACTCAACGCTTCTTCCTTCCACGATCTGAGGTCATTGTCAATCAGGGAGCTGACTTTTGCCTCTGTCAAAGCTCCTGTACGTGGGGATACAATTTTTAGGGAGTGTTTTACCGGAAGCCAACGATCACCCCAAATTGACACCGATCTGCCATCCCCAATTCTCCAAACTGCGCCTCGTTGAATCACATCTCTGCCCTTAATGATGCTTTTCCACGCATATGAGGCTAAACTTGGGTTTGCGGCCTCCATAATTGTACATTGTGGAAAAAACTTGGCCTTAAAAACTCTATAGAATAATGAGGTTTTATCATGTAAGAGGTGCCAAGTTTGTTTTGCCAGAAGGGCATCATTGAACCTTGAAAGGTCTTTAAACCCCATTCCCCCTTGTGTCTTCGGTTTACAAAGCTCTTCCCATTTTGTCCAGTGAACCTTACGGCCTTCCCCTCTTTGTCCCCAAAAAAATTTTCTGACTAAAGCCTCAATATCATGGCACAAACCAATTGGTAGTTTGAAGCATGACATCGCATATGTGGGCAGTGCTTGGGCCACTACCTTGATTAAAATCTCTCTGCCGGCTTGGGATAATAATTTACCCTCCCACCCTTGCAGTTTTTTCCACACTCTTTGCTTTATGTTATCAAAACTCTTCTTCTTTTTTCGACCAAAGAAAGAAGGTAGTCCTAAATATTTTTCATATTGTTGAACCACCTGTACTCCGAGGGTCGTTTTAATTGTATTCTGCATATCTTGAGAAGTTGATTTGCTAAAGAAGAGAGTTGTTTTGTCTCTATTTATCTGTTACCCAAAGGCACTTTCATACGTGGCCAAAACCTTCAATAACTTTTGACACTCGCTTTCTTTTGCCCTGCAAAAAATAAGACTATCATCTGCAAAGAGAAGATGGGTTAGTCTAGGACCATTTCGGCAAATAGCAACCCCTTTTATGTGACCCATTGCTTCTGCTTTTTTTAACAACCCATGAAAGCCCTCCGTACACAATAAGAATAAATATGGGGAGAGGGGGTCGCTTTGTCTAAGGCCTCGAGTAGGTGTAATATGCCCTTAAGGTTCCCCATTTATCAAGACCGAGTAGGTGGCAGTAGAGATGCACATCATCATCAATTTTATCTAGGCTTCTGCAAAACCCATTTTTCCCATCAACGTTTCCATATACAACCATTCCACCCTATCATAGGCCTTGCTCATGTCTAGCTTTAAAGCCATGTACCCTATATTACCCGAGGAGTGATTCCTCATATAGTGTAATGTCTCAAAAGCAACCATAACATTGTCAGAGATTAAGTGGTCCGTCATGAAAGCACTCTGCTGGTCAAAAATAAGATGTGGAAGAATCTTTTTCAACCTGTTCGCCAGAACCTTTGAAAAAACTCTAAAAAGAACATTACTGAGGCAAATAGGGCGATACTGAGAAACATTTTCAGGATTTTTTACTTTAGGAATTACAGTAATATATGAGTGGCAAAGAGCACTAGGTAGAGTACTAGAATTTAAATACATCAATATAGCATTTGTAACATCAGTACCTACCAATGACCAGTAGCTTTGGTAAAAAAGTGGGGGCATACCATCCGATCCTGGTGACTTTAAAGGTGCCATATGTTTTAATGCATTCTCAACCTCTTCTGTTGTAAATTCTTTGAGCAATTCAAAGTTCATCTCTTCAGTCACCATTGTAGGGATTTGCTCCAAGATCTCATCAAGGTTCATAGGTTCATTTGAGGTGAAGAGTTGTTGATAGAAATTTACCACTGTGTCCACCACACGGCTTGGATGAGTACACCATTGGCCCTCTTCATCATATAGGCCTTTGATATAATTTCGTTGTCGCCTCTGTGTAGCTTTACTGTGGAAGAAGCGAGTGTTTTTGTCCCCATCACGCAACCATTGAACTTTTGATCTTTGAGTCCACATTTTTGCCTCACGGTCCAAAAGAGTGGTGATTTGTTTTTCTAAGATTTTCATTTGTCTATTGTTGCCGCCATTCATTGCAATCTATTCAACCCTTGCCAAGAGTTTTCACTTTTTTTCCAACTCTCTACGCACATTCTTGAAACTGTGCTTGCTCCATTTTGTCAGTTCTTTCCCACACTCCTCAATCTTTTTCAGCACTTTCAAATTTTCAGTTTCCCCACTGTCCTGCTACCAAACAGCTTGTACTGTATCTATGCAGCCTTGTTCAGTCATCCACATTTGTTCAAATCTAAAAGGTCTCTGTTGTGAGCAGTCCATCCCATCTGGCACGATGAAAAGGGGTCTGTGATCTGAAGCATCTGCCTCTAAGTGATAAATTTTGGTATCCGAAAAAAGAGCTAGCTAATCTGAAGTTGCCACAGCTCGATCAAGACGCTCCCAAACCGTGTAACCCGCAAAATGTTTATGCCACGTGAATTTCGAACCTACAAAGCCCAAATCAAGAAAACCACATTCATCAAGTACATCTCTAAAAGCCTGCATTTGTGCATGTGGTCAAGTTCTGCCCCTAAGCTTCTTTGATTGTTTTGTTATTTCATTAAAGTCCCCCGCACAAATCCAAGGTGCCGACCCCCTTGATTTCAGATTCTTTAAACGAGCCCAAGCTTCATGTCTATTCTGTGCATCAGATTCACCATAAAACCCTGTAAATCTCCACTCCTCAGCCTTATTTTTATTCACCATGGTGTCAATATGGTTTTTTGAGAAGGTTTCAATTGTTAAATTAAAATCCTCCTTCCAAAAGATAACCAAACCCCCAGCCTTATTTCTTCTTGGGGCTATAAATTTATTTTTAAACTTTATTTTTTCTTGAACTAAAACTAGCCTTGCTTCATCTTTCCATGTTTCGGCTATAAACACAACGGAGGGATCTTTTGCCCACACCATATCCATGAGCTGATTTTCTGTTCGTTGGTTCCCAAGCCCCCGACAGTTCCAACATAAGAGACTCATTGGTCCTGGCGGAGCTGGGAACCAGCCTCTGCCAATATTCTTGTTGTTTCTTCATCTACCCAAGAAACTATTCTTTTTTTTCTTAGTAACTCAGGTTGATCTTCTTCTCTGTTACTTCTTTTGTCTCCCACTGCATCTTCCATAATAATGTCTGTCCCCATGTCTGGCCTATCTATACGTTTCCATCTCCTCACATTCAATTTAGAGGTGTATGTAGGATCAGGTAATACTGCTTCAATAACTCGGGTTGAGATAGGAGAGGAGAGTGCATGTGAGTACACTTTAGTTGGGGAGGCGCTCTCATTAACTGATAACTTTTGCACCAACTTTTCTTTATTTTCCCTCCACAGCTTTTCCACGTCAGACTCCCTATTTGTGTCACTTTCTAATGTCACGGTCTATTCCCTGAAGTCTTTCCTCAAACAGCTCATCAGATTTCCTTTCCCCACAATTCGAGATTAACACCAACGGATTACTCGGATTTGATTGATCTTTTGGAATTGTTTTGGAAAGCAACAGCTCTGTCCCCTGAAAATCTGGAATAGTATCTGCTGACTGTGAATGCACCTCTGTTTCCTTTTCTGTTCTTAAAATCTCCGGTGATGGACCCCCCTTACGAACCACCACTACTGGCGGTTTCCTACTGGAAGTTGAAGGTGCTGTTTTGGCCGAGCTGGTTTTCTTTGAGTAAAAACCTGGCACCACGACAACATTCTTCCTAGCTTGTGTGAAAGGTAATGCACGTATCCATGGACCATATTGTTGTGACTCTGGCTGCAAGGTACCCTCACTTTCAATCCACAGGTCGCAGTCTCTATTGGCATGAGTGAGGCAGCCACACCAATAGCAAAGGTTGGGGAGACGTTCATATTTGAATGATACCCACAGTTCTCTGCCACTTTCAAGAGAGATTACATGTCCACGGCTTAGAGGCTTGGATATATCCACCGTGACTCTAACCCTTACAAAGCTGTCCCCTTCCACATCTATGTTTCCCTCAGGTCTACTCACTGTGCCAATAGCTTCACATATTTTTTCAGCTATCTTTTGTGTCCTGAATCTGACTGGTATATCATGTACACGTACCCAAAAATTAACCATGTTAAAATTTATATCACATAAATCAATATCTTTTTCATGGCGCTGCAACACCATAAGGTGTTTATCGAAACTCCATGGTTCTGTTGACAATATTTTTTTCCATCTCCTCCTTATTATCAAACATGAATAACACTATATGATCTTCTTCCTTTGTGACCTTGAACCCGTTTTTTGATCTCCATAACGGGTTGAAAGTATTTGCAATGGCTTCAATGTTCAACGCCCGCTTGGTCAAAAATTTTGCAACAAGTGTAAATTCCGGTGCTGCTTCATCTTCTGTCAGGTGAAGGCCAGACTCTTCCTGATCTGAAAGAGTTAGGCAGCTCCAGGATTTGGTGAGGTCCTCCATCGTTGATACTATTTCCCAATCCCCACGAAAAGAAAAAACCACAAAACTTAAGGTAACACTGTTACCAAAGGGATGAAAAAACTCCTTCAAAGAAGGGACAACTAATTCTACAACCTAGGAGAAGAAGGAACATTACATGTTTATTCAAAGGAAGTTCTACTCTTTAATAAAAATGTCATCAACTTTATACAATAAAATTTGTTTTGATTGTTCAGTGAATACAAGTAATATAAATATATTGCGAATATAAAATTTCCACTTAATTATTGTTTTTTTTTATTGTTATTGTTATTGTTATGTCAACAAAATGTAGAGTTTTATCCTCTTGAATTTGGATGACTAGTAAAAGGTAATTCAAGCATGTCAAGTTAGCTATCCAGCATAATTGTGGTCCTTTTTGCCCGCTGTCTCTTTATACCAAAGATAGGAGGTATTCTGATAGAAAGAACCACTGTACTTTAAAAAACATAAATATGATTTTTTTTAAAGTATGTAAATTATTATCCATATTACAACGAAATTTTTATAAACTAATCATGAATGTGTTGGATGTATTTCAATAATATAATAAATAAATTGTTGAATTATGTTTTATTATTAGTAACACATTTAATTATGTCTTAAGAAAATAAAGAATGGGTGAAAAAAAGAAAAAAGAAGAAGCCACAACTTTCAAGGATGGTAGTCTTAAGGGCAGCAAAAGGAACATCATTTGAACAATTTTTTTTTTTTTTTTAAAAGTCATTATTTCACTCACCTAGATGAATACATTTCTTAAAGGAAATTTCACTGGACAACGGCTGAACTGAATTTTGTCTCATCATACCTTTCGCAAACCAATGGAAAGAAAAGAATTTCTTATTGTCATACCTTTCACAACCAATAAAAACAAAAAAGATGTTCAAGCATCTAAGTCTAAGTTATTATCAGTATTGGAATTAAATAAATCCATTGAATAAGTAATATTTAGAAATATATTTTAACAAGTTTTAAATGAGTATGAACTATTAGAAAAACAATAAATAAAAATAGAGAGAATCCATATAGTAAGTAATTCTAACTTAGGGGAAAGCTCAAGCAACCTAAGGTAACATATTTTTAAGCAAATTATTTTTGGAACACTGCGTGATTGTTTTACTCGATTCTAAAAAAAAAAATTATTACACTTAAGATAATAGTTCATAAATATAAAAGAAATTTTGTTTTATTTGCTCAATGGATACAAGTAATAATAATAAAAAAAAAGGATACAAGTAATATAATTTTCTTTTATAGAATTTCAACCCGACGTCCATTTCTAATGATTGTCATCTTTATCATTAGACCAAGATATCAATCAGTTTTTAGTATAAACGAAAATTGAACCATAGATCTCTTATTCAATTATCAGAGACTTTAATAGTTGAACTAAATAAAACCACAATATAAAAATATTTTGAACATAAAACTTTCACTTAAATATTATTGTTATTTTTATGTTTAATTAAAATTAGCCAACCCAACCCAAAGGATAAATCGTAAATAGGCCAACTTGCACCCGTCCTATTTCAAATGTAGGGTTAATCCGAGTCAACCTATGCCCGATTTTTTTTTTAAATAAGGGAATTTTTAAATTCATTTTAATAGGTAATATGCAATTCTGGATTTCTCTCTTAACCATATTTATAACCATAGTTGCTAGTTCATGAGTAGTTAGCCAAACTTTAGCTCTTTTGTTCAAACTAATAATGTAATTGTAGCTTGCTTAATAATGCTTAAGCTTGGATTCCAAATTTTTAAGAGCATGGATTATCAAATTCAAAACTCTAGCCCCCCTTGATTATTAGAGTTCTACTAGGAAGTTATTTATAAATACTACCTGTGGACTTTGACGTGACTGTTAAGTTAATGAACAATTAACACCTTGAACCAAGGGAATCAATCTCGTACTAGAGGCTGTACCGGTTTGACCAGTGGAACAATATATTTCGGTATTGGTCAATACCGGTGTACCGTTTCAGGTTTACTATTATTATATATATATATATATATATATATGTATGTATGTGTGTGTATGTGTATTTATATATTATAATAAATATAAAAGTTTACCATAAAACATTACCTCAATTCAGAACAAATTATTCATGATTTTAGACTTTAGCATCAATTAAAAAAAAAAACACAATATAAAAAATAGAAAGCTTAATTACCATTTTGTCCAAATAATACTAATAAGTTAATGCAAGTAAATTATCATTCTGTCTTTACAAAAATTCAAAAATTACAAAACTAAAAATAAATAAATAAAAAAAGCTTTTTTTCCCTACCAGTACGCTTGGTATTACCTAAAATCGACCAGTACATTGCCAGTACGGCCGATATTTAAACCGGTACGAAATGTTGGCGTTTCAATATCGGTATATGTACTGGTACGGTACATACCGGCCAGTACTGATACGATATCGACTACCTTGCCATGAGCTCTAGGTTTTTGACATATCAATCCTTTTGTTAGCATTTTTAGTTAAAGCTTAACGGATTTAATCACATGTTGTGCGCAATGTAATAATGGCAATGAACATTATTGATGTTGTAGAATCATGTGCACGGTATGTGATTAAATATGTTAATCTTATATGGAAAATAATGATTGAAGGTTTGATTTGTCATGAACCTTATGTCCCGGTGTAATTTTTCAAAAAGAAAGTCCAAGGACCAAATTGACCCTCCCATTGATTATCAAAAAAAAAAAAAAAAAAAATGACCCTCCCATTAATGTCCAAGAGTGATAGCTGGGAAAAAGCCACCTTACCTGAGATTATGACACAAACAGCCTTAGGCGCATGCTTTGAGCTTCACTTTTCAATTTTTTTTTTGAATTTGCTCAAATAAGATGAAATTGATCTAGTAATTCATACCTCTATCCTTTTTCATTAATCAAGAGTGTTTGGTGCTCCCTTCCTCTCTCCTAAACCCCTCCTTTCTTCCATTTTTTTCAATTAGCCTTTTGTGTTCTTACTTCTTAGTGTTGAACTTATTTACCAAAATTTAGATTGCTTGTAGCTTGAATCATGCACATCTAACTTTTGGACTTGAGATTTAGATAGGAATGGCAACAGGCCAGGTTCGAGCTGGGTTTTTCATACCCAAACCCGGCCCATTTAATAAAAGGGTTTTTTTATGCGGGGCCCAGACTCGTCCCGCCAAGCCCCGCGGCCCCGTTTAGCCCTACTAGATTTGGGCCCAATTCACAGCCCAAATTGTGGCCCAACCAAAAAAAAAAAAAAAAAAATGAATTGAAGTCCAAATTCATTTTTGCCTAGATTTAGGCCCTATGATGTGCAAATTCAAGCCTAGATAACATGGCCCAAATGCCAAATTAGTCCAAATCATAGGCTATTAATCATAAAGCAATAAATCAACTGTTAATTATAAATCTATAAATCAATAAACCATAACTAATATCATAAATCAATATAAATCACCTCTTAATTATAAATCTATAAATCAATAAATCATAGCTAATATCATAAATCAATATAAATTGCCTGTTAATTATAAATCTATAAATCAATAAATCATGGCTAAGATTATAAATCAATTAATCACCTAGCTAAAATAACCATTTAATCATAAACCAATAAATCATAGCTAAAATCACCTACTAAACATAAAAATAAAATAAATCCAACAAGTCCAAGAAATTAAAAAACTAAAAAATAAATCCCACAAGTGACAAGTTTAGAATAATTACAAACCAACAAATTAATCCAAGAAGTCTAAGAAATTAAAAAGTACTAAATTAATACAAAAAGTCTAATTCTCCACAGCTGTGACACAACTCCCATCCTCTTCATTAGGCTCCCCATCATCAAGAATTAATTGAAGTGTACAATCTCTAGGTATAGTTGAAGGACCTATAACAACAATGAATTAAAAAATGGAATAAACTTCATCAAATTATAACTAGTAAAAATAAAAATACAATTTTGATTTTATAAATACAAATTAGTCAATTGCTAACTGTTGATTTCACTCTATAACCAATTCTGAGCACACATCATTGCCTCTGTAGTCTTGGGATGAAGCCTACTACAGTGTGGACTTAACAATCTCCCACTAGTGGTAAAAGCATATTATGAAGTAACAGTTGTGACAGGAATGGCTAAAATATCTCTTGCAATCCTTTGTAAAGTAGGATACTTGAGACCATTACTTTTCCACCATGTCAAAATATCAAAGTCTTCACTCCTCTTCAACACTCCCTCATCAATGAAATGATCTAATTCCATTTGGGCCACATGATTTGAAGTACTTACAGGCATATGAGAACTTCCTTCATTATCTACGGGGAACTCATCTACATCTCCATACTCATCAAGCAAATCATAACAAAGATTCTTAATTTTTTCAATCTCCAAATCAAAATTATCACCACAAATGTTAGGATAATAAAACTCCAATAACTTCATCTTATATCTTAGATCCAAGATAACAGCAACAGCCATAACAACATTAACATTAGCCCAATAAGAATTAAATTTAGCAAGCATGCTTTCTGCCATCGTACTCATCATCTCATTTGAAGACAAACTCCATCCATTTAATGCAATTTTCAACTCACACACTAAAGTAAAATACATATTAGTTGTGGGGTACTTATTGTAACACCCCAAACCCATACATAGGATTTAGATGCATAACATGTCTTATAAATAATCAACAATAATATAATGGAACAGAGCATAATTAAATATCCACCAATAAACTTCAACCCATCAAAAAAAAAACTTTCCAATGAAATCCGTAAAACAAAAACTTTAACAATAAAGTCTCCAAATACAATCTCAAAGAGTTCTACAAATGCCAAACTCACTATCCTAAGAAAATATACTAAAACAGTCCATCAACTATCATAGCACTAAAAGAAGTCTTCAATCTATGTCTCCAATGATCTACCACCAAAAGATATTCCAATGCTCTAATCTGAAAGGGTGGAGAAAGGGAGTTGAGCTAGAAGCCCAATAAGAGACTACATAACATGAGGATGTCTTTCAAAACAAAACATTAGTACCATTGACAAAATATAGTCTTTACAAAACATTTACAAATAGTTTTAACAGTAATACAATATATTCTATAAAACTGTCAAGAATAGAACATTTAACTATAACGCTGTAATTCTTAAATAAAATAATAATCACTTTAGTTAGTAAAAATTACACTAAAGAGGTAAAAACAATATGTTATAACGATAAACAATTTTTTCCACTTATAAAGATCAATAACAATATAACAGTAGTTTGATATGAAAAATATTACACATTAGCCAAACAAAGACATAAGCTGCTAAACACTCGGTGGGTGATTCCCATAGGGAACAATAACACTAACCTCAAAGAGGTAACACTGGCTCCAAAGAGCAAACGATAACACTGCACCACACCACAATAACACTACATCGGCCGAAGACCAACATTTAACCCTGTGTTGGCAAAGGTTGCAGACTGTCTAGCTAACCGTTTGAAAACATTCTTATTTTATTACAATATTGCCAATATTAATCATATATCTTATAATAAATTCTTTCTCAAAAATATAGTTTTGAGTCATTCTTAACTTATACAGTTTCAAAGTAATATACAAGAAATAATAAAATTCAAATATGTGCATAAAGCATTGACAATAGTATAAGTTTTTGGAAACTTTACTTTTGCAATTATGTGTGTATATATATATATATATTTATTTATTTTTACCAAAAATATATATGAATATATACGTCTTGAGAGACGTCATGTTCTGAAGTCTACTTACCTCTAGTTGCTAATTCTCGTAGTCTAGATCCAAAATCAAATGAGCTTTTCCTTCACACCTAAAAGTAAAGGAGTAACATAATTATATAATTAATCCACCTTGACGTATACCATAAGGATATAAGGGACACTTCTTAATAATTTACTAGTCTTTAAACATCTCTACAGTCCTCTATAACATATTACTTCTCCTTACTCCTATTATGTCTTCGTGGCTAATAGAGGTATTACAACCCGTAAGGATACCATCTAATGAGAATATGCATGCTGACTATTCACCAAGATTTTTATCAAGTCGTAACAGGTTAATACCAATACAACCATTGTCTAGATAAGTGTCACATTCATATTTTCTTTAAGATTTCATATAACACTTCAACACCACCATGAAATACTCTATAAGATCCAAATATATTTATAACATCCATAAAAATCTCTACCCGTATAGTAATCTATAGCATGTACTGAATGTTAGAATTTTAATCTAACATATATATAATATCCAAGGATTTTTTCTACCCGTAAGCCATAGAAAGAACACAATAGATTTACCAATTAATTCCTACCCGCAGGACCTAGTGACCAGAAGCATCTATTGATAAAAGATTAGAACTTGACCATGATATAGATTACAAGATTCAAAAGTCCAACCCCACTACCATGCATAAACTCTAACAACGTAGGTTATTTCCATGAGGGTTTGAGAGAGAGATATACCTGACCACATGACCACACGGATGCAGAATTTGTCTCTTGTAATTTTGCAGTCTCTTTCTTTCTCTCTATATGTTTCACAAATACACTATTTTACCTTTTAGCTTCACATGCTAAAACTGTTTCCACTAGCGCTGAAATTAAAGCCTACTAGAACTTAAATAAGCTTTCAAGACTTTAATTCCCACTAAACTCATATTAAGGTGGTTTAGATAGGCTAAAACTCGAAAGAGTTTCAATAACACTTAAACTCCTAATCCAAATAGGAAATCTCTTATCCTTTTCCTTAACTAATAAGGAGACTAAAAGCTAAATATGAATAATCCACAAAAATAACTCTCACGTTACATCTTCTTTTATTTATTTTCTTTGTAGTAACCATAATATAAAATAATATCACCTTCAGAATAAATTAAATAATTCATCAATTCCACTCTAAAAGCAATTAAATTCAATTAAAGTGAGGCGGGTGTTACACTTACGACTAGGGAAAAACTCAGTCACACTATGAAACAACTCCAACCTCCCACAAATATCTTTGGCTACCTCCCAATCATAGTCATGTGGCAAACAAGTATAAGATGCTTCACGTTTAGCCAAACGAGATAAAACATCTTTATAAATCAATGCAGTAGAAATCATTAATTAAGTTGAATTCCAATGTGTCTTACAATCTAAGACCAACTCTTTGGTGCATTGAACATGCAATTGTCGTGCATTTTCATCAAATTTTTGCCTCCTTTTTGGTGATCCAATCCAATAAATCACACTATCACGAATCATTTCAATACCATAACTATTAGAAACTAAAAGAATATGAATCCCTCTATTTGCCTCAGATTGTAACATCTAGGAGTTATGTAGTAATGGTATTGGACCGTTACACTACCCCACTAAGTCTACTATCCCATTCAATATTAATGGAGTGGTGTGTATATAAACACCAAGAATAGTACACATTGAACAGTGGACGAATTATGCATTTTTTATAGTGTTTATAGAGTGTTGTGAGGCTCTTAGGTTTTGGGTTATGTTTGCATCACTCTAGTAGTGTGCAACACCATCGGAGAAACGTTTTTGGTTCGTGGGTTTCACAAACTGAAATTCAAAAGGTGTTTAGATAGCTGGTTTGCTTGGAGGGTGGCTCTAGACAACGTAGAACAACCTCAAAGTTCTTGGGTGATCGTTGGTTTAGGCCAAGAGAGGTATGCCGAAAAAAACGATTATTTATATTCAGCTGCAAAATCTATTTCTTACATTGGTATCAGAGCATTTATAGGTTGTTCTCAATGTCATAGACATATATGATTAGTTCTTAATGCGTTATATGCTTCTGTGGTATGCTATGAATTTCTATGCACCTCATATGGCCTTCAATGGAAAGTTTTGATTCTGAGCATTTCATGCCTTGAAATTAATATATGTTGTTTATATTACATGTATTAATATCTACCTTAAGTTTCGTAGCAATTTTCTAAGTGTGCCATGAGATATAGCTTAACAAAATTTAGAACACCGAAACTTTAAGGACAAAACTGTTCTTATATGATTTCTGTTTACAAATTATAATTTCATATTATGAATCTATATGTTATAAGCTTTAAATCAGTATGTGGTATGTTAAAAATGGACTTAAAATGAAGAAAATATAAAACTTTGAAACTCATGTCTGAAACAAGTTTTCTTGGCTGAAAAAAAAATTGAGGGGAGCGGATGAAGGTAGAAGACAACGTTTTAGGCATCACGTCTTTGCCACTTGCCAAAAGGGCTAGAGTGGTAGCAAATTAAATAAAAACAAAACAGGTCCTACAATATTTTATTACCTAAATGGTGTTTGTATTTGCTCAAATACTTTTAGCATATACTGTACAATGGGCCACGTTTATGCCTATTAAAGCCTATTGCATCTATTTCACCGATTATTTAATTAAAAAAAGGATGGTGTGGCCATAAATTTTCTTGTGGATTAAAAGTTTTTTGTTGATTGTTCGGGAATTGCTTTTAAACCTGTAGCATGACATGTGAATAGTATTTCTTGTTTAAACATCATGACGATTCATTATTCTTAGATTTAAAGGGCTGCTGCAATTTACTAGTGATGATGCTACTCTTTATTGGTGGTGTATATATTTTTTAAGAAATATTTAATGATATGGAATTGATTTAATTTTATAAATTATTTAATTCCGTTATTATTTCTTAGTGAAATATGGTATTAAAAATATTTACACAACGTTAAATATTATATTTAATGCGACAAAGAAATAATTATTTCTTAGTAAAATAATGAGATGCCTATATGAATTGTTCTCATGAGTTTAAATTGTGATAGCATCTTTGGCTTAATAGTTAATTGATAAAATTGGTGAATTGTTTTTAATACATATTTTTTGTAAATATGAAATATAGAATAGTGGGAGTATGGTTGAGTTGTGTTATCTCCCATACATAATTTTGCATGAATAGATTAAAATTAAGCTTAGTAATAAACACTAGTGGCGCAAGAGATGATTAAGAAGCTTAGCCAATTTTTGATATTGCAACGTGTGTTGATTATCTAAGTTTATTTTAGATCGAACGTCAAAATTTTTTGAAATGTGTGTGTAATGTCCCATTTGTGAAATTTTGTAGTGAAATGGCTTCCAAAGGTATAGTTGCTGATCTCAATAAAGAGAGAAATTGGATAGTGAAAATTACAATATTTGGCACTGCAAAATCCAATATGTGCTGAATGAGCAAGAAGTTCTAGAGACTCTAACTTATTCGTTGAGTAAAGCTGATGAGGGAAGCACTGAGTAACACCAACGTGATCTTGTTGCCTATGAAAGTTGGCGCGAGAAGGATTTGTGTGCGCGCTTTACAATGTTGAGTAGTATGCATAATGACTTGATTGGTGAATTTGAGCAGTATACAACTACACAAGATATGTGGAAAGCTCTAAAGCTAAGATATGGAAGGACATCGGCCACTAGACTGCGTGGCTTAACAATGAAATTTGATTCATATAAGATGCTTTCTGAAGATACGATGAAGCAGCATCTTAGGGCGATATCCTCCATGATTCGAGAGCTTAAATCAGCTATAAACAATCTTACTGATGAACAACAAGTCCAAGTAGTGATTCGTTCACTACCAAGTTCAAGGGAAACGATGTGTCAAAATTTGACACATAATGAGAACATCAAAACATTTGATGATGTGGCTCGTCACTTGGAACTTGAAGCTGAGCACCTTGAAGCAGCCAAGCTGATTAGTTCTGTGCACATGGCTGAGACTAGCTCGCATAAGGCATCTAGGCCTAAACGTAAGCAACCTGATTACGCTCCTAGACAAGAGAGACCAAATGGGCCACCGCCTAAGAAGGCTAAGTTTGTCAAGCGCAATACTAGAGGAAAGCGCATAAAGAATGACAAGTCTAAGTTAACTTGTTATAATTGCAGAAAGAAAGGACATTTTGCTTGTGATTGCACTGAGCCAAAAAAGATAACACCTAATCCTACATCTCACCATGTTTTTGTAACTAGTCATGTCCTTGTTGCTAATTATGCTCCTGTGTGGACTGTAGACTTAGTGGCAACAGAACATGTAGCGAGATATAGAGTGGGATTTGTGGAGTATTGCCGGATTTCTGTTAGATGTAGAGACATCAAGGTGGGTAACGGAGCTAGTGTGCAGGTACTTGGAATTGATACCAACAAGCTAGAATTGCAAGGTGGTCGCACTCTGTTGCTCCATGACGTGTTATATGCTCCAGAGATCCGGAGGAACTTACTTTCCGTGGTTACTTTGTTAAGACTTGGTTTCCAATTTATTTTTTAGAATAATTATGTTTTATTGCATTTGGGAACAATTTATTATGGCCGTGGTTTTATTTCAAATGGTTTTTTAATTTTGGATATTGAATATTATAATAATGATAGTTCAATTTTTTTGACTTCATCTGATAATACTTCTGATAATTCAATTATATGGCATGCTAGGCTTGGCCATATAGGGCAAGAGAGGATGACTAGGTTAGCTAGAGAAGGCCTTATGGGCAATCTCGCTAAGGTCACTTTGTCCACATATGAACATTGTCTTGTGGGAAAGTAAAAAAGAAAACCATTTGGAAAAGCCACAAGGGCATCTTTTCCATTGCAACTAATCCACTCTGACATATGTGGTCCAATGAATGTGAGGTCAAGGCATGGAGGTTTCTACTTCATCACATTTATAGATGACTTTACACGTTACAATCATGTTTACTTGATTTCTCATAAGCCTGAGGCTTTAGATTGATGATATTGATTGAGAATCAATTAGACAAGAGCATTAAGGCTCTCAGAACTGATCGTGGGCGTGAGTATCTATCTGAGCAATTTAAGGAGCTTTGTGATGAAAAGGGAATTGCAAGACAGTTAACAATGCCTTATACACTGCAACAAAATGGTATAGCGGAAAGGAGAAATCGAACACTGCTAGAGATGGTTAGGTCAATGATGGCGCAAGCTAACCTACTGATTTCGTTTTGGGGGGATGCACTTTTGACTGCAGCCTATATACTTAACCTAGTGCCTTCCGAATCAGTATCTTCCACACCTTATGAATTATGGACCGGCAAGAAACCTGATTGAATGACTTGCGACCATGGGGTTCAATAGGTTATGTTTACAATACTTCTCATAGATATGGGAAGTTAGGGCCTAGAGGAAAGAAGTGTATCTTTATAAGATATTCTGAGCATTCCAAAGGCTATGTATTGATAAGTGAACAACCAGATGGAAGTGTGACTGAATTAGAGTCACGTGATGTTGATTTCATTGAAAGTGAATTCCCTAACATAGGTGAGTTTGAAAAGAACTTGACTCTTTATGAAATGATGGATCAAAAGGATAGGCACCCCAAGTAGACTCTTTATGAAATGATGGATCAAGAGGTAAGCACCTCGAGTAGACTAGTAGAGGACAAGGAAGAAATTCCTAAAACTCCTAGAGACAGTGGGAGCGACTCACAACCTAGTGGGAGCACACCACTAGAAGTTGATCCATAACAACCTCAGTCACGTAGAAGCAACTGTGGAAATGTTCCTCGTCGTCATTTTGAGATTGAAGGGGAAGCTTTCATGATTGCTTCACAGGATGATGATGAGCCAAAAACTGTGCAAGAGGCTCTCTCATCTTCTATTATTGATGAGTGAATGAAAGCAATGAATGATGAAATGGAGTCTATGAGGACTAATCAGGTCTAGGATCTAGTAGACCTACCGTTAAGGCGAAAAGCAATTGGGAACAAATGGGTTCTTAAAATCAAAAGCAAGGCGGATGGGTCAATAGAAAGGTATAAAGCTCGATTAGTAGCAAAAAGATACACTCAAAAGGAGGGTGTTGACTACGAGGAAACCTTTTCTTCGGTTTTGAGGTTTGCCTCTGTTCGACTCATTCTAGCCATTGTTGCAAACTTGAATTTGGAATTGTACCAAATGGATGTTAAGACAGCTTTTCTCAATGGAAAACTAGATGAAGAAATCTATATGGATCAACCTATTGGCTTTGTGACCAAAGGTCAAGAATACAAAGTGTGCAAACTTAAGCGATCCATATATGGTTTAAAGCAGTCATCTAGACAGTGGTATCTGAGATTTCATCGAGCTGTTTTATCGAATGGGTTTACGATGATCGAAGAAGATCACTGTGTCTACGTAAAATAATCCAAGGAAAGTTTCATTTTTTTTGTCATTGTATGTCGATGACATATTATTGGCCAGTAATGACATGGAGATGATTATTGCCACAAAAGGGTGGTTGTCCTCCAACTTTGGGATGAAGGACATGGGTGAGGCAAATTATATTCTAGGAGTTAAAATCCTTAGGGATCGCTCAAAGAAACTTTTAGGTTTATCACAACAAACCTACATTAAGAAAGTTCTTGAGCATTTCCAAATGCATAATTGCCAACCCATAGATACTCCAGTTACAAAAAATGAGAGCTTAAGCCTTGATATGTGTCCTAAGACTCAAGATGAAAAAGACCAGATGGCTCGTGTTCCTTATGTTAATGCAGTTGGAAGCTTGATGTATGCAATGATGTGTACTCGACCTGATATATGTTATGCTGTTGGATTAGTCAGCAGATTTCAGTCTAATCCAGGACTTGCTCATTGGAAAGCTGTTAAGAGGATATTAAGGTATCTAAAAGGGGACAGCGGACTACGTCCTTTGTTATCCGGGTTCAGATTTGCGTATGATTGGCTATAGTGATGCTGATTGGGGTAGTGACCTAGATGAACGCGAATCTACATCTAGATATGCTTTCTTGCTAAATAATGGCGCCATCACTTGGAGTAGCAAGAAACAACCCTTTATAGCATTATCAACTATGGAAGCAGAGTATGTAGCATGTTCAGCAGCTGTTTAAAAAGTAGTTTGGTTAAGGAGGTTCTTTCAGAATCTTAAGGTTGTCATGGATGTCTCGGATCCCGTTACGTTACATTGTGATAGCATGGCAGCACTTACCTATGCTAAAGATTCTAAGTATCATGGTAGAACCAAACACATTGATATACGATATCACTACATTCGAGACATGGTTGCTCACAATGAAGTGGTTCTAAAACACATTTCTACAAGCCTCATGATTGCTGATCCACTAACAAAGCCTATAGGAAGGGATGTCTTTCAGGCTCATGTTAGGAGTTTAAGGCTGCGTAGAATATGAAGATATGTTGTTTTTAGTTATCATTTATTGTACTCTTTTGGGATATTTGGTTTTAAATGCATATGATGTTATTCAGTTAATAATATGTATGTATACACACACATATATCATATGATGAGTTCTGTGGTATGAAAGGTATGTCAGCAGGCGTAGGTTGGCTCACTCACATGAGCGATTGCCTCTAGCGCTTGAGTAGTGAGCAGAGATGAGACATTGTGTCATTTAATGCTTATATAGCATATATAGATGGTTGACACAAACAGATGTCACCTTAGTTGGAACTAAGATGAGGTTTACAATATATTTATCTTAATTAGACCGTACATGGATAACCTATGGTCCATGTAGCCTGTGGTTAGCCAGATGCGAGACCTTATTTGATGCCTAAGTTGGCAAGCGAATAAAGGACTCGAGTTAGGTGCTTGAATAGCGACTAGACTAAGATTTGTACAGTGTATTGAGTTAAGACATACGCTCTTACTTAAGAGAACTCCACCGTAGCATGTATTTCATACTACATGTGCTTGCTTGACCAAAAGTGGTGGTGAGAGAATAAATCCCTGCTTCCTCACCGTGTGAGTCCTATGGATCTTTCATTAAGATCCTACTTATGCCGTTGTTACTTTTGACTATGTCTTGAAGCTGAGGTTTTGATGTCTGCTGCTTTGGCATGTTACCTATGGCCATGTTGGATTCGGTCTAAAAGGACATTGCTGGGAAAGCAATTGTACCAAAGTTAAAGGACATGAGTGCAAAGGGAAGACTATTTTTGTAACACATCCTTATATTTGTACTCACTGTCGACAGGTTATAGCACTTATGGTAGCGAAATAATTGTGAGTACATCTAGATAATTATGCTGGATTAGGCATAAGTCTGAGTATAAACTTAAGAGGGGTTAGAGATGCTTGATTCGATGTGTTAATATATGTCTAGAGCATAACGAGACACTTTAGGGATGTTGCTATGCTGGTCTTGGTATAAGATTTAGTATAGTGCTCCCAAATATGTTTTTCAAATGTGCTCGGTGGTCGCAAAACCTATTTGCCAGTATGAACACACTGAGAAACACATTGAGAGATGGATAATAGGGCCATACCCACAGTGGATGAGTGGGAGATGTTAGAAACTGAAAGAATATGGACAGACACCCAATGTAAGAATGTCCCTCTATTTGCCTCAAATTGTAACATCTAGAAGTTATGTAGTAATAGTATTGGACCATTACACTACCCCACTATCCCACTCAATATTAATGGAGTGGTGTGTATATAAACACCAAGAATGGTACATATTGAACAGTGGATGAATTATGCATTTCTCATAGTTTTATAGAGTGTTATGAGGCTCTTAGGTTATGAGTTATGTTTGCATCATTCTAGTAGTGTACAACACCGTCGAAGAAATGTTTTTGGTTTGTGGGTTATACAAACTGAAATTCAAAAGGTGTTTGGATAGCTAGTCTGCTTGGAGGCTGGCTTTAGACAGCGTAGAACAACCTCAAAATTCTTGGGTGATCATCAGTTTAGGCCAAAAGAGGTATGCCGAAAAAACCGATTATTTATATTCTGTTGTAAAGTCTATTTCTTACAATCACCAATAAGAGACAACCCATCTTGAAAAATCAAAGTCAAAATATGTGCAACACACCTCATATGCAACATAGAGCCATTCAACATAAGAGAACTAGTATCAAGCTTATTCAAGAGAAGTCTTATCATGGCATCATTAGTACTACAATTATCAATAGTTATTGTGGACAATTTCCTATCAATGTTCCACTCTAAAAAACAATCAACAAGGACTTCAGCAAGGACATCTTTCGTGTGTGGAGAAGGAACATAAACAAACCTAGAAAAATAATAAGAATAATTATAACATAACTCAATAAACATTCTATTTAACATAAAATCTAAACATTCAATTTAACATAACTCAATAAACAATCTAAACATAAAGCTTTTAACATTCAATTTAACCCAATATTATAAACTCAATTCATATAGTTTAATAGGTTTAACATTCATAGATTAAAAAGTTACCTTAAAACCCGATTTTGCAACGTCCAAGTTTGATCAATAAAGTGAGTGGTAATGACCATGACCCCTCTCTTTTTGTTACTCGAACTCCACATATCAGTTGTAATTGTCATCCTACTTCCATTCTTGTCCGTCATCTTCAAAGCTTTCTCCCTCTCATTATTATAAATTTTAAGAATGTCACTCTTTAAAGTGTTTCTTGAGATAAGCTTAAACAAAGGTTGAAGAGAATTCACAAATTCTCTAAACCCAATGTGGTCAACTATTGAAAGTGAGTATTCATGTAGGATGACCATACGAGCAAAATTATTCTTCACTTTGTTTTGATCAAATTGGTAAGCATTTAAACCCATCGTTCCATCCACCTTATTTTGTTGTATAATTAACACTTGTTGATATGTATCTTTTATATCTTTATACTATAACCGTGGACATCTTGCCAAATGATTATGCAAATGGGATGTACCTTGGCTAGAGTCACCCAATTAAAGCTTGCTACAATGATGGCATTGGGCTTTAAATTTCCCATCAACTTTCTTCCTTGTGCTCCCAAACATTTGAAGTAGTCTTTCTTTTTCTACTTGTATCCTCATCCTCATTTGTACCCTCTTACTCTCCCTCTTCCCCTGTCCCTTGACTCTCTTCCTGTTCCTCTACCTCTAAGTCCTCTCCCACTAAGTCCACCATTGGGGATTTCGGACTCCTAACTGGTTCAAAAGTTTGGGAGTTAGAAATTCTATCAATCAAAACAAATATTCACAAATTCATTATTACACATACTCATTGATTAATGGGCACAAATTCATAATTACACAGATTCACAAATTCTATCAACCCAATGATAATTAAACATGATTAACTACAAATTCAAACACTTACTCGTTGTTTAATGAGCATAAAGGTGATGGTGATTCTGAGGGTGGGCTGCCAGAAGGCGACAATGGCGAGGGTGATCTTGAAAATGGCAAAGGAGACCACATAGCTGGCAAGGGACAACTTCCGGTTCTCAAAGGAGAGCTACTTGAAGAGGGAGAACCAGATTTGTTTATGTCTCCCATCTCCGTTTTAGGCACTGCATTCACAACAAACACAAAAAAACAAAAAACAATTTCTTCCATTAAACAATTACACTTTCTTTGAAAAACATTTTTCCATAAAATTTATTTTTCCATTAAACTACACTTAATTATTCACTCATCAAAAATGAAATGTCCCACTCACTTTTTTATAGCTAACATAACAAGGCTTACAATATGGTGATATTTCAAAGAAAAATAACTCATATTGGTGATTTTTATTATATGTTACATGAATCAAGCTCTGATATCATGATTGAAATTCATATAAAAGGAAGGTTGAAGCCATTGTCTAAAACAGATTGAAGATTAAAAAAAGGAGCACAATAAAAAAGATTTCACAGTTATGAAGGACACAAACTATGCAAATATGAAGGGAAAGAACAAGGGAACAGAAACAATATAAGTGAAATGGCTGGATTTCAAAATAATGAAAATCCTTAACAAAGAAAAATGATCCATATTACAAAAACAGAGTTCAAAAAGTTCATTGATTAAGTCTTTTTTGCTTTTCTGAACCAAGATTTGCCGACTAACTCACTTACATATTTTACAATTTTATTTACTAATAATTCAAAATACATACTGACAATAAGAAAATGATTAAATGCACAGGTTGGCTTATTAATAATTAGGGAGGCTTACAATCATTTTCACAACTAAATTTCAAGTTCTCACCTTGTAATAGACCTCGGACCGGTGCTAAATGCTTGCTTGGGCCAGCGGTGCTTGAGAGTGAGTGAGACGAAGGCCGTGGCCCATGTGACTGTGTGAGGTGTGAGGGTGAGGCGCTAAGAGAGTGAGTGAGGCCGTGTGCTTTTGTGAGGGTGAGGCGCTGTAAGGGTGAGTGAGGCATTGTGCTTCTGTGAGGGTGAGGGACTGAGTGTGCTTCTGTGAGGGAGTGAGGCGTGAGCTAAAATGAGGGAAGGTTAGGGTTTGTTTATAGCTATATATATATATATATAGGGGGTTTTTAGTAATTTTCAGAGTAACTGAGTTTGGTCTGGCTTCAGGTTCAGGCTGGGTTTTGGGCCGAGTTTTATAAAAAAACCTGATCCCGACCTGGACCTACTTCGGGTTTTTTTTTTTTAACCCATACATGACCCTATTCCTTATCGGACCAGGTAAAATCCGGCTCATTAGGGTCGGGCCAAGCCGGATACCCGCGGGTCGAGCAGAAATTGCCATCCCTAGATTTAGATTGTGAATGAGTTAATGCCCTAACTAATAATGAGCAGCCCATGTTTGATGGTATTTATAAGCTTGCACATTCTTCTTCTTCTTTTGGCTTGAATATAAATCTTAAGCAGTTTGTTTGCTTTAGATGTATCAGATGCTCCATACTTATTACTCTTTATCATCAAACCAAAGACGCTAATTGATTTTTGGTATAAACTGGAAAAGAGACTTGAGAAAGAGATAAAGAAGAAGAGATTAAAAAAAATAGTGAGATTAGTAAAATACTACAAAAACAAAAATACACAAACTAATAAATTAATAATTTCAACAATGTCAAAGGAGACACTATGGGAAGTTGGTTGAAGAATTAATGCGGCATAAGTCAAGTTTAGTTAGTATATCAGTATATCTTCTCATTTTTTTTCAAAAATTTTGGGATATTAATGTAAGAAAAACGTACTAACCCTAGCAAATATTTTGATTGCCATGTCATGGATTAAGTGGCAATCTATTAACAGATTTTTTTATATAAAAAATTAAAATAACTAGTGTTATTAATTTTTTTTTTTTTTTTTTTTTTGGAAATATAAAACGTAACTAAATTTGTTTGCTAAATACCGACACAAAATCTGTACCGCGTTTGATTACTTGTTTAGGGAAAAATTCATTATTATGTGGGTAATAAATTGATTCTTTGCATGCCACTGCGTCAGAAAGATCGACTTTTTAACTAAATCCTAGTTAGTGTAGGAATTATTTTCTTTGACTGCCAACTAATTCAAATGGCAATTTGACAATAATTTTTTATCCACAATAATCAAAACCAAAGCCGGCTCTCTATTTTTAAGAATCACCTTCCTTCTCTTCTAGTACACAATACCATAGCCCTTTATTCTTCTATTTGTTGTGTCACCATGAATCCATTGTTTTCTTCGCATCTTCGTTGCAATCCTGAACAACCCAAATTACCCTCACGTGCTCAGGGGCGGCGCTACACTTTGTTCAGGGGGTTCATTGACTTCAATTTTTTTTTTTTTTTTATATATATAATTTATTTTTTTGTTAGTTTAATACTTTAATTTATTCTTAAAAATATTATTTTTGCACACCCTGACTTAAATTTTATACATCCTTATTACAAGTATTTCCAACTCTAAAAGTAAGAGTAAGTATTTGTGAATTAAAAGTGTCATTCTTTATTATAAATTTATATTATATGTATATAAGTGTGTCGAATTTTGATTGTGTGCATTACTTTTTATTATAATGTAATTTGTGTAAATAATGATATGTGTGGAAGTTTGTGTATACAGTATAGATATAAGAGAAATGTTTTGACACCACTTTTATGGGAAATATAAGAAGTGTCATAAGGGCATCCATTAACATAACCTTAAATATAATATAACTTTATATAATTTAGTAATTCGGAAATTAAGAAGGTTTGTTGCATGTGTATGTATTGTTATCATGTTATAATAACTTTTTGTTATAAAGTCAGAAAGATTCAAGAAAAAAATTGTAAAGTTAGTGATTGTTCAAGTATTTGATTAGTTAAGTAGACATGTAGTATATTATTTATATATGAATAAGTGTGGTTGTGTGCATCAATAATTGATACAAAACCAATGAGTTGAGTTTATTCATTTAGTTTAAAATATTTTGGCATAAATGCATTTTTAGTCCCTACATTTTGTACTTTTTTCATTTTGGTCCCTACATTTTATTTTTACCACTTTTAGTCTCTAAACCAATTAACGCCTGACATTTAGGTCCTTTTCGTCACCCAACTCACGACAAAAGCTGACGTGGGTATTAAAATATTATTAAAGAAATTATTTGACATTTTTTAAATGCCAAAATTTTTTAAAAAAAATTAATTACTCTATTTTAATTAAAAAATTAAAAAAAAAACAAACAAAAAAAAATTTATTTTCTTTCAAACAAAACCCTTTTCTCTCTTTATTCTTAGCAGAAGATGGGCCAGTGTAAGGAGGTGGGGTGTAATCAAAGTGGGGCATTTTGGGTGTGAGAATATCATTGTTGTCTTGAATGGAGTTTTGGGTATGGGCTAGCTGGGAGAGAAAGCAGCGAGAATTGGACCTAGACCTGGAATTTTTGTGCGATAGTGTCACTATGGTTTGGATGATTCACTGCATCTTCGTTGATAGTTGCTACCCTCTCTCTCTCTCTCTCTCTCTGTGCCTCTACATCTTAGTGAAGAAAGCTTTGTATTTGAGCAGCCAAAGAATTGTAATCTTTTGTAAACGTGGAAATGAGTCACTGTCTGGTTTGACATAGATCTGATAAGATTTGGGTTTGCTGGAGATTTGGGTTTGGTGTTTGTTGGACATTTCGCATTTTGAAATTTTTTTCTGTTTTTTAAGTTGTTAACTTGTTGTGGTATTGGAAGTTTCTTTGATTATGGTTTGGTTTGGGAGTGGATGAGTTGGGTGCTTTGCTGGGTTTCTATTCTTTGGACGGTTTGGTTTGGGAGTGGTTTCGTTGATGTGGTAGTGGATGATTTGATTCGATGGTGGTGCTTTGCTGGTTGCTGGGTTTCTATTCTTTTGCTTGGGTTTGATCTTCATGTTCTTTCATTCGGTGGTTTTTTCCAGTGGGTTTTTTTGAGTTTGTTAGCCAAGAAAATTTATGGGTTTGAAGGCTAAGGTTTGCTTTACTGGGGATATGGGTTTTGGGTTTGTTTTTTGCTGGAGATTGATTATAGGGAAGAACACTAGGGAAGAACACAAAGAACATGAATATGTTCTTCTGAAAAAATAAAAAAATAAAGGACATTTATTTTATGTATTTTATTTTGATGTGTTTGGTTATAAAGAAAGTACAAGAAAGGAAAAAAAAATGATAAGAAAATAAGGATTAATTTGGTAAGAATATGAATCATATATGGGGAAGAACATAAAGAACATGAATATGTTCTTCAGGAGAAAAGAAAAAAAAAAAAAAAAAAAAAGATTGGAATAAAAAAATTTTATTTTAATTAAAAGAAAGTAAAATTTTTGTTTGAAAGCCAGTAATTTTTTTTTGTTTGCTTTTTTATATTTTTTAATTAAAATTGAGTAATTAAATTTTTTTTTAATTTTGGCATTTTAAAAATGTCAAATAATTTTTTTAATAATATTTTAATGCCCACGTCAGCTTTTGCCATGATTTGGGTGACAAAAAGGACCTAAACATCAGGTGTTAATTAGTTTATGGACTAAAAGTGATAAAAATAAAATATAATGACTAAAATGAAAAAATTGCAAAATATAGAGACTAAAAATGCATTTCCGCCTATATCATAAAAACAAAGACAAATAAATAATAACAACTGCATAAAATAAAAATAAAAATGCTAAACAAACTTAATAAAATAAAATGGTCATAGCTACCCATAATGGCAATAAATACTTATAATGAACTATAATGTAACAATTCAAAATTTGAAAACGTGTAGAAGGAAATTGTAAACTTTATTTTTTTATTTTTTTATTTTTTGGTCAATAACTCGGTATATTCAAGTTCTCTTTTTACTAAAAATTTTTTCATTTAACTTTTTTAGTGACCCCTCTAAACAAAATTCCTGGAACCGTCATTGCACATACTATGTGGAGTTCTAAAGAGAAGAAGATATTTGGAAGCTTACTCAAAGAAATTCCACTTGATTGTCCACATATTTTCAATATAATTGCTAGTAAGCTGCAATCGAAAAGTATACTAGAGATTAAGGAACACTACGGGGAGTTAGTTGAAGGAATATTTGTGAGGCATAGACCAGGTTTCATAGGGGTACCAAATTATATATAGGAATAGTGAAATTGGTGAAACCAGTGGAGATAGATCAGTAGCACATGTTGTTGAAGAAAGACCCAATAAGAAGAAAAAAGGAAAATATATAGCGGCTGTTGTGGAAGAAAAACCCAAGAAACGAGGGAAGGGGAATCAATGGACCGAGGAAGAACATGAGTATGTATCAAAAACTTTTATTTATCCTTGTTTTTGTTATGCTATCATTAGTGTTAATTTGTTCATATATATATATATATATATATTTGTGAAAACAATATGATTTTTATTAAAAACATAAATAAAAATAAAAATATATAGAAATAGAAAACCCAATGATCAAACGTTACTGGTCGATTTTTAGTGGGTTGGTATTCTAGTTCTCATGTTAATCCAAAGAGGTGTTAGACTTATTAGCTATGTTGTCTAAGGAAATATTTATTCTTTTCATAACTCAATTGATGTAATATTGATAAAATTTTGTTGTTAGTTTTACTTTGATATGTGTTGACTGGCTTCACTTTGATTCGTGTACTTACACATCTCATGCATCATTTTTTCATGGGAATGAGTGAAATTCTTTTTTTTTTTTTTTTTTTTCCCTCTCTCTCTATAAACAGGTTGTTCAAAAGGGGTTTAAAGAAGTATGGTAAGGGAGATTGGAAAAGCATTGCAAGGCACTTCGTTTCGTCAAAGAACAGTTCACAAATTGCAAGTCATGCCCAAAAACACTTTCTTCGCCTTGAGAAAACTCATGCCAACAAAATGTAACACCCACCTTTGGATCAAATAAGGCCTCAATTTCCTAAGATGCACCCATGTTTCCAATTGCATCTGCTACCCATCTTCCTGTGCAGAGTGATGCCTTTCTTATTGATCCATTTTACCCTGAGTTCCATTCTAATTAGAAGTGTCATTATTGAAGACACAGGAGCAACTTCCTTTTTCATTTGTTTCATTTCTTAACATGCCTTAGACTTAACTTTTTATATTATTTCAAGACGTAGATTATGCACTTAGAGCCTTTACTTTTGGATATCATAGATGAATGTGGATGTTAACGATTTATTATAGATTGAATTTTATTATTTTTATCTAGATTATATGTGTGAATGTGTCATACAGTTGAGTGCATCTTATATAGTTATTTTAATTTATAATTTATATGACTCATTTGATCTTTCCACATATTCCATGATTCCATAATCCCATTGATCACCATAAGTCATGCTTATGAACGTCTTGTTCACCATTAGTAAATAGGAATTGCGTTATTTTAAGACACTAGTGTTAAAAAAATGGTGAACGAGGACTAAAGAGAAAAATAAAAAAGCCAAAAGACCGTCTTCTAGTCTTATTTTGGGCTTGTTATCTTTATTTAATATATATATATATATATATATATTTTTTTTTTCTAATAATAATAACTATCCTCTAGGCACACTCAGAGGCTCTTCTTTTTTTAGATAAAGATTAATAATTTGCATTTTTATTATAATTGGGATTTCTACTTTTTCCAATCACCAAAAAAAAAAAAAAAAAAAAAAAAAAAAAAAAAAAAACACCTAGGTGTGATGAAAAAAAATGAATACGTAGGATGAGTTTTGTAGATTAGAAGAGTTTTAAAACTAACAGAAGAGTGATTCTATTTTGTAGGGAGTTAGAGAGTAAAAGTAGGAATTTAAATCAATGTAAAAGTGGGAGTTTATTAGAAGTAGAAAGACATTTCAACGTAGAAGTAGGAATTTATTATTTTTGTCAATTTACTATTTTAACTTCATTTTTAAGTTTTAAATAGAGGTATTTTTTACCGTAAAAAAAAGCAATAACTAACTTTCTTTTATCAATTTACTATTTTAACCACATTTTTAAGTTATTGATTAAATAATTTAGTGGTATTTTTTATTTCAACATAGAAGTAAGACTTTATTATTTTTGTCAATTTACTATTTTAATCCCATTTTAAGTTTTAGATAAGGGTATTTTTTACAGTAAAAAAAATAATAACTAACTTTCTTTTATCAATTTACTATTTTAATCCCATTTTTAAGTTATTAGTTAATTAATTTAGGGGTATTTTTGACAGGAAAAAAAGTAATAACTAACTTTCTAAATCCTCTTAATATATACAGATAATAATAGTAGTAGTAATAAACAAGGTTATTTTGCATGATGAGGCAGGCGCACGGAAGGGACATAAATCCAACTACTAACAATTTGTGAATGCTAATCATACTAGTTAGTAATAATGTTCTTATAAATAGCACTAACGTACCTTTTATGTATTTTTAACACTAAGAGAAATTAGAATGGTAGTCACAGATCTAAATTCCGGTAACAAATAACAAAATATATCTCATTTACAATTAGATGTGGTCTGAACCTTTCAAATATTGATTCCACAACGGATATTAATCTATATATACTATAAAACCTAAGTATTTGACTCTTTGTTGACTTTTTTTGGAAGCTCTCAAAATTTCACAATATTAAAACAAAAAAAAAAAAAAAAAAAAAACTCTTTTCCTCTCCAAAACAAAACCTGATACTTATCTTTAATTAAAATAAATAAATAAATAAAAACCGATTGAAAACCCAAAACGAAGACACAAAAAACGTCATTCCTCTCAGTCCTTAGTTTCCACTCCCGCTAGAGCCATTCTCTTCCCCCACAACGGTACTGGCCCAAACTGCCTACTCTTCCAAGCAGTGGCGGAGAAAGGATCTAACTTGAGGAGAGGCAAAAATTACATTTGACAAGAACATTTATACACATACAAGCGAACATATACATATAATATTTGAGATCAATTTGTAAAATAACAATTCAGTCATGTGTATGCTAAGCCGTATTTAAATGCAAGAAAATTCCCAATAAAATAACATATTCATTATATTATATTTATCTATTTAGGAATTTATTTGCATGAATAATCCTTTTAAAATTTTAATTATGAAAAAAAAATTTATAACTCTACTTATGAATTGAAAGATTTTTAGTTGTTAGATAGACATAGAGTTCAACTTAGGTAAATTTCTACTATTTTTGTAATGCTATATGTTTTAGGTCTATTTATTTTAGCTTAACATGCAAACTTATTTTTCAAAAGAGAAATGCTATGTCTACAACATTTCTACAACATTTTTACAACATTTCCTAAGTGGCAGGTTGTTATTGGTTGTTATTGTTGGGGCAAAAAAGTAATCTTAGTGTTAGATTCAAATTTGAACCAATAACAACTAACCACCTGTGATTTGTTGTAAAAATGTTGTAAAATTGTTGTAGACGTAGCATCTCTCTTTTCAAAAACCATCCTATTTATTAACCATTTATTTATACTACAATACAAGATATGCATTTAAAAAGTTACCAAAGAAAGAGAGTAGAAAAATCAAACAATATGAAGTTATAAGTTAGACACACATCAAGATATATGTTTGTTTTATATATATATATATATATAATAGAATTGGGTTATATTAATATAGAATGGGCTAATATTTTAAGAAGGTAAAAGTGGGCAATGCTCCCAATCATCTCATGCAAGCAACTAGTTGTATTGTTTACGGTTTTATAACTTTTCATTTGTAATAGTTCTATCTTTTTACCTCAAATGCATCTAAGCAAGTTAAGTAAATATTAACAGTTGTTTTGGGTGGGGCCAAGGGGGGCAAGTGCCCCCTCTCGACGCCCCCTAGCTCTACCCCTGCTTCCAAGAAAGTAACTCTTTTCTCTCTCTACAATTAAATGCATATTAGTACGAATCGCATCGGATATCTGTGAAGTGTTAATGTTTGAATTGCTTTCAATTTAGTATTGTTGGTTTCAATTTAGATTATAAGAGTCTAATCTGCACCTAAGAATTTGTTAAATTAATTTTTTTTAATGTGATTTCGTTCTCTAATTTCATAGTGGATAAATTCTCTGTTCTTCTTCATCTTTCTCCTCCAACCCAGGTTTAGTTAACTTTCTTAGAAGCAAAATAGTTTCATTTTTCATAAACGCACACCATTTGTTTGATATAAATTTTCCAAAGTATTTTCACGACCAAACAAACTTAATACCAAATCAAGCAGGCTGGGTTTTAATTTATGTGAGGACATTAGATCAATTAAATTTTGGAAGTGAATAATTTTAAACTCAGCCATGTGCAATAGATCAATTAAATTTTGAAAGTGAATAATTTTAAACTTAGCCACATATCTATATCTTAAATTAATAAATAACTTAATACTAATTTTAAAGTTTGAGTACTATCCTACTATTGCAGATTTACATAAGCATGTACCAGAAAATGTTAATAGAGCTCTTCATTTCTAATCACTGTCTTTGATTTTTCTTTTTATTGGACTTGCTGTAGTTTGCTTCACATAAAACAATGCTCTAAATAAATAAATAAATGAAAATGCACAACATATACATCCAAATCTACTTCCTCACTATAAATAGCCATGTGCATTAGAGTAAGAATAACAGTTACAAGCATGGGTTGAGGCTGAGGACCAGCAGCTAGGACGTTCCTCGTTGTAACAAGTTTTTCTTTTGAGGAAACCACCAATGTAACACCAAAGTTCGAACTAGAAGAGAATATTAATAAACGTTAGCATTGAGAATCACATTTTCAAAATCTAAATATCAATCTCTGTTGACCAAAATAACATTCCTACTCATAGAAGAATCTAGTAACAGTAATATATACAGTTGCAACCACATGACAATAAATATTGACCATAACAATAGTAGGGCTTTAATAGTGCAAAATTCTATTTGATTATGTTACTTCTCTTATGGATCAACACTTCGAGTTACTTCCCTAAGCAATGTCAAGGACCCTAGGTGTAAAAACCTGTAATGTCTCCCTCAAAGGCTGATATCGGGTCTGTTTGGATTGAGTTTATTGTTGCTGAAACTGAAAACTGAAAACACTGTAGTAAAATAATTTTTAAATGTGTGAATAGTACCGTGAACCCACTTTTAATATTTTTTATTGCGTGAACAGTGCATGCACTGTTCATGCACAGTGTTTTTTTCTCCCAGAGTCAACCTAAGCGGCTGAAAAAAAAAAAAAAAAAAAAAAAACCCAAAACGCCAAACGCCAGACGCAAACGCCGAATCCAAACTGCACCATCATGCCAGAATAGGACCCAACTACCAATACCTACTTCAAAGTAAATGTATTATAAGAACCTATCCCACCCTTCTCACACTTGTAAATACCTCAGGCTATGTCCTAGCAACTTAAGACAGATTCATAAATTCTTATCCTACTCATGAAGTGAGATCACTTCTCTCCTTTGCTATTGCCTCTTATAATTGTATTGAAAAATCTAGGTGTGGCCAAAGTTGGATGGTAATCAGAACAGATCAACACAAACCTTAACCTGATCCAGTGTGGCCACGGTATCGTCACCCGCTCATTTAATATAGAAGGCTCCTACATAATAAAAATAAAAAAATAGTTACTAATACATAATACCACTACATTCAAAATCAAATCATGCATAAGATCCCTACCAAGTACAAACATAATTTATCAATGATTCAAGTGTGCAGGCTTCAAAAGTGAAAAATACACATCAAATAGAAGAAAGGAAATATAAAGCATCTTATAAAACAACTTCAACTAACGGTGAAATGAAACACCAAAGGTACGGTCCATATGCGAATTTAAATTGTAAGTCTATTGCAATTAGTTTCAAAGGAAGAATATGTCAATCTCTAGCTCTTTGAAGCATAGATAATATTTAAGGTTTCATAAAGCTAAGAGTTCAGTTAAGATGGTAGCTGTGGTGGCAAAGGTGAGCACAGGCCAGCAATGCAAGTACATCTACTAGTCAACTTCTCAAACGCTACAAATAGTTCAAGCCCTTCTAAGTTTCAGGGATGAGAAAACACAATCAACTAAATGATGCTTTCCTTCATCACCCAAAACCAGACCAAGGAAAATTGAGCTGATTGAGATATTTTTAGTCATGAAAATCCAATACAGGGAGATTACAAAGCACAATGGATAAAAGTAATCTTACCACCTAAAAGTCAAGTTTATCAAAACTAATGCAAATTTCTTAGACGCAAGATCTTTTAGACCATTGCACTTCAAAATTCTAATCCATAAGGATTATTTATGTGTTGTAAACTAAAATATTTGAAGCTCCTGTCTTTAAGATCACATTCACGAGTACCACAGTAGATCTCAGCATCAACATTGACATCTACGCCTCAATAAATTAGAAATAATGTAAACCAAATGAGTGTAAGGAATTAACTAGAAATTCCCAACTTATGAGAAACAAAAATTAGAGAAAACACACGCCAAATAAAAACAATCACACGCACAAGACGATATTTATGTGATTCGGCAATTTTCCTACATCCATGAAGTTGCAAGAATTTCACTATTATTAGAGAAAAATACAAAGTGCAGCAATACAGTTTTTTCTCACTCTAAAAAACGACGACTCCATGGACTAAACCTCAGAAAATCTCCCATTAAAAAACCACGCAACATTATTCGGGTCTGGTCGGGTCGGGTCGTCAACCAGATCAAACATAACTAGGCTCCACAAAGCCCAACAAATCTCCCACTTGGAAACTAGTTCAATCACCAACATCAACCGCAATCCTCCAAAAACAATCCTTCATCCCTACAACTCATCCTCCTGTCCTCAAGCTAGAAGATCAACTGAAGCTGCACACAGCTTCAACTTCTCAATAGTGACACCCTTAGTCAACATATCTGCTGAGTTTTTAAATCCACAAATCTTCTCAAGTATTACCAACTTATTTTCAACAAGATAATGGATAAAGTGGTATTTTGCCTATATATGCTTCAACTTTGAATGAAAAGCCAAATTTTTGGCAAAAAAAATTGCACTCTGACGATTACTATGTAGAATGCTCATCTCCTGCTTCTTACCTAATTCATCTAGAAGCCATATAGCCAAATCATCTCCTTTCCAGCTGCAGTTGCTGCAACATACTCAACTTCTGTAGTAGACAAAATAACAATATTTTGTAAATTTGAAGCCCATGATATAGCTGTACCACCCAGAGTAAATACAAACCCCGTAGTACTCTTTCTACTATCAATATCACCAACAAAATCAGCATCTACATAACCCTGCAGTTTCAAACTTGCACCTACGAAACAAAGACATGTATCTGATGAACCCTTCAGATATCTCAGAATTCACTTAACTGTCTCCCAATGCTGCTTTCCAGGCCTACTCATGAGTCTGCTCATAACTCCCACTGCATATGCAATGTCTGGCCTTGTACACCATAGCATACATCAAACTGCCAATAGCTGAGGCATAGGGCACCTTGCTCATATGGTCCCTTTCTTCTTCTGTCTTCGGTGACTATTCTTTGCTTAATTTGAAATGACTACCTAAAAGCTGTGCTCACTGTTTTAGCTTCATTCATGTTGAGCCTTCTAAGAACTTTCTTCACATATTCTTGACTGTGAAAGCTTCAATGTACCATTACCCTTGTCTCTAATGATTTTCATACAAAAAATTTGCTTTGCAACTCCCAAATCCTTCATTGCAAACTGTTTTGACAATTGCTTCTTTAAATCATTAGTCTCCTCAATGCTAGACCTTGCAATGAGCATATCATCCACATACAATAGTAAAATGATATAAGAATTGTCAAAAAACTTAACATAGCAACAGTGATTAGCTTCACATCTCTTGAACCCAATTCTATGTATAAAACTGTCAAATTTCTTGTACCACTATCATGGAGCTTGTTTTAGGTCATACAAGCTATTTCTCAGTTTGCAAACTAGATTCTCTTGTCACTGAACAATGAACCATTCTGGATGAATCATGTAAATGTCTTCCTCCAAGTCACCATCAAAGAATGCCGTCTTCACATCTAACTGTTCAAGATGTAAATTTTCTGCAGCAACCATTCTCAGTACCAGTCTAATTATTGACATCTTCACAACTAGAGAAAATATTTCTGAGTAGTCAATGCCCTTCTTCTGCTGGAACCCTTTGACAACTAATCTAACCTTGTAACACTTACTGCCATCATACTCATTTTTTATTCTGTATGTCCACTTGTTATGCAAAGTCTTCTTTCCTACTGTCAATTTCCATATCTAATTCCCTAACAAAGAATCCATCTCATTCTTTATGGCTAACTCCCATTTGCTTGAATTTTTATCCAGCAAGACTTCTTCATAACACTCTAGCTCACCACCATCAGTCAACAAGAGATAATTTAGAATGGATGAATAACGTTGTTGAGGTCTAATGGTCCTGAAAGATCTACAAACTTCAGCTACAGGTATGTACTTTGATTTACCTGTGAATCTACATTCTCCTTATCTTCTTCACTCCTTTTCTGGACAGTACTTTCAGTCAATTCATATAAGTTGACAAACTCAGATTTCTTTTGATCTATCTTTGTAACGTTTGACACTACAGTTAACATGTCCTTGTACATAACATGTTCATTAAATATCACATTTCCACTTATGATGATTTTCCTGTTTTGTTCATCCCAAAACCCATAGCCAAATTTCTCATTACCATAGCCAATAAAAAAATATATTTTAAATTTTGCATCAAGTTTACTACAAGTATCAAAATCAATATAAACATAAGAAACACAATTAAAAACTTTTAAATGTGAAAACTTCACTTCTTTATCGCTCCAAACCTCTTCAGGAAGTCTGAACTCTATGAGAACTGATGGTCCTTGATTTATCAGGTAAGCTACAATGCTAAAAGCATCAGCGCAAAAAGTTTTGGGTAGTCCAGCATGCAACCTCATACTCTTAGTACGCTTATTGAAAGTTCTATTCATGCACTCAACCACACCATTTTGCTGTGGTGTCCTAGGAATGGTCTTCTTCATCATAATTCCCTATACAACACAATATTCACTAAACCTTCCATCTATGTACTCTCCTCCATTACCTGACCTCAAACATTTTATTTTCAAACTTGTTTCTGTCTCAACCATAGCTTTCTACTTCTTAAAAGTTTCAAATACATCAGATTTATTTTTCAAAAAACAAACTCATACATTTCTGCTTGATTCATCAATGAAAGTGATGTAATACCTTAAACCTCTAAAGAATACAATCGGAGAAGGCCCCCACAAATCAGTGTACTAACTCCAATTTTTCAGCCTTCGGTGTCCTACCAGTTTTCAAGAAGCTCACTTTTTTCTGCGATGCAACTTTCACACATGTCAAAATCAACAAACTTCAATTCTTGTAGTTTCCCTTTTGACAGCAGCATCTTCATCCTTTTCTCACTCATGTGACCAAGTCTGTGGTGTCATTAGCTTGTATCAGTACTTGTTTTAGCAACTGCAATTATATCTCTTGGACTTGAGATCATATATATAGTACCAGTCTTCTTTCCACGAGCCAATACTCTGGATTCTTTTGTAACCTTCTAAGTACCACCAACAAATAGTATTGCATGCCCTTCATCATCAAATTGTTCAACAAAAATCAGATTCCTCTTCAAGTTAGGAATATGTCGAACCTTCTCCAGTAACCAAATAGACTCATTGGGCAACAATATCTAGACGTCTCCCATACCCACAACATTCAAGACTGTACCATCAGCCAAATACATCATACCAAAATCACCTACAACATAATTCTATATGATTTCTTAGTGTGGAGTGGTATGAAATGAAGCTCCTGAGTCCAAAACTCAATCATCAAGTGGACTGTCTACTGCAAGAAGTAATACATCTTGTACCTCTTCTGTTACAGTATTAGTAGAATCATCTTCATTCTTCTTTTTAAGACTTTTGCATTGCCTTCTAAAGTGACATGTTTGTCCACAGTTCCAGCATTGTACTTGTTCGCCTACATCTCTTCTGCAAATCTTCTCAGCGGAATTAAATTTAGTATGTCATTGTACTTCAGCTTTTCTTTTCTATAGAATTGCTTACTACCATCCTCATTACCTTCTAACTGTTTGGCAAAGAAGTCAAAACGATCATTACACGGATCTCATTATCAAAATCAATTTCTACAGACAAAAATTGATTTATGAGTGTTAAATTCATTCAAATGTTATGCTACTGATGCTTTCTCTACCATCTTCAGATTGAACAGTTTCTTTATCAAATGCACCTTATTGTTTGCTGACGGCTTATTATATACCAAACAAAGCCTTCATCAAATTTGTCGTGGTCTTCTCCTTTACAACATTGTGTGCAACAGACTTAGACAGAGTTAACCTGATAACTCACAGTACTTGTTTGTCAAGAAGAGCCCATTCCTCAGTCTTCATAGTCTCAGGTTTTTCCTCTATAAACAAAGAAATTATAAGGTCCTCATGGTGAATAAGTAATATGGTCCACCATTCCAGTAAAAAAACTCTCATTTGTTTAAAATTGTGGAGTTTTAAATAAAAACTAAATACTGACTTAGCAATTTTAAATAGGTGAGAGAGTCTTTTATTGAAATGGTGGACAAATGACGTGGTCCACTATGAGTACTGTATAATTTCTCCTAGAAGCGGCAAATGCAACTTCTTTCCCTAAAAATAATCCTTGATTTGCATCCTCCAAAATCCAAAGTCTATGTCATCGAACTTTTCTATTCCAAATGTCTTTCCTGCTTCCTCTGTCATTGCTCACTCAAACTTAACTCTAGGCTCTGATACGTGTTGTAGAGAATTAATCCGAAATTCCCAACTTGTGAAAAACAAAAATTAGAGAAAACACATGTCAAATAAAAACAATCACACACACAAGACAATATTTACGTGGTTCGACAATTTGTCTACGTCCACATAGTTGTAGGAATTTCACTATTATCAAGAAAAAATACAAAGTGCAGCAATACAGTTTTTTCTTTCTAAAAAATGACAACTCCATGGACTTAGCCTTAAAAAATCTTCCATTAAAAAACAACGTAACATTATTCGGGTCAGGTCAGATCGTCAACCGGATCAACTATAACTAGACTCCACAAAACCCAACAATGAGAACAACTAGAAAACTAAAGAGTATTCATATTCATAATAATATAAGCAAACAGACCTTCCAATTACCATGTCCCAAAAATGCTCTTCAGAGACTTTCTTGAGAATTAAAATGTCACGAATATCACCCCTGCCAAAAAATGAAAAAAGGGAATATGTACAAGTACACGTGTTGGTATACATCCTATAACTGAAACTCATTACATAGAAAAACACCCCATTTAAGCATTAAAGTAAATTGCATGAAGAAAGATCTGATGTATGGCCAATCCAAGAATACATCCTAACTCATACAAAAGTCAATAAAACCCAAACTCACATGAAAATTAATGTTCTGCAACTCTACTCCAGCTTCATTAAGTTGACAAGTACCTTGTGTTCTGTTATTCTCAAGAAGTGAATTGGGAAAAAATTAAATTATCCTAACATAAGACATTTCGTTTATATGATGTTTCTAATCATTAAAACTAATTTTGGCTAGCATATATACTACTCGTAACACTCGTAATGGTTTCTCGGGAGCTATGGCCAAACAAGTACCAATGCTGGTAATGGAGGCAATCAAGGAAGACACGGAGGAGAACTAACTCTCATAGAGAAATAATATGAAGTAGACTCAATAAAGATAACATCAACTTTAACAAAGTGACAATGAAGTGTAGGAAAATAACACTTGTATCCCTTATGAGTACGAGAGTACTCAAGAAAAATATACTTAAAATATCAAGAATCAAGTTAGTCACCCCCTAGACCTAAAATGTAAACATGCACACACAAAAATATTTGGTGTTTGGAGGTAAATGGAACAAGGGTGTCAAGAAACAGCACAATTAAAAGAATCTGACCATCAAAAACAGTGGAAAGCATACTGTTTATGTGATAACAAGCTGTCAATATTGCGTCACTCCAATATTTTTTTGTAACATTCATATGGAATAAAAGCACATAGGGTAACTTAAAAACAAATTTCTCATTTACATTTTGGCACGCCATTTTGCTGTAGAGTATAAGGAGAAGAAGACTGGTGAAGTATATCATGATCATCTAGAAAGTGGGACAAAGAAGTACAGAAATATTTATGAGCACTATCATATTGAAAAACATGAATTGAAGCGTTAAGTCTTTATTTTCATATATACGGATATAAAAATTAAGTACAGTTATGATCTAACCATCATAAAATATAACTCCAGAATAGCATCAATGAAGATTACAAAATACCTAAATTCCAAATATTATGATAATTTTATTGCACTCCAAATATCTAAATGAACTAAGCAAAAAGTACTACTAACATGAATCACACCTAGACACAAAGGGAACTCGATGGTGCTTACTTAACTGACACGCTTCACATTGTAAAGACTCAACAACATATAGGAACCAACAACTTAAAAATCTGAATAGAAGGATGACCAAGGCAACAATGATGCTAAAGAGGAGAAGTAGATGATTCAAGTGTTGTTGACTGAGAGGAGTCACTAGCATCAAGATAGTAGAGCCCACCAAACTCATGTCTACCCTTAATTTCCCCCCCCCCCCCCCCCCCCCCATTCAAGAGATCCAAGAAGACACAATGCAAAGGACGTTGTCACAGGTGATGTGGAATGTCGGAGTCGGCATTGGTGGGTGGTGGGTGGTGTGTTGTGTTTCTAATACCATGCTATTATAGGGAAGGGTGTAGGGTAAAAATTAAATTACCCGAGCACAATACATATCATTTATATGATGTTTCTAATACATTATGACTAATTTTCCCCTAGCTTATATACTACTCATAACATGCTCAATTCAGCTCAGGATAGAAGATAAAGTAGAGGAAAGGATAAGGGCTTTCTTTGAAGCCTTGTTACACCCACCTTTCTTTCTTTTTGGTTTAGAAGTATATTTGGATACACGTAATTTCATTAAAAGACATTCCCCCAATTTGCTCGACTATGGACAGAAAGGACAGGAAACCAAAATGGGTGTGTTCTCCTTCAAAATTAATCCCTTTCCTTCCTCATAAATCTACAAAAGGCAAACACTATCCTCTATATTCCACCCTGTACCTCTTCTTTCTGCCCAAAACACCTCTCCCCTAAAGAAAATGCTTATAATATTCATCTAATGTATAAAGACAAAATCATCCGTCTCAATAAACATATAAGTCAAATATAAACCACATAATGGACAAGGAAAATCCAAAAGACACCAGCTTAAGCCACTTACTTGAGAACCATAGGCCATATAATATGCTTCAGACCAGCGAAAGGAGTAGAGCTTATATACCTGAAAGATTGTGTGGTATGGATAGTCAATGGCCTTTTTCTTCACCAGTGAAACCAAAGCAAACTGCATGGTCTAACAATCCTGGTTAAAACCAAACACCCAACTCTATAAAGTACAAAAATTTCACATCAGTTCAAACATAAAAATTATGTAAGTGTCCTTTGAGCTACCCATTCTTGATGCAATTTGGTACGCTAAAGGTATGAATTTATAAGACTGAATCTCTATATATATGAAATAAAACACCCAGAAGATAAATTATTAAAAAAATGAGTTTTTTTTTTTTTTTTTTTTTTTTTTTTAAGAACTAACTATGCTAATTTCTTTGTACCTCATTAATTGTGCTAAGCATGCTCTTTACAACATTTTGTATAGAAAAGAGAGTGAAGCACATGGAAACTAGTACAAACCCCTGAAACCACATATGTTAGGTCCTCCAACGAAGCTAAATTCACTTTAATTAAAATTCATGCAAAGTAATTCAGATTCAGTATCAAATATTTCCATGTAACATGATTCAAGCTTTTCAGCATTATCCCTGATCAGAATTTTTCATCATCGTGAACATGATGCTCAGTATTTTTGAATAAAAGTTATTACCTATAAAAAATAAAAATAAAAGCTATTCAGCATTATCCATTCCACCCAAATAGTGCATAACAAATTTCAATTCGTTGAGCAGAGGACATGGATAAATAATTGCGTACAACTCTCACATCATGTTTGTCACTTATAACGAAACAACGTCGATATCCCTCCAATGCTAGACTGAGAAAATTGTCTCTGTCATCCTCCAAGATTATATGAAACCTATTATGAGTAATAGGGGCAAAACAGTAATATCATATACTTTACATATAAATAATATTTTATGTGTTAGGGTTGACTTATCAAACCCTAAACACCTTCAATGTAAACAACAAAACCAATCATATAATTTGAATTAGATTTAATTCAAACACAATTTTATAGGCTTAAAATTCGTCTCTATTAGGAGATGACCGAGCATCGGTGTAAAAATTAAACATAAAATCTTCCAAGTATGATTCACCGGCAACTCCATCAAGTGGGTTTAAATATAGAAACAAGTTTGTACATTTATATGCCCAACAGATTACTGACTGTTCAGTTCACCAAAGATCTTGTGTTCAGCAGAACATATGACATAGACACATTCTCAATACCTGAAATTTTTCAGCCTCATCCTCATCCATTGCAAGTTGCTTTTGTAATTTTCGTGTTTTTAAAGAGTAGTCAGTCTTCTTCCCCTAAAATATTGTACATGAAAATCTTATTAGAAAGGTAAAGCTACTTAGTGGGCATACCACTATGGAACCAGCACTACAGAATTCACCAGTGAAATAAGTGGATTTGGCATTGGAGTTCACCTTTGATGAACTTTTCAAACGTCTAATAAGTGCTTCCAATTCTATTTTCAGCAAAATTAACATACCCAAGAAATATTGAAATAGAAAAAAAAGACTATAACTTCTGATTCCAAGGATCTCATAAATTAGTGGGCATCTAATACCTTGTGTTTCCTTAAGCACATTGTGGCTTGCCACTCATTAAGGAAAGTCTATCCTCATAACTCCTAAATAAAGCATCTGCATAATGCGCAAGATGAAATTGAGTTTGGCTTTGTCTTTCAATAGACTTCTTGTTTGTCATCTTCTGATCCTCAGCAAGTGAAACTGCAGGTTTCAAATACTTCTCTAAAATAGTTCTGGAGCTGCATTTTAAACCACAAGCACAATGTGCAAAACAATTTTAAAAAATTATAGAAACGAGCACATATATAATCCAAAGGGACACAAAACAAAGTTTAAAGTTCCATAAATAAGGAAAAGTTTTGGAAACACTCTACCCTTCCAAGCCAACACAAGGTTGAGTATTGCTCTGTGGCTTCAAGACATAGGAACCTAAAACTCATGCCAAGCGACAATAGCTTGAGAAAACCTGGAGCCCTATAACCAAAGAACAAGATTTCAGAAACAGAATTAAGTCAAGGTTTCTAGATTAAAAAATAAATAAACATTGATCATACCTTACGAAGGTCTTTCATAAGCATCTAGGAGCACCCTATCATTGCGGATAAGCATAGGACAGCCTCAAATCTCATTCCGCTAAGACCTCAGAGCCAACTGACTTGTCACAATAACAATTTATGAATGGATTGAGGAACTTTTATTTATTTATTTATTTATTTTGATAAGTAAGGAATGGATTGAGGAACTATGTTGCCACAAAATTAAACATTAGAACATAACTGGAATTGAGCAACCTATTAAAAGCAATGCAGTTTCTATTGTTTAGGAATAAACGACAAAGGAACCAACATCATCAACAGATTGAAAAAAACAACAAAAAAACAGAAGAAGAGTGTGCTTTTATAGAATCAAAGACAGACGCTTGCATCTCATTCATCACAAAAGCAAGGTTGATACCAAAATACCTGGTTTGTGGTTGGAATTACAGTTTCAGAAAATATTATGCTTCACTAGAAAGAATTTGGCTTGTGGTTGGAATTATAAGTTCAGAAAATACTTTCTGCTTCTCTGGAAAGAATCTTAGGGGATGTTTGGTTTTTCAAAAGTCCTCACTCATCACTCATCACTCATCACTCATCACTCAATTTTCATCGCTCATCACTCATCATTCTATAACTCATCACTTACCACTGAAAATACCCCAACTTCCTAAGGTGACATGTTTGGCATTTGTTTCCAATTTCTGATAACTCAAAAAATTTTACTTTTTGTGGAACCCACGAACAGCTTTTACTTCTTCTTCTTCTTCTTCTTCTTATTATTTTTTTCCTTCAACCCCCAATACCCAAACTCACCAAACCTAGAGCAAAGTTTCAGGGTTTTGAACTTTTTGTGTGCCGGCCTAGGGCTTCTCTAGTCATTGTCATAAGGGTGGCCAACGAAGCAAGATACAACCTTTATTATCAAATTGAAGCTGTTCTCCATCCATATCTGGAAGAGGGTTCTTCCTATAGTTGAAGCTTACATAGCCAAACACCGGTGAGTCAAAATTATATTTGGAATTCTCTATAAAAGACTACAAATTTTAAGTAGTACCGAGTAGGTGTATTGCTATGCCCAGCTCAATTTCCCATCTAGGTTTTCCTCAAATTCCCTTATTTGTTGTCAATTATTTCTCATCAGGTCTCATAGATGATAAAAAACCAAACCCAGAGTTTTTTTTTTTCCCCTTCAACCCCCAATACCCAAACTCACCGAACCCAAATTGCTCTCAAACACCGTTCATTGCCTCGCTCTTCATCCATTCACCAAACCCAAATCTAAAGTACAAATTTTTTTTAACGGGTCTAAGACTAAGATGATGGTGCCGACGGTGGAGTCAAGAAGTATGGAGAAGAAAAACAGCAATACCCACACACAAACATCCTACCCAGTCATGGCTCTCTCTCTCTCTCTCTCTCTCTCTCTCTCTCTCTTTGCTTTGGTTGTTCTACTTGTGGAAACTATTTGGACTTCAAAAAGGATCTGTAAAAAAGAAAATATAACACCAAAAATATTCTGTGATAAAGTACAAAAAAAAAAAAAACAAAAAGAACTGAATGGAGTGCAGTGAAGAACAGAGAAAGAAGAGAGACAAAAAGAAAGAAAAGTGGAGAAGAAAGGAAAAAAAAGAAAGAAAGAAAAGAGAATGACTGGTGGGAGAGATAAGGAAAGTGACTTGACAAGACTAGTGGGTCCCAGTCGTGTGTTTATTTACCAAAATGCCATGAAAACTCAATTTTGATAGCTTGAAAACATCTAAAATGTGTTTTTAGCTTCCATAACTCATCACTCAAAAATCAGAGAATTGAGTAATAGAAACAAATCCAAACAAACCCCCTTCAGCCATGGGACCCACCAGTTTTGAGTTGTGGGCGATAGAAACAAAGTTATGAGTGATGGAAAACAACAAATCCAAACAGCCCCTTATTCTCCCACACAAAGATGCTATCCAACATAAATCCCAACCCATACCAAGAGGATAAAAAATATGCACAGGGGACATTGAAATAGCAGATATTTGAAAGAAACACTATATAAAGAAAAAATATATTTTTTATATTCATTGTTAGCAAAAAAAAAAAAAAAAAAGAACCATAGACCTGCACAGTGAATTAGGAATTAAAATTTTACAGAAGTTCAAACCATTCAAATACATACTCCACTTTGTGTTGGAGCCCACCAAAATCAACATTTATTGAAAGGAAATCTGTTAAATATAACTATCTAGTTTTTCTAGTAGTTCAGCAACTACCAAGATTGACTAAAATCAACTCTAATTATCCAAAGAGAATTACACCAATGTCAGAAAGAACCACAAGTTATAATTTGGACTTGATTTCCAAAGGTTCACTAGTATTGGCTATTGCCCTCTATGTTAGGAGCATTGCATTACAGGTATAATAAGTACATGGAGTTTGATTATAGTTGAGTACTTGTATTCAGTGCTCCCTTCACTTGCACGGAAAACAGACAACACAAGCTCCTAAAACAAATGACACATAAGTTGATTACAGAAAGTCCTGTTACTAGTTTAAGAATATGAAACTCCGTGGATCGTTGTGGCTTTCATGAAAATGGAGAAGATGGGTTTCTTTTGCATCTCTATTGTTAAATTCTCCATTCTCATTAATGGAACTCCATGTGGTTTTTTTGAAAGCTCTAGAGGTATAAGAGAAGGTGACCCATTGTCCCCATTATTGTTTGTCATTGTTACGAATGCTTTTAGTAAAATGTAGGCAGTGAGGGATGGGCTCATGTCTGGTTTTAGGGTGGGTCCTACAGGAAACTCTTTGCAGGTGTCCCATCTTCTCTTCGCCGATGATACCCTAGTCTTATGTGATGCTGATCTTGGTCAGATTCTGTTTCTCTGGTTGGTGCTGTTTTGGTTTGAAGTAGTTTCTAGGCTGAATATTAATATGGGTAAGTCTAAATTGGTCCCCGTGGGTGTGGTTCCAAATATAGTAGATATGGTGGATGTGCTAGGGTGCAAGCAAGGCTCCTTTCCAATGCAGTATCTAGGTCTTCCTTTGGGTGCTAATGTCAGAGATAGATCTGTTTGGAATCCAATTATTGAGAAGGTGGAGAGGAGGTTAGCAGGTTGGAAATGACTGTATCTCTCAAAAGGAGGTAAAGTAACTCTTATTAAGAGTACTTTGTCCAATCTTCCAACCTATTTTCTCTCTCTTTTTCCTATCCCCGTGGAGGTTGCAAACCGTATTGAGCAACTTCAACAAAATTTTCTCTGGAGTGGTATGGGGTATGTTAAAAAAACTCACCTAGTGAAATGGGCCACGGTTTGCACTCCTCTTCATTCTAGAGGTTTAGCTATTAGAAGTCTGAGAAGTTTTAATAAAGCCTTGTTTGGAACATGGTTATGGAGATTTGGGAACGAGTGGCAGGCCTTGTGGAGGAGAGTGATAGGGGCAAAATATGGTTGTGAAGGGGGAGGTTGGTGCTCTCTTCCCGTTATTGGCCCTCATGGTGTAAGTTTGTGGAAGTCTATTAGTCATGGTTGGCCTTCTTTTGTTCGTCACATCTAATTTGAGGTTGGGGCCGGGTTTATTGTTAGATTTTGGCAGGATATTTGGTGTGGGAACACTTCTTTGTGTGTGCTCTAACCAAGACTTTCTTCGTTAAGTCGAAATAGGAAGGCCTCTGTGGCTGAGTCGATGAAGTTCCCAAATGGTGTTCTTTTTTGGGATCTAACTTTTAGAAGATACAGCGAATATTGGGATTTGGAATCCCTACAATTTAATGTCTAGGATTTATGGAGCTTCTTTGAAAGGAGTTGAGGACGATAAGATGTGTTGGGAACCTGCTAGGGGTAAAGGTTTTACTGTTTGTTCCTATTACCAGGTGGCAAAAGGTTATTCCAGAGCAGCTTGTAGTTTCAAACCCATAGTTATTTTATTGGGCTTCTTTTTTTCTTTGTGGTTTTTAATAGTTAAAAAAAGATAAATTTGCAGCTATAATGGTGTTCAGATTTGTTTGATGCAATTCTTCCCTAATAATGTCAAGGACCCTAGGTGTAATTCCTGCAAAAACTAGGAACAATGTCATTTATCCTTTTTACTTCTTTCTCTTTAATTTCCAGCTACTTGAAATCTTGCAACTAGATCATAATTCCACACACTGAGAACCCTAAAGAGAATAGGATAAAAACCCTTGTACAATCCACAAACCAATATCTGCATTACTGAATTATTTCAAACAGCCAACCGGATCTGCTTTTCTTCCTTTTTCTCACCATTTTTACTGTTGAACTCCAAAATATACCCAGCTTTTTACTCCCTACTTGAATCTTAATCAACCTATTTCTCTAGCATTACAAACCACAAATCCCTATCCCCAACTCCCTCAAATACATGCTGCAAAAGTGAGTATGAATGTGAATAAAAATATAAAAAAACAATTACTAATACATAATACCACAACATTCAAAAACAAAAAATCAAACATAAGATCCTCACCAAGTACTACTTATCAAAAAAAAAAAAAAAAAAAAGATCCCTAACAAGTACTAACATAATTTATCAATGATTCAAGTGTGCAAGCTTCGAAAGTGAAAAATACACATGAAATGGAAGAAAGGAAATCTAAAGCATCCCATTAAACATCTTCAACTAATAGCAAAATGAAACACCAAAGGTCCAAAAGTGAATTTAAAACGTAAGTCTATCGCAATAGTTTCAAAAGAAGAACGTGTCAATCTTTGGCTCTTTGAAGTATAGATAATATTTAAGGTTTCATAAAGCTAAGGATTCGGTTAAAACAATTTTGGCATAACCATACAATTATCCTAGGGCTCTATACATATTTCTTACCCTAGTAAACAAAAATTCCTGCCTCTTTTGTTTTCTAGGAGTTATAATGGACAAAGAACTTTTATCATGGTCACATTAAGACGGTAGCTGTGGTGGTCAAGAAGAGCACAGGCCAGCAATGCAAGTACATCTACTAGACAACATCTCAAACGCTACTAATAGTTCAAGTCCTTTTAATTTTTAGGGATGACAAAACACAATCAACTAAATGATGCTTTCCTTCATCACCTAAAACAAGACCAAGGTAAATTGAGCTAACTCAGATAATTTTAGTTATGGATATCCAGTACAAGGAGACTACAAAGCGCAATGAAAGTGTAACCTTACCACCTAAAAGTCAAGTTTACCAAAAAAAAAAAAAAGCAAATTTCTTAGACTCAAGATCTTTTAGACCATTGAACTTCAGAATTCTAACCCATAAGGATTATTTCTGCGATGTAAACTAAAATATTTGAAGCTCCAGTCTTTAAGATCATATTCACGAGTACCACAGTAGATTTCAACATCAACATTGACATCTACACTTCAATAAATTAGAAATAATGTAAACCAGATGAGAACAACTTGAAAAGTAAAGAGTATGCATATTCATAATACTAACCCATGACGATTTATTTCTGTGTTGTAAACTAAAATATTTGAAGCTCCAAACTTTAAGATCACATTCACAAGTACCACAGCAGATTTCAGCATCAACATTGACATCTACACTTCAATAAATTAGAAATAATGTAAACCATATGAGAAAAGCTAGAAAACTAAAGAGTATGTCATATTCATAATACTATAAGCAAACAGACCTACCTGCATGGAAGTTAAAACTAACATTAAAGTGACGGCACAAACAAACAATTAGAAAAAACTTGCAGGCTATGTTAGTAGATTTCCCAACAATTAGATCTTTTATGCTGTGTTTATTTCATACTATCAACAAACCAGAGAAAGATTGTCTATCATCATAACTATAATTCAGTAAGGCACTTGTAATAAAATAAAAAATAAAATAAAAACTATAATTCAATAAGGCATAACTTACTTATAGAAATAAAAGTACAAAAACAAAAAAGAAGAGTCAAGCTGGGTGAAAATTTAAGGTGCTCAAAGAAAAATAAGTTGAAGAAATATACAATAACTCCAACCCTCAATATACTGATACTATCAAAAAAGATTGACACTACCAAAGAAGATTGTACAAACAGAACTTAAAACAGCTATATTGACAATATGAAAGAAGATTCCATAAACAAAACTTACAACTATAGCTGAACATTGGTAACCCATGCAAGAGACAACTCCATATTACTTGCCAACTACAGTCAAACTGCAAAAGTTTCTCAAAAAAATAAGCCAGTTTTAAGTTTTAAGTATGAGGATAACAATATTAATAAGAGCAATACAGAAGACATATATGATCATTAATAAGATTGAGTCCAATATAGTTAATGTCTTATCTATACCAATGGTAATAAGCTGTGGAGCACCTGCAACCGCTTCAGAAAGCTTAACCGCCACAACCCCACCATTGTGTATCATATTTGTATTAGAAAATATCTCCCTACATTTTACTGTTTCAATGAAACGGAATCTAAGCCTCACAACCAAGTAAATTTGCATGTGTCAAGTTCCTACTGTTATGAACTCAAATAGAATATAAAAATCACCAAAAGAAAATAATTGGGAAGAGAAGTTAAAACAAAGTCCAAAGTTAACTACTATAATTTTTTTTTTCTCCCAGACAGTTAACAATGTAGGTAATGCTATAAATGTGGCACTGTATTTGGTTCAAAATTACCATATTATATCTTAGATTGGTATCATAACGCAAAAAAAATGTCAAGGTTTACACATAGCTTTTATTCAAATGAGAACACCGAATAAGGAAGGCAAAATAATTGCTCACCACTACAACCTGCATTGCTTAATACTCACCAAGTGAAGTAATGCAAGAAAATTGCAGGATACATTCAAATGTGGGGCAAATTATCCATTACAAATCTCTGCTTCAACATCAGATATAAGAAACTTGAGAAGGGCCACATGAATTTTTCCAAGTAACAGGGAATCCTGAAAGGAATAATGCACAGAGAAAAGAAGAAACTAACAAAAGGTAATTTAAATGTTATTCAAACAATAAGGCAAGAGACACAAAAATTCAATATGTAAAGGTGGATCAGAAATGAGAATTAACCTTGCCATGAACCGATTGAGCAACCTCATCAAGAGTGAAGGAGCATATATCAACTGCAACAGCATAAGTATAAAGGAAAAGAAAAACCAGCTCAAGAAAAGTCAGCCATAAGTCTTAGCATGATAATTCAACGTGCAATAATCCCAACACAAAGCCTCCACATACAACCACTATTAAATCCCACAGGGGGGAAAATGCAGGAATCAAGAAAAAAGTTTTATCATTATTACTTATTTCATTAATTTGATTTCAAGCAGAACAATAAATGAGCATGTCTTAGTCCTGCAACACATGATGAACAGAGTCTAGAGAAGGATGTGATAAATAAAAATTACACAATAGGATAGAGCCAACCCCCATCAGTTAGGACGAATTAAAATTATACAATCTTAATTCCAAGTCATAAACATGACAGCTTTCTAAAGCTTATATACACACACGTGCACACACACACACATATATATATAAACAACAGATCAAATCATTTTTCTATTCCAATGGACATGCAAAACAACAGATCAAATAAGAGGTAGGGAGTCACTGAAATTTTATGGCATAGAGCAGGGAAACTAGTCCTTGTAAGTCTACAAAACAGTCAATAACCACATCTGAGTCTTAAAATCATTAGGGATAGCAGATAATGTATATCTTGCATTTGCTAGGTAAAAAATTATTCATGAATAAGACTTCAAGCATTTGCATTATAATAGCCATTGCAATCAAACGACAGTATGCAGCATCTTTTGCATATGATATATCTTGGTAGAAGACTAATTTAAAAAATTCAGTTTGAGAAAAACTTTTACTAATTACACATCTTAAACAATTTCTTGACAATCTCTGGAGAAGAATCCCAAAGTTGAGTACAGAATGGCTGCTTCATCTTAAGTTCTTAGCAAAATTTGGAGGAAACTTCGTCAGAAAATCTGCAAATCAAATGAAGTTATAGATATCAACAACTTCAAATACACAAATATAAAAATAATACACGCATTCAACATGATATAGAACTTTGTCGGATTCTACCTCCAAAACCAACCTTTGTAAAGAGAACAACCATGTACACCGTTAGCAGCAAAACGATCTGAACACCTCAGTGGATTTGGTCCTGCTTCTAACCCTTGCAGCTCAAGCTCTTCTTCATCCAAAAGCATAAATACATGATTAAGGTATTCTCGAGATATTGCTCCTCCCAAAGCAAGTTCACATTTTACTATATCTGGTTGTTTGAGATGATCATCCTAGTTGGGTTCCACCTAAGACGATCATCCTGGTTGGGTTCCACCTGGCATATAACAAGAAGTTATATGTTACTACTTGAACAGCATAATTTCAATAACAACTTATTACATACCTCTCTTCTTCTGGTGGACTGTTTCCTCCTATCATGTGATTTATTTCTTAACCTTACTTGTTTCTAAATACATAACTAATTGTCAAAAAACTCTTGTAAGTAACCATCAGGATCAATTTATCAGATCATCAAATCCACAAAGCCCATACAGAAAGGTAAATGGACAAAAAAATTTCAAAAAGTTAAAAGTAAATTTCTTAAAGCAACAGGAGCATGTCGTGATCCTTTCACCCGATGTTGTCGTTTTTTAGGTGCTATTGATGTTGAGATTGGAAATACAACCACTTCCCTGTCAGTATAACCATTACCAGTAGATAATCACCCCCAACAGGATAGGTTGCCCACCAAACTGTCATCAAACCTTTCCCAACACCATGTTTCTTCGCCAAAGTCATCAAAGTCAAAGCTTTTCCAATACCATGCTTCTTTGCCAAAGCACACTTTTTACTAGAAAACTGGTGACTTAAGATGGCGTGCTCTTCCACCTACCACCCACCCACACACATACATAAAAGTCAAGGAGTTCATGTCAAAATTAGTAAAGACAGTGTAATGGCCAGGGTAAAACAAGTAGGCCATGACAACTTTCAAAGAATGGCAAGTAAAAATCTTTCTCAAGAACCTTAATCCTTTTGCCTGCTCTTTGGTTGTCTTGGCAAGATGGACAAGATTTTTTAGGATCTAAACAAGCAAAAGACATTATGAGCAAAATGTTATTATAGAACCAAATAATGCAAGGCAAGTTAAGATTGCCTGAGAGGGAATGGGAGAATAAAAGAAAATCTAACAGTGTAATGAATGCCCAAAAAGGCTGTTATATTTCGAAAACAAAACCCCATACAAAGGAAGTATAAACGCACCCCTAAATAACTTCCAAGCACTAGTGTTTGTGGAAAGTAGATGTAAATATCAAGCAAAGAAAAGTAACAAATTTATCCACCCCCACAAGGAAGGCGCAAACATTCTTGAGGAAAAGCAATGAAGTTTCTATTAACACACATTTCAGAAGAAATCAACAAACAACTAAAGACAATAAAGACTAAAGAGCAAAGCCAAACAGTATTAACAGAATATTAACCATCAACCGCTTGTCCCTTTTACACACATAACACAAACTTAACAAAGTTCTTTCTTTAGAACAAATTGTCACCTCAAAGAATTCTTTGAATTGTTTTACTTAAAAAATAAACAAAGCCACCTTGGCAAGAGCACAACACACCAAATCTTTTTTCTAGGAAAAGTCCTACAATTCTATCCCACACAAGCCTTAGAACACATTGTCACATAAAAACTTTCATCATTAGTTAGCCACCACCAACCCAAAATTGCCTTCCAATATCCTGCAGCTTGGACCTCTAAAGGGGCTCAAAGAAAATTAGCGAATATACCTCACAATCTAAACTGATCTACAAGCTTTAGGATGCTAAATTACTAACGCATGACCCCATAACCCAGTACCAGAGTTAATGGATTCCCCTACTCACTAGAACTGCAAACCCAAATTGTACATCCCAGTTAATTGTGCATTTGCAACCCAATTCGCAAAATTTGATATCCTAACTCCAACCATCAGTTTAAAAATTTCTAGAAGTTACCAACAATTGCTTAAAGAAAAGAGATTTGGCTAACACTCTCATGTGTGCCAACCCTAGGAATGATTTTTGCATATTCAACCATCCCATCTTTAAATGCGAGTGATCTATCAAATTATATTCTTTGTGTGTTCTATGGTATCAGGGTTAGAGCTTTTAGTGTGTTTCATACCCAACAACTCATTTCAAAAAAAAAAATTGTCCAAAATCATTCCTTAGGCCTCTTGCACAAGTGAAGAAGCCTGGGGAGACTTGCAATATGCGAGTAGATAATGAAAATATAGTGCAAGAGATATGATTCAATCTGCCTATCTGCTTGATGTCTCAAAAATGTGAGAATGCTTAGTTGCTTGGTTGAGCTCAAAGACGTATTTCGTGGTAACTGTGCCTTCCTAATTCCAGTAGGAGAACAAAACTACGAGGGAATTTGCAAAGTAGACTGATGAGGGGGTTCTATGTAGTAAGTTAGGCAACGTTTTAAAGTTTTAAGAAATATAGCATCTTGAGTTTTAGAAACTCGGGATCCATATTAAAACTCGAGTCCCAAAGACTCGCTTTGTGAGTGTTTGGCTGGATGACTTGGACTGAAAATGCCACATAGATCTCGAGTCTTTAAGACTCGAGTTCCATGCAAAAAAAATTTCCCATTTAGGGAGCCCTATAGTGGCGTTTTTAAGTCCTATAGTGACGTTTTAAAGCCCTATAGCGGCGTTTTCCTGAAAGTTTTTTTTATAAGTGTGCTCACCCCATACCAGGTTCAGGGAGCCCTATAGTGGCGTTTTTTTCCACATTAGAGCCATCCTCTCACAAATCGAGACTTAAAAACTCGAGTTTTAGACACTCAAGATTCTAGTTTTCAGCATTGTTTTGAAACATGACAACTAACTAAATTTTTTGATATTTATTGTTATTTGGAAAGGGTGTTCACAAAACTACTGTGAGTTCAACTTTACTAGCATCAAAAAATATAAGAACTCCCTAACAACAGTTTCCGTATGCATTTCAACTTCAATTATCATGCAGAACAAGAAAATTAAAACAGCCTAATTATGATCGCAATATGAATAAACAAGAGCTATCTATCACACAAATAATCATTTTTGGAGATACTTATACCAGGACGACGGCAAAATGCCCGAGGACTTTTGCGCAAATTTTGAACTTTAAGGGGTTTCTGTAATTTTTGGAAACCGTGAGGATCAAATTATAATTTAAAAACATTTGGGGCAAATCATAATTTGGAAAATTTGTCTACTCAAAAATGTTATTTGGAAAAGTAGTGGGGTCAAAAAAGGAATTTGAAAAAAGATGGGGTTTAAAACGTAATTTCGAGTGGTTTTGGGGTCAACTGTAATTTTGTGAATATTGAAAAGTTTTGTAGTTAAAAACGTAGTTTGGAGAATTTGTGGGAACAAAACGGAATTTGAAAACAAATTGAGATTTAAAACGTAATTTTGAGAGGTTTTGGGGTCAAGTGTAATTTTTTGAATTTATTTGCTCTCTCCCTCCCTCTCCCTCTCCCTCTCTCCCTTTCTCTCCCTCTCTCAGTGATACAAAAATTGTTGAACTTATTGCTTATTTTTATTACTATTTGTGGGTTCCACATTCGTCACCAACTAATTTTATTAAACTTTTAATTTTTATTTACGGTACTTTCAACAAAAATCTAGTTAAACTGTTTCAAATAGACACTTAAATCAGGTGCAAACCAAGAAGTAATCATTTGAATACCTTGTTAAGGGCTTCCCTCTGTATTGCGCCTAGCTTTGAACCAAAAGATGCAACAACCAATACTTGACGCAGTATTTCTGTCCATGTTAGAGCGTTTAAAGCTCTGCCAAAACTCCAAAGCAACTTTTTGGTTTTCAGCCTGCCAAAATCATCAATAAAATTACACAAGTATGAAGATCTTCTATTTAATTTAATTTTAATAAAAGAATTAAGAAAGAATCCCTTGAGAATTAAGCAAAACTCCACACTTTACCCACCTTCCAGAATCTACTAAATCAACATCAGAGAGAAATTCATTAAAAAAATCACTTGTCCATGTAGAACTTTGGGAAAGAGTTATAAGCATCATTATAATCCATTTAAAAACCAATGTTGTACAAAGAGCACATGGATTTGCCAAAAACCTTGTAGCTCAACTGGCACCTTCTAGTGTTTCCAATAGAGACGTCTAGAGTTCAAACCCCCACCCCCCCCCCCCCCCCCCCCAATTGTAACTATCAAAAAACAAAGAGCACGTGGATCTTTAAAAAGTGTTTGGAGGGGCTGCTAATAGTCAGGATACATATTTATAAAGAATATTATTAGAAAGTCAAAAACATTAGGCCCTTTATCATGTTTTTAGAGTGTGAGGCTTTTTATGTAGTCTAGGCAGGCGAACTCTTCTATTATAAGTTGTTATTCTCTTTTTACCATTACTTCATTATATGAAATGTATCACCAGATTTGTCAACTTGCAGAGATCTATATAATTCAATTCGAGAAGAAGGCAGTTCAACTATCACACAGGTTGCTTGTCACCCGATTTTTTTTAGTGGTAAGTTACACATGCACCCTATAAGTATACAACAATGGTCACACTTATCTACAATAATGATTTTGAAAACAACCTCAACCGCAAGTTCATCTTTGAACCAAACAAGAAAAGCATCATCAAGTAAGAATGTGTGAAAAAATACTACAGAGTGGCGTTCTATCTCACAAGTTAAAAACTCCTTACAACAGCTAAGTCTTATTATGCAGGACCTTTATAAAATCTAATCATTGAGAGTTAATAGATGCCCAATCATTTTCACATCCTAACAATGGAAAGGTAGGCCCAAATCATTTACATCCATTACATAAATTCATGTCCATTTCACTATAATTATTTGTTTCTTGTCCCAAGAAGATACAAGTGTACAAGCCAGTTACAAACATAAACAAAGTTATTGTTGATCAAGTTGCATTGTTTTATACTCACCAAGTGAAGTAATGCAAGAAAATTGCAGGATATGCTCAAATGTGGGAGAAAATATCCACTACTAAGCTCTGCTTCGACATCAGATATAAAAAGCTTGAGAAGGGGCCACATGCATTTTTCCAAGTAACAAGGAATCATGAAAGGAATGCATAGAGAAAAGAAGAAACCAACAAAAGGTAATTTAAATGTTATTCAAATAATGAGGTAAGACACAAAAATTCAATATGTAAAGGTGGGGAAAATATCCATTACTAAGCTCTCCTTCAACAACAGATATAAGAAGCTTGATGAGGGCCACATGAGTTTTTCCAAGTAACAAGGAATCATGAAAGGAATGCATAGAGAAAAGAAGAAACCAACAAAAGGTAATTTAAACGTTACTCAAATAATGAGGTAAGACACAAAAATTCAATATTTAAAGATGGATCAGATATGAGATTTAACCTTGTCATGAAATAATTAAGCACTCATCAAGACTGAAGGAGCATATATCAACTGCAACAGAATAAGTATAAAGGAGAAGGAAAACCAGCTCAAGAAAAGTCAGTCATAAGTCTTAGCATGATAATTCAACAGCAATAATCCCAACAAAATTCATCCACATACAACAAGTATTAAATCTTACAATGGGAAAAATGCAGGAATCAAGAAAAAAGCTTTAACATTATTACTTATTTCATTAATTTGTTTTCATGCAAAACAATAAACGAGCATGTCTTATTCCTTCAACACATGATGAAGAGAGTCTAGAGAAGAATATGTGCCTTTTTTTGCATGAAGTAGTATTTTTACAAGAAAACTTCTATAAGCTATACAAAAAAAAAAAAAAAAAAAAAAAAAAAACAAAAACAAAAAACAAAAAAAACAAAAAGAAGAAGAAGAAGATATGTAAGACATTAATTAATTTGTTCTAAAAGATCAACAAGAAAATCTTGGTTTCAATATCTCAAAGCCATTAACCGTTATGCTTGTAGAAATAAAATGTGCACCATGTATGTCTAAAATCAAATTTCTTATCACACCAAGAAAAAAGGAGATGGAAAAAATAAAAACAGACAAATTTCTTTTTCAGTTTTGGCATACGTGAAACCTACCAACCAAGGATGTGCCTCAATAATTGTATAAAAAGAACTAACAACAAAACGCGACATGTGCCTCAATAATTGTAAAAAAAGATCTAACAACAAAACTCTTCATCTGAGAAACACAAAATGTTCCACTTTAAACCAACCAAGAACAGTATTGAAAATTTCTAACAATAAGGGAATCAAATCTACTATAACAGATAGAAATATCTATTTTTTAGTAAAATAAATTATCCTAAAGGAACAATGACATGGAACAAAGTATCAAATAAACAAGCTCTAATCATGGCAATGTTTTAGAGAGATCATTAATAAATGGTAATTGGAATATTATATACATACCTCGAATTTTCTAAGACTGCCCACATTTTGCGATGCACCTTCAACACCAAGTGAATTTGAGGAAATTATGCCATTATATCAATGTAAATGTTTTACAAGTTTTTGACACAAGTCCCTAGCCTCTGCAGCTTTATTCCGTGCATCGTCAGTAGCCAAAAATTGTTGAACATGAGCTTTCTGTGTACAAGAATACATAGCAGAATCAATTCAACACCTTAAAGAAATCAATTGAGCTGGGGGGTGGGGGGGTGGGGAAGAGAGAGAGAGAGCAGATATAGAGTGGGCATGTGACCGCATATAATCTACCCCATCAGATGACATGTGAAATGCATCAGTATGTGGGAAATTTATGTTAGAAAATAACATTAAAGAGTATAGCTAAGCATGTGATTGCATGGCAATGGCTAGGAAAGTAAAATGCATTCTTGATTAATTACAACTAATCTCATTCCAAATAATAGAATGACAATTTTGATTAGCAATTTTCCCATTTTACACTTTTTTCTCATACAAATACAAAAAGACACAGAGACAACAATGGGATATAAAGGTTATATGCTTACAAAGTGATAACTTAAGAATTTGACATTTGACAATGTTTTTTCTGACAAGTAATTATTTGACAAATTTTAGAAGCATGTGAACATGTAGGATCAACTTAAGGGATGACAAGTAGGACGCATAAACATACGAGTAAGCGAGAACATATGATATACGAACGCACGGTCATGTGAACAAAAAATATAGTCTATCCAAAGTGATGACAAATGAATGCATGGGTGTATGGATCTAAATCCCTAAAAGCTAAACCCCAAATCTTATACCCTATACACTAAAACCTGAACCATAAAACCCTAAACCCTAAAACCTTAAACCCTAAACCCGAAAACCTTAAATCCTGAACCATGAACCCTATACCCTAAAACCTAATACCCTTAACCCTAAAGCATAGATATTTGAGCATGTGAGCATAAAATATAATCGTTCCTTCGTGAGAACATATGATATATCAATGCATGAGCATGTGAGGTGCATGAACATGGGAACATAGAATATAATCTATTCAAAGTGATGACAAATGAATGCATGAATATGAGCACGTGAGCACATATAGTCTACCCAAGGAGATAAATACAACCAACCTTATTCCAAAGCATAGCATAACAAGTTCAGTTTGCACTTTTTCCCTTCAACGCATTTTTCTCATGCAAAAAGACACAAAGAGACAACAAAGGGATACAATAGTTAAATGCTTATGAAGTGTGAGAAGAATGTCATTTAACAATTTTATTGTCCTCATAGAAAATCACTTTTATGTGAACATTTACAATCAACCTAAGGGCTGACATGTAGGATGCATAAACATAAGGGCAAGTGAGAACATATGATATATGAATGCAAGGGCATGTGAGGTGCACGAACATGTGAGCATAGAATATAATCTAGCCTAAGTGATGACAAATGAATGCACAGATATGTGAGCATGTGACCACATAAAGTCTACCTTATAAGATGACATGTGGAACGCATTTATGTGAACATGTACAATCAACCTAAGGGCTGACATGTGGAATGCATTTATGTGAACATGTGGAACGCAGAAACATAAGCGCAAGTGAGAACATATGATATATGAATGCAAGGACATTTGAGGTGCAAGAACATGAGAGCGTAGAATATAATCTATCCTAAGTGATGACAAATGAATGCATGGATATGTAAGCATGTGACCACATAAAGTCTGCCCTATGAGATGACATGTGAAATACATAGGCATTTTATCAATTTCTGTTACAAAAATACATTAAAGAGTATATCTAGCATGTGATTGCATGGCAATGGCTAGGAAGGTAAATTGCATTCTTGATTTAAATACAACTAACCTCATTCCAAAGCATAGAATAAACAGTTCGATTAGTGTTTTTCCTTTCAATGCATTTTTCTTATACAAAAAGACACAGAGGCAACAATGGGGCATGAAGGTTATTTGCTTACAAATGGATAACTTAAGAATTTGACATTTGACAAATTTTAGAAACAAGTGAACATGTACAATCAACCTAAGGGATGACAAGTAGAATGCATAAACATATGGGCAAGTGAGAACATATAATATATGAATGCATGGGCATGTGAGGTGCATGAACATGTGAGCATAGAATATAATCTATCCTAAGTGGGGACAAATGAATGAATGGACATATGGATCTAAAAATCTCAACCTTAAACTCTACACCCTACACTCTAGATTCTATACCCTAAAAACCTAAATAGGGGTAGCAAAATCTAACACAACCCGCGAACTCGACACAACTAACCCGTTTGTAAACAGGTCATGGGTTGAGGCTAAATGGGTTCGGGTTATATTCGGATCAACACGGCTGACCCATTTAATGAACGGGCCGTGTTCGTGTTTAACATGTCAAGGGCTGAGGGTAAGTAAGGATATATGAACGCATGGGCATGTGAGGCGCATGAACATGTGAGCATGGCGTATAATATTTCCTAAGTGATGACAAATGATCGCATGGATATGTGAGCATGTGAGCACATATAATCTAACCTAGGAGATGACATGTGATATGAATGGGCATGTTAGCAATTTATGGTAGAAAATAACATTAAAGTGTATAGCTATGCATGTGATTGCATGACATTGGCTTCAAAAGTAAATTGCATTCTTGAATTAAATACAACTAACCTCAGTATAAACCATAGCATAATCAATCCGATTAGCACTTTATCATTTCAACTCATTTTTCTCATGCAAAAAGACACAAAGAAACAACAAAGGGATATAAAGGTTAAATACTTATAAAGTGTGAGAAGAATGACATTTGACAATTTTATTGTGCTTGAAGGAAATCCTTTTTATTTTGAAATTTAGTATTGGAATAGTGATTCTTATAACCTTGTGTACTTTTGTGCAAATTTTAAACTTTTGGGGGTTTTGGTTATTTTTGGAAACCTCAAGATCAAATTATAATTTTTGTTATTTGGAAAAGTTGTGGTCAAAAATGTAATTTGGAAAATTTGTGAGGTCAAAAATGGAATTCGGAAAAAAAAAATTGGGGTTTGAAACTTAATTTTGAGAGGTTTTGGCATCAAGTGTAATTTTGTGATCGCTCTCTCTCTATGTGTGTATATATATATATATATATATGAGACGGCAATTCATGAAAAATTAGGACACGACATAATAAAGATAGATATGATGTGTGCATGTGTGTGTATCAATATATAGGTATTTTATCTAGAAAGCACAGACATTTCATTTGGGATGTTTTACCCATGTTGTACACGTACCCGTGCTTTCTAGGTAAGGGCTAGATTTTCAAAAATTGCTATGTCACCATATCGTACCCGTTCCCATAATCGTGCTTCCTAGTATTTTATACTTATGTCGTGTATAAACATGTATTTTGTTAATTTTAAGATTTCAAAAATAAAATTAAAATATTTAAAAACATATCTAAAACACCCAAGAAGGTAACTAGGCCTGTTATATAAGCCATGACTCTAGCATTTCTATATTAATGACCAAAACTCACCAGCATCACATTGAAGGGCAGGTGAAACACAGCATATTGATAGAATTGCAGATAGATCCCTGGAGCCAGCTCTTGCAGTCAATAAAGCCGCATTCTTTTCTACAGCAGCAACAGCTTCAGGTCCAGTAGATCCATTAGCCCCCATGGACCCCAAGAGTGCCTGATGCAATTAAAAAGATGAGTTCAACAGCTCATGGATTCATGCTTTTACAGAAAATTTCAAGGACTCAAAAGCATAAAGAAAATTTGAATCCCATAAATATATGACATCATAATTAGTTACTAGTAATCAATTTTGGGAATCCCATTAGGCCATGAGAACATTATCACCATCTAACTTGAATGTCAATGAGAATAATATACAGATTACCCCCTCCATAAAGATTAACATCAAATAGTTCCGTTAGAGCTTCAAAAACCTGTGGGGTTGATGGAAGCATGTAGAGGCTATTATCAGGACTTTGATAGAAAGCAGAACTTCTTTATCAATAAGATATTTTCCACCATTGGAAATGTCCACAACAACTAAGCAAGTTGGAATTATAGTGCTTGATGCATACTCCCTCGCAGCTAATGGCTGCTGATTCCAGAATGTAGCGATATCCTACAAGATTAATGAAATTACCATCAAATCATTTATGAAAAATAAAAAAGTTTTAAATTATTGGAATTATGTTGCTTAACTAAAAGAATCAACAGCCAAAAATGAAAAAATGAATCCATATTTTGTTTTTACAATATAAATATATTGCCGGAAGACAAATGAATTGATGAATAAGATACAAAACATTAATGGAAAAATGAATATAAAAGCCCAGATAGCTATTCCTCCAGGCTGTATATGGAAAACAAACTAAAAAAAATGTTCCCTGTTTGTTTTTGGTTGGTAAACTAATGTTGTGTGCCTGAATGAGGAATTTTGAAATGGAATTTTACTCAAAGTTCTAATTTGGGAATTTCTAATGTTCATTTACTTCTTTGGGTTAACAAGAGAGTTTATTCAAAAATATCCATGGAATTTTCAAGCATCCATATCCAAAGCCTAAAATCCATGCAGAGAGGTACCCTTAAAAAAATGTATAATTTAAATTGCGGTGGGCCATGTGTGAGGTAGTTGGCTAATTTTTGAGTTTTTGTTGTGTCTAGCTTTATTGAATTTCTTAATGCTATACAAAATAAATAAGACCGTCCAATTTCTATGGAACAACAAATTATGTCCTAACAATGCTTCCAAACAATAAAGTTGAGATATCTTACCATGTTAGCCTTAAGAAGAGCAGTATATATGGTTTCAAGTTCAGATCTGCCAGCATCAAACTCTTCAATCTTCTTCCATTTCTTTTTGAAGAACTTCAGCTTCTTTCCTCTCTGCACATAGTTTATTCAAACGCTGTATTTCAGCCATCAGTGTGTTCAAGCTAGCCCTCAACCCTGCAGCTTCTCGCTCCTTCGCCCAGACCTCCAACTGCACCAACAAAGAATCAAAATATGAAGCAGCCCAACCAATACCACTCAATAAATAAAAAGGACAGTCCTCCCTCCTTTCACATTCCCTCCATTCTTTGCATACAAAATTTGAAATAATGTCCAGCCCATCAAAAACATAATAAAGAATTAAAGATAAAAAGGCACTTGCTATATTATTACCTCATATCTTGCATACTTTCTGTGTTTAGTTCACAAAATAAATTTAATGTGAGTCTACAATGTTTTATTTACATGTCAAGTGCTGTTTGATTGGATTTAACAAAGGTGTAGAAAGTTGTGTAAAGACAACTCATCAAAACAATATTCAACAGTCAAGAAATGCACCTCAAGGTTATGTGCAACAAATGAGTATCAAGAATTGGTCCCCCAAGAATGGCATGTTAACATTCACAAAAATTTATAAAGTAGGAGTACAACGATGTACAATAAATGTTTCTAAGAAAGAGGGGTTAACAGAAACTAGCATATTAAAAGTTACATATAAAATACATGGCTAAACATAAGGTTATCACCTCTAAAGGATCCACAAAAATAGCCAAAAAAATGTGTCAACTGGGATGACAATACTGATGAGTTTTATTATCCTCTTCCATCTGTTTCACAATGACGTTAGGAGTGTTTTAAACATTCTTTGGTGGCTTGGGAGAAGGTGTGTTCACCTCTAGAGATGGGTGGGTTGGGGGTTAGGAAGTTAGGTCACTTTAACCAAGCTCTATTACGAAAATGGTTATGGAGGTTTGGCCAAGAAGGAACTAGTCTTTGGCGGAGGGTTATTGCCACCAAATATGGCAAGGATCAAAGGGGGTGGAATACTAAAGATTGTAGAAGGGCACACGGGTGTGGCCTTTGGTGTGGTATTAATGTCGGTTGGGCGAGGTTCTCCAAACACTTAGTTTTTGTGGTGGGTGATGGTTCCCGTATTCGCTTTTGGCATGATAGGCGGGTTGGGGATTTCACTCTTAAAATGCTCTATCCTCAGTTATTTGCGTGTTTTAGTGACAAGGAAGCCTGTATTTCTAATTTGTTGGAGCATCAGGAGGATGGGAGTAGTAGATGTTAGAATGTGAGATTTTATAGGAATTTTTATGAGAGGGAATTTGAGGCTGCCTTCTCTTTTCTAGAACTCATTCAGTCTTGAATCCCACGAGGTTTTGGGTGGGATAGACCTCATTGGTGTCTTAATAGGAATGGTAAGTTTGATACTCGGTCCTTTTATCATAAGATCAGAGGTACAGATCCTTCCTACTTCCCTTGGAAGGGGATTTGGAAAGTCAAGATGCCTAAGAGGGTGGCTTTCTTCTTGTGGACCGCAACACATGGCCGGATCCTTACCTTGGATAATATCCGGGGCCTCCCTTTGGTGAATAGGTGTTGTATGTGCTGCTGTTCTGCGGAATCTGTGAACCATCTTCTCATTCACTATCCGGTAGCTTATGCTTTATGGGTGCATATGTTACAAGCTTTTGGGATTCAATGGGTTATGCCAGGTTTTGTGGTGAGTTTGGTGTCTTGTTGGAGTAATTGGTTGGGAAAATATGCTTCCGACGTATGGAATATGGTTCCTGGTTGTTTGATGTGGGTTGTTTGGTTGGAAAGAAACCGGCGCTCTTTTGAGAGTTTGGAGAGAACGCTTGATCAGTTACAAGTGCTCAGCCGAAATACTCTTTTTGAATGGGCTAAGTGCTGGGGTTATTCAAACTGTTCTTCTGCTTTGGAGTTCTTTTCTACCCTTAGTAGTGCCACTTAAGTTGCTTCTCTTATTCTGTTTTTAGTTGTTTTTGTTTGCTGTTTTTTGTGTTCACCATCATGAACACCTGTAAGGGCTGTTTGCGTTCTTCTTGTTGAATAAAAGTCTTATTACTTATCAAAAAAAAAAAAAAAAAACCTAAGGTTACATGATGAAGTACAAGGCTCAACATAAGGTTATCACCTCTAAAGGATCCATGCAAATGACCATAACAATATGCCAACTGAGACAACAATATTGATGAGTTTTATTTAACCTCTTCCATCTGTTTCACACTAAGGTTATCCAAAAAGAATTCTGATAATATGCAGCAAGTAGCCTGGAAGTAGTTCTCCAACTTCACAAACAATTTTTTCAAATTAACTAACTAGGATACTAAAGAGATATTTTAGAACAAAGCAATCCATAGGGAAATTTTGATTGTAAAATCTCCTGCCCATTACAGAACTGGAAACCTAGAAAATAAAAGCGAACAACGCCCAAAATATAAATCATAGGAAAAGCTAACATTCCAAAGCTACAAAGCAATTCCAATAAAAAAAATTTGCATTTCAGACAACTTAAAAACATCAAGGAATTGAAACAATACAATACCTTAAATGAGATTGTGTCCCATATAGTTAATGTCTTATCTGTACCAATGGTAATAAACTGTGGAGCACCAGCAACCACTTAAGAAAGCTCAGCCGCCACGACCCCACCATCATGTATCATAATTGTATTAGAAAATATTCCCAACATTTTACTGGTTCAAAGAAGTGGAATCTAAGCCTCACAACCAAGTAAATGTGCATGTGTCAAGTTCCTACTGTTAAGAACTCAAATAAAATATAAAAATCACCATCAGAAAATAATTGGGAAGAGAAGTTAAAACAAAGTCCAAAGTTAACTATTATAATTTTTTTTAATTTTTTCTCCCTGTTAGTTAACAGTGCAGGTAAAGCTATAAACGTGGCACTGTATTTGGTTCAAAATTACCATATTATATCTTAGATTGGAATCATACCCCAAAACAATGTCAAGGTTTACAAGTAGCTTTTATTCAAATGACAACAACGAATCAGGAAGGCAAAATAATTGCTCACCACTACAACCAGCATTATTTAATACTCACCAAGTTGGATTGCCGTTCCTAATATATGTACATGTGACACAAATTTGCTAATAATTATTTTAAGGATCATATCCATACTCCGGAAATTTCCAGAAGATTGATAATACCAAAGTTCCATATATATATATATATATATATATATAGATTTGAAGAAATTGTAACTCAAAAAAAAAAAAAATTTTTTTTTTTTTTTTTTTTTTTGCTGAATTACTCAAAAACTACTTATTCACTCAATTAATAAAATATTTTTTAAAGAAAATCCCATCACATTCAATTGGCAATAATGCAAACTGAGGAGGTACTGGAAAAACAATACTACAATACCTGCAGCAAACAATCCGAACAGTGAAGCCAAAATTTTCCAAAGAAAATTTAGCACAACTAAAGAAATTTAAAAAAGCAGCAAATTTTCTAACATCCTAATGTAGTTAGAAGTTAGAACTAAGAAAATAGAGCACCATTATTCAAACATCAAAATGCCAAAGAGAAATATATCATCAAGATTCAACGTCAATATCAAAAGTACAGGAAAATAATACAAACGTGGGCCATAAAATGGAAAGCTCAAAAAGAATGACAATGAATTAACAGGAACTTTCAAACCCAACTACATTTAAATAAGCCCTAATTTCAATTAGGCAACGAAGTTGTTAGCAGTCCCCAATGGGAGCAAGAATTTAACCTCAAACAACTATTTACCTAGACAGAGTATATCTACCGTCTACATAGTATATGTATCTGACAATATAACTCAAAATTCAAACTTTTCCATCAAACTGCAACAGTACACACGCAAAGTGGCAAATCTACCAAAGAATAATGGTAAATCTAATACAAAAGAGATCATAAAGAGAAATTTTAATGAAGAGAGAGACAATTGAAAGAGCCAAAAATCATCAATAACAAGCTTATGCAAGACAAACTGAAATGCATCAAACATAAGATAGCAGCATCAGCAATGCCTAAATCATGTTTCAAAAGAAAAGTAATAGAGCACCAAATGATCTCTCACCTAACATTGTTCCCATCAGTCCGAAAGGAATCTGGCTTTGATCCAAGTTTCACAAACTTCATTTTTGAAAGGAAAAAAAATAAAAAAATCAACTTGCTTCAGCCCCTCTTATACCTTCAAAACTAACTCAACTTGTAGTACTAAATGCCTAAATCAGATTACCTTAGAGTCACCACCACACATCCTAATAAGTGAACATAAATAAAAACAACCCCAATTGAGAAAAAGCCCCAGAAATAGAAAGGAATACTCCCAGGGTGTGGGGGCCAGATTTGTGAATGCAACCCAACCCAAGTAAGTTTCCTAGTCTCCAAAAAAGGATCTCAAAGAGGGGTGAGGATATATGCTTGTGGGGGTATGAGTATGACTGTGAGAGTGAAGAATCTTTGACAACAACCAAGGCAAAAGAAAGAAGCGAGTCTGAGTAAGAGAGAGAAAGAGATAAAGGAAAACACAAGATGGGGTTTGTACAATTTTTTAACAAAAGGTTCTCTTCAATGCCAAGAGAGCCAGATAAGAGGCTGTTTCCTTGGTCGGCGGCAAAGCCCACGGAGCCCGAGCGCACCCAGTTAGCCACAGAGACATAACCAACAGGCTATTAACACTAAAATACTTCTCATATCAGTAACACACAAGCACAAATCTGACTCCACCTCACTCTTTCTCTACATATTTATATTTTTTTCCCTTCACTTGCTGATTACTTTGTTTCATTTGTTTTCCATATTTTTAAGGATTCATACCACTAGACCCTTTTGTGACCTTTAAAGCCTCAAGTTCCAAACACAACAATATAAAAAATCAACTTTTTTGTATGAATTAACCGTTGATCTTTGAAAAACAAAAAACCTGCAACAAAAAAACAGCATCTTGGTATCAGTTGAAGAAACCACCAAAACAGTAGACAACAAGTATCTCTCTTTTATTTTTGCACAGAATGGGAATAAATTCGTAAGAGTGAGAGATCAAAGAAAAAAAAAATTTAAGAAAGTTGATTATAGCAATGAAAAACAAAGCATCGACTACCAACAACAAAATCACCTGCAAAATTTAACTGAAAAAGCTGAGGAATCCATCAGAATATATCACAGAAAATCTAGTAAAATATTGAAGCTGAAGATCATGTTTTTGTTGTCAATAACAGTCAAGACTCTAAAACCCCACAATGAAGAAATATGCCTAATATCAAGATGGAAACACAGAGACAAGGCCCAAAAAGCCACTCTCCATGTAAAACCCAGCAAAACCCAAGAGCCATAAATCAAACCCACAAAGCTGTATGTATAAAGTACTAGTAACCAATTACATGCAATAATGCCTAATTAAGCTTAACTCATGCCAAGTTTGAGTCTTTTCCTTTTTTTTCTTTTTCTTTTTCTTAGTTTGTTTCTTTTTTTTATTAGTTGGTATCAGCAAAAACCAATCAAAAAAAAAAGAAACAAGGCCAAGAGAGAGAGAGACAGAGTTGTAAAGAAAGGTTACCCAAATCTTACACTAGCTAGAGTTCCAATCTATTTGCGTCAAGAATCAAAAAGAGTTCAGTGGAACAGTGACACAACCTTTGAGGCTATATGCATGAGAAGTGAACTACTTTAAAGTCTGGACTTTGAGGAGTAACCCCCACCACACAAGTAAAACCACCAGCAAAAGAACCAAATAAACCCAAAAGAACCTATTAGAAAATGAGCTGCTTCTCACAGTTTCTGCATACAAACCCCAAGTAGAAACCACAGACTCGGATTAAAGTAAAAGCCAAGCTGCAACGAAATGTTTCATCAGTACTCTTTTCTTTCTTTCTTTTTAGTGCCAACACTATCTACCACTTTCTTTAAGCACAATATTTTTTTTTTTCCTTTCTACACTCACCCAACTTTCTTTTCTCAATAATTTCACCTAGAAAGTAGTATGGTACTGGTTCAATTTTAAGAGCATTAACACTCACCATTTACACTTGCTCAGTCATGCACACCAACCTGACACTCCTGCTTTCTTGTTGTTGTTGCCCCAATATATGTAACTAGCTAAAAGGAAAATGACAAAGAACGGAAAGTAAAATATAAGAAACTATTTATTGGATAAAACTGGTTTTAGTTTTACCTTGTAGAGTTCAACTAACGCATTGCCAAGAGACTCCTTAGAATCATAAGGGCAGAGATGACGAAAAGATTTGATAGCCTCAATTGCGACTCATCAGATCAATCCAATTATTTCATCACAATTGCCATGTCTTTCAAGGCACTAGCAACCCAGTCCCCAGCATTTATGGCAGACCAGAACAGGGAAATTGCCTTTCCTGGATCCTTGTCTATCAACTGTAGTTGGAGAAACAAACATTTAATAATATATATAATCAATACAGAATGGAAAATAATAAAAATTCCAGATGGGTAATCTTCAAACATGAAAACTATCAAATTTTGATGAAAGAAAGGCATCGATCTCTAAAATCTATATGATCAGCAAAATTCAGATACATTTTTTTTTGGCTATTCTTAAAATTTTTTTGAGAAATCTTTCCTTGATTACTACTTCTCTTTTCTCACAATATTTTTAAGATAAGCTTCCGTAACAAGAACCAAATCAATAACATTCAAGAACCAGGAAATTCCAAAAAGCAACAGGAACTTGCAATCCAATTCAAACAAATCCAAGTCCAGAAAAAACCCATTAGTCTAAACCATATGAAAGCACAAAAAAAATATCAGGGGTGACATCATCGGCCTCGACTTCCATGCCAGAGGCGGCATGGAAAACCCCATCTTGTTGTTGTTCCACATAGCCTTTTCTTAAAATTCAAATATGGCTGTCAATTTCTTGAGAAAATCTTCAAACCCTTTTCTTGAATTTCCAAGAAAAGTGTTTTTTTTTTCCTAGTTGTTGGAGAACCACTTTCTATTTAAGGATAACTTAGAGCATTCAGAGAGAGAGAGGATCAGATTTTCAGAGGAAAAACAAACTCCTGGCACAGAAAGGTACCAGGTCAGAGACTGCATATGAGGAAGAAAAGATTGTGTATTCAATAGATTACGAGACTACATAGGCAATCTTAGAAATTTCTCAGGCTCCTACCCTAGATAAGACCCCAGTTGAACCACAAACAATCAGCCTCAGTTCCCTAACCTATCAATGTCTACATTCAAACACCACTCAAAAAATATGCTCTATCAACTATTTGTGCATCTATATAGAGCACACTAAGAACGAAGTTTTCATTTTTCAACAAATAGATTACACTATCCATATTGGGAAAGTAGAGAATATCCCAACAATACAGAATTATCAAAATTAGGGAGTAGAAGACTGAAATGTTTTGTCAACCATTTAAAAAGGTAGTAATAATGACAATCATAAATAGACAATTTAAACTTAATGTAATTACAAGCAATTGCATACTAAGCAACCTTGCTGATCTGGAAAGGCAGCAACACATCTTTGTCTGAAGTGATTCTCGTGAATTCAGTCTGTTGGCATTTGGACCATGATTAGACTTGAAAAATGAAAGCAAAATAAAGGGAAGATAAGATGATGAGCACTCTCAATGACTCAAATCACAATTTCATTTCAAATTTCACAGCATCTCAACCATTTGCTCATTATTATGTATATGGAGTCATTCATTTTGAAAATCTAACTATTGTGACAATGTCTTAGAAAAACTTAGCTGTTTATTGTTGGAAGACATTCCCATTAGTGTGGCAAACAGGATTGAGAGGAGATTACAGTGGCAAGGAATGGAGTTCCTCTCTGGTTGAATCAGCACAGTGAGTGTTAGCAGTCTAGATTCTTATAGTCACTAGGATTTTCTTTGCTACATTATGGGTGGTGTTCATAGTTTTTTTACTGAATCCAAATTTTTTCAACCGGTGGTTGAGGAAGGGGGACGGTTTTTTTCTTTGAGGATTTTTGAGCGGAGTAGATACTCCATGAAGTCAGTCTTCATGGGTAAGAATGTGGCACATTGGCTGATGAAGAGTATAGAACAGATAGTCGTTGGGATCAATCCGAAGTATTTTTATTCGTTCAGGGAAGGTGATTTAGCCTACACCCTCCAACGGAGCTCCAATTCTTTTGGCTTGTTCCTACTGTTGACTGAACTTAAAGTTGGCAGGTCTAGGAGGTCCATTATTATTCCAGTAGGTAGAGCGAAGAATGGGTAAAGAGTTTTTGGGTTAGAGTTAAGGAAGATGTTGGAACCTGAAAACTATGTGAATGGTGGGACTAGGCAACGGAAATTTGTGGCTCAGCTTCATAAGGATAACTCAGGGGTTCAACCTTTTAAATCCTTTGCCGATACGATGCGTGGGCATGAGGTGCAGGTTAGGGGCAGAAACCAGTTAGAGAAGCAAAACCCAGTAATTAAACAAAAAAGGTTGAGCGAAGCGCCGATGTGCTTACCAGGTCCAACGCTCTAGAAGGTAGAGTTGTGGGTTCCAGGCACAATACAGAGGAGTTGAGCTTGGGAATGACAAATCTGGTAGGTAATAAAAGGAGATCTCCATTTCATTTCAAATCAAATTGGATTGAACATGCTTATGGAAAAATAAGTGATCTGGGGAATTTTGACTGGGCAAGAAAAAGCTTGACTATAGAAGTGAATGGGGAAGGAAAAAGGAAGGTAGCGTGGAATAAAGGTGGACTGAAGAGTTCTTTATGGGTATCAAGGAATCAGAGGGAGCACATGTCTAGAGGTTCACGGGTTCACAAATACCCTGTGGTGGGTTCTGTCCAAGATGGTCCTCTAGTGGGCCTTCCAGTGTTTTCTTTTCCAGAGCCCACCGGCCCAAGTTGGTTGGAAGTGGGTGAAAGCCCAACTATGGGGGACCTAAGATCTTTAAGTTTGGAAGCCCACACTTTGGTGTTGTCCAAAGTACCTCACGAAGCTTCAGTTGCTTCGGTTGCTCAGGGCATCACAAGTGCAGATGTGGATCTCATGGTTCTCGCTAGGGAGTCATCGGCGCCACCGAAGAAGGCTGACACGGCGTGACAACAAGCCCCGTTGATGATGGCGGCAAGCTCAGCGATCCAAACCGTGATGAATGGTTGTCCGGCGAAGGCATCAGGGATGGAAGGAGGTCCCTTTTCCAATGGGTTTCACGCCAAGGCTTCACTACAACACCGGATAGGGCCGTTTCAGCTTCATTCCACACCACGAGGACAGATTTGGTGTTTGCTCCTCCAACCAAGCATTTAGGTTGCCATGCGGAGACTTCGGCAGAGGCTGTGAGTCTTTTTTCTGGTGGGTTTTGCGTCGATGAGCCTCTGTTCACATTGGGTAAGGCAGTAACAGAGGGTGACAGGGCTTTAAAAGGTCTTGAGCTATCCAATTGTGTTCTGAGTCCTTCGAGAGTTGGGATTGAGGAATGGGATGTTCCGGCTGGAGATGAAGGTGATTGGATTGGGGGGGCAAGTGTTATCTAGGGTACAGACACCTCCCATGAGGCTAACCAGTCGGTGTTAAGGAATTCGATTTCCTTGGTTAATTATGATGGGAGATAATTTTCTTTTCTTTGACTGCTTGACTGAGGTGTAGTAGGGAGTTTACAGTTTCAATGAAGTTAAGAATGGTGTCATGGAATGTTCAAGGTTTGAATGATCCACGAAAATGTTTGGTAGTTAGAAATTTATTACAGGAATGGAATTGTGATGTAGTTTGCCTTCAAGAAACTAAGCTTGCAAGCTTGGATAGACAATTGATTTGCAGCTTGTGGAGTTGTCCCTATGTAGACTGGGTAGCCTTGGATGCAGATCAGACAACTGGTGGGGTTTTGATGATGTGGGATAGGCGGGTTTTAGAAAAGTTGGAGGTAATGGTGGGTCTTTTTTCTATATCAGTTCGGTGGCAGGGTTTGGGGGATGGTTTCATTTGGGCATTTTCTGGAGTTTATGGCCCGAATGATAATATCTTAAGGGGGCAAATGTGGGATGAGCTGATTGGAATTCAACAACTATGGGAAGTTCCTTGGTGTTTCATAGGGGATTTCAACATTGTTCGGTTCCCAAGTGAACGGTTAAGGGGATCACGACTTACCCCGGCTATGGAGAATTTTTCTGAATTTATTGAGGAGCTTAGCTTCGATAGATTTGCCTTTAGAAGGAGGGAGTTATACATGGTCGAGTGGATCGGATTAGCCCTCGATGATTGGGAGGATCACCATCTGGATGTGACCCAAAAGGCTTTACCTCGTCCTATTTTAGACCATTTTCCCATTTTACTGGAGGCAGGAGGGGATTTTAAAGGGGAAAAGCCCTTTTGGGTTTGAGAACATGTGGCTAAAGTCGGATGGGTTCAAAGATAGGGTTCATTCTTGGTGGAATCGATATTCTTTCTCAAATACCCCCAGTTTTGTACTTGCCAAGAAGCTGAAGGCATTGAAGGAAGATATTATTCAATGGAACCAGAGTGAGTTTTAAAATGTAGAGCGTCAGAAAAAAAAAAAATGCTGGAGACTTTGAAATTATTGGATGTTAAGGAAAGGGAGCACAGCCTTTCCAAGTGGAGTTAGGTTAGAGGGCGGTGTTGAGATCTCAAATACAGAACCTTCTCTCTATGGAAGAAGTCTCGTGAGACAGAAATCAAGGATATGCTTTGCATTAAGGAAGGAGACAACAATACAGTTTTATAAAAAACTGTACAAGAAGACAAAGGAGTGGAGGCTTTTTGTGGAAGGTTTGGAGTTTGATCAAACAGAGGGGTTGGAAAGGCACTGGCTTGAATGGAGGTTTGAACAGGAGGAGGTTCTTCAAGTTGTCGAAGAGATGGAAGGAGATAAAGCTCCAGGTCCTGATGGTTTCTCTTTGGCTTTTTATCACCATTGTTGGGGAGTTGTGGAAAGAGGTGTCTTAGCCGTATTTGAAGAGTTTTATCAACACAGTAAGTTTGAAAATCTCTTAATGCAACTTTCATAGCCTTAATCCCTAAGAAGAATGGTGCTTCCAATATTCGAGATTTTAGACCTATTAGTTTGGTGGGGAGTGTTTACAAGATTTTAGCTAAGGTGTTAGCAAACCACCTCAAAGGGGCTTTGGATCAGTTGATATCTGAGTCTCAGAACAGTTTTGTGGGTGGTAGACAGATTCTTGATTCAGTTCTCATTGCTAATGAGTGTGTTGATAGTAGGGTGAAGAGTAAGATTCCAGGGTGACGCAAGACAACTAGAATAAAATTGAAATAACGGAAAAATAAAAAAATATGACCTAGGAGTTAGCACCTAGGTCTTGCTTGGAGTCAGCACCTAGAGTAGACCTGGAGTCAGCACCAGACCAAAAGAAAGACCAAACGGCCATTGTTTTCATTCATCAAAATCAACTAACTCTCAAGGAGTACAATAGGTTGCTTATAAAGGATTGCTAAACCCTAAATCTAATTGGCTAGGAAACCCTAATTGCCTTATTACAAAAATAACCTTACTTCTAAATTAAAATACTAAAAGCCCAATAAACTAATAGAACCTAAAACATAAAAATACAATGGGCTTGCAAACATAAATAATACTAAATAATAATCTTCTTGTGTCTCCCGCATCACGGGGGCTATTTGCAAATTAGATATTTAGAAAGCCTAAGATCATGTGAACTGGGAGGCTCTTCTTGATTTGTTGAAGAGAATGGATTTTGGGGTGAGGTGGTGTAGCTGGATCCACACTTGCATATCTACAACCCAATTCTGTCTTGTTTAATGGGTCTCCAGCTGAGTTTTTTGGGAGATCAAGGGGCTTGATACAAGCGGACCCGCTATCCCCCATGTTGTTTCTGGTTATGATGGAGGTCTTCAGTAAGATGTTGAAAAGAGCTAAAGGGGCTGGTTTGTTCCGAGGCTTTAGGGCTAATGGTAGACGGGGAGGAGGGGTTTGTGTCTCGCATCTTTTGTTTGCGGATGATGCGATTCTGTTTTGTGATGCTGATGAGGAGCAAATTCTACATGTTCAGATGCTTCTTCTTTGTTTCCAGGCAGTGACAAGTTTAAAGGTTAATGCATTGAAGAGTGAGATGGTTCCCATTGGGGAGGTTCCTAATGTCCATGTCTTGGCAGAGATTTTGGGATGTCGGATTGGGTCTTTGCCTACGACCTATCTTAGTATGCCATTGGGGGCGTCCTACAAGTCCCCTACTGTTTGGAATCCTATCTTGGAGAAAATTGAGCGTAAGTTGACCAGTTGGAAGAAGTTGTATTTGTCAAAAGGTGGAAGACTTACATTTCTTAAAAGCACATTATCTAGTCTCCCAAGTTATTATTTCTCTCTTTTTACCATCCCTACGCATGTGGCTAATAAAATTGAGAGGTTGCAAAGGGATTTCTTGTGAGGGGACTCCCAAGTTACGTTTGGTGGGTTGGGACAAGGTGTGTGCACCTTTGAAAAATGGTGAGTTAGGAGTAAGGAAATTAACTACTTTTAATATAGCCTTACTAGGGAAGTGGTTATGGCAGTTTGGGATTGAGGAGACAAGGCCCTGGAGAAGGTTGTAGCTCTCAAGTTTGGGGAGGAATGGGGGGATGGACATCCAAGCTAGGTAGAGGGGTGCTTGGGTGGTGTGGATGATTTTCTCCGTACCTTGGGCTCAAATCTACCTCCTACTGAGAACGGAGATCGTATGCAATGAAAGTTAACAAAGAATGTGGACTTTGATATTCATTCGTTTTACAATAAGTTGAGAAGCCCTTTGCCCATTATTTTTCCTTGAAAAGGTGTTTAGAAGGTTAAGGCTCCTCAGCTTGTTTCCTTCTTTGTGCGGACTGCTGTATGGGATAGGATCCTTACAGGTGATAATTTGAGGGGTAGAGGGTTGATTTTTGTTGACTGGTGTATCATGTGCCGTAGTAATGGGGAGACGGCAGATCATTTGTTACTTCATTGTGGAAAGGCCTATCGGCTGTGGAGTTTGGTGTTTAAATCTTTTGGGTTTTCTTGGGTGTTGCCAAGATCGGTTGCAGATACTCTATTCGGTTGGTGGAATTGGCCTAGGAAGCATGTGTCTAGCGTTTGGAATTTAGCTCCTCCAATATGCTTGATGTGGTGTCTTTGGAGGGAGCGAAATAGGAGGACGTTTGAGGACATGGAAACTTCAGATGACCAGCTATTGGCCTCTTTCAGTGGCACTTTGTTTGACTGGTCTAGGGCTTGGAGACTCACCTCTAGTGATTCTCTCCCTATGTTCCTTAACTCTCTCCTGTGTACTTAGTATCTTTTCCTTTCGTTATCCTTAAAATTTTTCTTTTCCCTTTGTTTTTTTCTCGCTGCCTTATGTTTTTCTGCATAAGGTAGTGTTCTTGAATATATATCTTTATTACCTATCAAAAGAAAATACTCTCTAATAACAATACAAGTACAAAACAAGGATATTTGTAAATCCCATGAAGAGGCATTAAAAGGCCATTGTAAAATTCAACTACTTTTATACTGAAGCTTGGAATTATACTTGTGCTTACTGAAACAACAAAGTAGTTACTCAACTCATATCACCATGATGCAAACCACAACATAATCATGTAGTTTAGTTTCTGGTATAAAGAGACAATAAACTAATTGAAATGAGAAACAGCTAAGACACCTATTCCATTACTAAAAGGGGCACACATAATGGAAGAAGAAGAAAAGAAAAAAACTGGTCATACCTAGTTCACAAAGCTTCCAAATATATATATATATATATATATTGATAAATACAAAGCTTCCACATATTTATCAAAGATGTAAACCAATACCAGGTATATATGTTTATGTCAACAAAATATACATATTTCCAGAATCACACTTGTGCAGTGATTAGATAATAAAGCCACCCATTTGTTGAACCATACAAAGCAAACAAAGAAACATGCCAACCAAAGTATCATATTTTGTCTGTGAGACTCACAAGAGAATCCTTAGCATCAAGAAATGAGGAAGCGCTTGTAAGTCCTGCTGCTAGCATCCCCACAAATAATATGTAAGGAGTCATGGTCATAAGATTAAAATTCTGCATCCAACTTCTAGTGGTTATGAAAAAAAAAATTGCTCTAACCTTTTAGGATGTTGATACAAAAAGGTCTCTATACTGCATAGAAACCATTTCTCTTGCTCTAGCACTTGTGAGCATCTCTCTTAGCCACAGACCACTTGGGTTTTTCCTGTGTTTTCAGCCCAAAATTTGCTTTCACAGCAGTTTAAGGGATGCAGTAAAAGCTAAAGAAAGTATTGAACAATGACTATCATCAGTGTCTCAAATTTATTCGGAAAAAATAAATAAATGAAGAGTCAATCGCAAAAAAAGGTTTTGCTAACAATAGCAGAAAGTTAATGTCACATACAGTGAATCGATTAGCAGCTGATAAATTTATTTATAATAATTAGTTGGAAATACAAATTTGAAGCCAGGACCCTCCACCCTATCATGTTTTCTATCAAGTCCAAACACATGCACACAAGCAATTATTCACTGGGAGAATGGGGTGCAGAGAAGAATCAACTATTCATTGGAACACATAAAAGCAATAGAAAATTGAATTTTAAGGGTCAGAAAAGACCAAAAATAAGATTATCCAATAAGCTAAAGCTAGAAGTTGATATCCCCTAATACTGTGCAGATGTCCTTACATGATCACATTCTAGAAGCCTAGATCTACATATCAAAAGTAGACAAAAAAAGGTTCTCAAACTTGATCAAACTTTAAGTGCGAAACATTACTGCCAGACTTACAAACTGTTGTTTTGTAATAATGAAGCATCTGATTGTCAAAGAAAGATGCAAGAATATCATTATTGGTTCATTTCATTAGATGAGAATGTTACCTGAGGGTTCCACAAGTTAAAAACTATCAGATTGTGATCTGCAGTGCCAACAACCATCAGGGGATGCCGCACTATAAAAGAATAACAGCGGTCAGGGAGTTGTTGAGCATGCACAGGATTTAACTGCCTTGTATCCCAGGACCAAAGAGTAATTTGAAGGAAACCAATAGAACAATTAGCAGTCAAGGGCACGAAAGCATCAAGTTGCAAACATAATAGATCTAGAGCATGCAAAATGATATATAGTGCAAAAGAAACCATATGTTGGATAATTATGTCATAACTAGTAAGTACCGCCAAAATATGTTCAAATATATAGAATAATAAAAAATCACAATTAGCAACTTGGCTATGAAAGCACAAGAAAAATTCATTAGTCTAAACCATATGAAAGCACAAAAAAAAAAAAAAAAAAAAAAAAAAAAAAAAAAAAAAGACCCATCAGTCTAAATCATCAGCCTTGGCTTCTGTACCAGCGGCGGCATGGAAAACCCCCTCGCCGGGAAAAATCTTCTTGTTGTTCAAATCTGGCAGTCACTTTGACGAGAAAATCTTCAAACCCTTTTCTTGAATTCCAAGAAAAGTGCTTTTTTTTTCAGTTGTTGGAGAACCACTTTCTATTTAAGGATAAATTAGAGCATTCAAGAAGAGAGAGAGAGATCAGATTTTAGAACAATCATATAAATCAATAAACTATAATTCAGTAAGGCAAAACTTACTTATAAAAATTAAGTACAAAAACAAACAAACAAACAAAAAAGAAGAGTCAAGCTGGGTAAAAATTTAAGGTGCTCAAAGAAAGACAAGTTCAAGAAATATACAAGAACTCAAACCCTCAATATACCGAGACGATCAAAGAAGATTAACACTACCAAAGAAGATTGTACAAACAGAACTTACAACAACTATATTGACAATACGAAAGAAGATTCCATAAACAAAACTTACAACTGCAGTTACACCTCATGCAAGAGACAACTCCATTTTAATTGCCAACTACAGTTAAACTGCAAAATTTTCTCAAAATAATAAGTCAGTTTTAAGTTTTAAGAATGAGGATAAGAATATTAATTAGAGCAACACAGAAGACATATATGATCATTAATAGGATTTATAATTTTGTGATACTTAAAAAGTTTTCTTGCAAAAAAAGAGGAACTCAACCCCCACAAAAGTGCACAGGAGGATCCCTTCAAGAAATTTATAGAACTTTACAATGCCCAGAGAGCAGTAATAAAAAGATATTTGGGGTCCTTAAGGCCTAAAATATTTGGTTCCATTGATGTAACAATTTCTCATGCGAAGAGCCACCCCGAAGCTAGGCATAAAACCATGCATAAAAATTATATTGATATCCATAATCGGTAAGGCATAAACTACATCTTCTTATATAAATTAATAAGTAGCAACAAGTAAAAACACATAAAGAAGAAAGCATACAGATTAAAAAATAAAATTAAAGTACATAGTTCATCCGGATTAATCCAACATCATTCAAAGCAAAAAACATCAACCAAGAATCAAATTTGATGAAAACTTCAAACGGGTAGTCAAAATTCTATGGGGAGTGCAGTAGAAAATCTCAATCACAAATGAAAAGAAAACAACCTCAACTTAAAAAACAAAATTCCTAATCAAAACCAATCCAACCATAATACCCAAACCAAAATCACATTTAACGCTCAATAAAAAAGAAACAAAAAAACATTACCGACAGTGGTTCCAGCCGTCTCACAGGGGAAGAATGAAACTCTAAATCAAGTCAATTGAAATACCAAAGCATAGCATAACAAGTTCGGTCTGCACTCTTTCCCATCAATGCATTTTTCTCATGCAAAAAGACACAAAGAGACTGCAGAGGGATACAATGGATAAATGTTTATAAACTGTGAGAAGAATATCATTTGACAATTATGCTGTCCTGATAGGAAATCCTGTTTATGTGAACATGTAAAATCAGCCTAAGCGCTGACATGTACAATGCAAAAACATAGGGGCAAGTAAGAACATATGATATATGAATGAATGGGTATGTGAGATGCATGAACATGCGAGTATAAAATATAATCTATCCTTAGTGATGACAAATGAATGCATGGATATGCGAGCATGTGACCACACATAGTCTACTCTATGAGATGACATGTGCAATGCACGGGCATTTGAGCAATTTATCCTAGAAATAACATTAAAGAGTACAGTAATGCATGTGATTGTGTGGCATTGGCCAGGAAAGTAAAGTGCATACTTGAATTAAATACAACTAACCTTATTCCAAAGCATAACATAACAAGTTCGTTTTACACTTTTTCCTATCAACGCATTTTTCCCAAGCAAAAACACACAAGGAAACAACAAAGGAATATAAAGGTTTAATGCTTACAAATAAATAACTTAAGAATTTGACATTTGACAAATTTTAGAAGCATGTGAACATGTACAATCAACCAAAGGGATGACAAATAGAATGCATAAACATATGGGCAAGTGAGAACATATGATAAATGAATGCATGGGCATGTGAGGTGCATGAACATGTGAGCATAGAATATAATCTATCCTAAGTGATGACAAATGAAAGCATGGATACGTGAGCATGTGACCGCATAGAATCTACCCTATCAGATGACATGTGAAATGCATCAATATGTGAGCAATTTATGTTAGAAAATAACATTAAAGAGTACAGCTAAGCATGTGATTGCATGGCAATGGCTAGGAAAGTAAATTGCATTCTTGATTAATTACAACTAATCTCATTCCAATTAATAGAACAAGTTTGATTAGCAATTTTTCCATTTTACGCTTTTTTCTCATACAAAAAGACATAAAGAGACAACAATGGGATACAAAGGTTATATGCTTACAAAGTGATAACTTAAGAATTTGACATTTGACAATCTTTTTTTTTTTTGACAAGCAACTATTTGACAAATTTTAGAAGCATGTGCACATGTACGATCAACCTAAGGGATGACAAGTAGAACGCATAAACATATGGTTAAGTGAGAACATATGACATGAATGCATGGTCATGTCAACATAAATAATAGTCTATCCAAAGTGATGACAAATGAATGCATGGGTGTATGGATCTAAAACCCTAAATGCTAAACCCTAACCCTATACACTAAAACCTAAACCATAATACCCAAAACCCTAACCCAAAAACCTTAAATCCAGAACCATGAACCCTATACCCTGAACACTAAAACCTAATACCGTAAACCCTAAAGCATAGACATCTGAGCATGTGAGCATAGAATATAATCGTTTCTAAGCGAGAACATATGATATATCAATGCATGAGCATGTAAGGTGCATGAACATGGGAACATAGAATATAATATATCCAAAGTGATGACAAATGAATGCATGAATATGAGCACATGAGCACCTATAGTCTACCCAAGGAGATGACATGGGAAATGCATGGGCACGTTAGCAATTTAAGCTAGAAATCAAATTAAGAAGTATAGCTATGCATGTGATTGCGTGGCATTGGCTAGGAAAGTAAATTGCATTCTTGAATTAAATACAACCAACCTTATTCCAAAGCATAGCATAACAAGTTCAGTTCGCACTTTTTCCCTTCAACGCATTTTTCTCATGCAAAAAGACACAAAGAGACAACAAAGGGATACAATGGTTAAATGCTTATTAAACGTGTGAGCAATTTAACAATTTTATTGTCCTTATAGAAAATCCTTTTTATGTGAACAATTTCAATCAACCTAAGGGCTGACATGTAGAATGCATAAATATAACGGCAATTGCGAACATATGATATATGAATGCAAGGGCAAATGAGGTGCATGAACATGTGAGCATAGAATATATTCTAGCCTAAGTGATGACAAATGAATGCGTGGATATGTAAGCATGTGACCACATAAAGTCTGCGTTTTGAGATGACGTGAAATGCATAGGCATGTGAGCAATTTCTGTTATAAAATAACATTAAAGAGTATAGCTAGCATGTGATTGCATGGCAATGGCTAGGAAAGTAAATTGCATTCTTGATTTAAATACACTAACCTCATTCCAAAGCATAGAATAACAAGTTCGATTAGCGTTTTTCCTTTCTACGCATTTTTCTCATATGAAAAGACACAAAAAGACAACAATGGGGCATGAAGGTTATATGCTTACAAATGGATAAATTAAGAATTTGACATATGACAAATTTTAGAAAAATGTGATCGTGTACAATCAACCTAAGGGATGACAAGTAGAATGCATAAACATATGGGCAAGTGACACCACATGATATATGAATGCATAGGCATGTGAAGTGCATGAACATGTGAGCATAGAATATAATCTATCCTAATTGGTGACAAAAGAATGAATGGATATATGGATCTAAAAATCTCAACCCTAAACTCTATAACCTACACTCTAGACCCTATATCCTAAAAAACCTAAATAGGAATGGCAAAATCTAACACAACCCGCAAACTCGACACAACTAACCCGTTTGTAAACAGGTCATGGGTTAAAGCTAAATGGATTCGGGTCATATTCGGATCAACACGGCTAACCCGTTTAGTGAACGGCCCGTGTTCATGTTCAACACATCATGGGCTGAGGCTAAGGATATATGAATGCATGGGCATGTAAGGTGCATTAACATGTGAGCATGGTGTAAAATATTTCCTAAAGCTGGGTTTGGATACACATTATTTTTCTACGCGTTTGGGACCCATGCTACAGTAGCAACACGTTAAACCTTTTTGTCTGCATTTCACCTTTTTTTTTTTTTTTTTTTTTGAGAAGCATTTTTGTGGCTGTAGTTGTTTTTCAGTGGGTCCCATGCACTGTTTACAGAACCCAAAAATCTCCTTTTTCACCAAAATTTTCATTAAAAATAAGTCCCACGGCACTATTTACACATTTAAAAATTATTTTACTACAATATTTTCAATTTTCAGTTTTCAGGAAAATAAGCTATATCCAAACAGACCCTAAGGGTCCGTTTGGATAGAGGAGTGGAAAAGTAGGAGGATGGAAAATTATGGGAGGATGGAAAATATTTAATTTTCCTTCTTGTGTGTTTGGTTGGAGGGGTGGAAGGGTCCGTTTGGATAGAGGAGTGGAAAAGTAGGAGGATGGAAAATTATGGGAGGATGGAAAATATTTAATTTTCCTTCTTGTGTGTTTGGTTGGAGGGGTGGAAAAGTGGAAGGGTGGAAAACTCTTTTGTTTGGTTGGAGAGAAAAAGGGAAGGAAGAAAAATGTAATTTATATAAATTGACTATTATACCCTTGCTACATAATATGTAAAAAAATAGATTTATTTGTACTCATTACATAATATAAAATTTATCACATCATATATATAAATTTATATTATTATTTTTATTATTATAATATAAAAATTGCAATAATGTACAACTTAATCAGATCACGTTGAAAAAAAAAATATTACATCCTTAACATTTTACAACATTTTCACAATAAATCATATGTGATAAGTTATTACTAATTTTAATTTGAACACATCACTTAAATATTTTTTTTATCAGTATTAGTTAATAACAATCCACCACTTAAAATTTATTGTAAAAATATTGTGAAAATCTTGTAGTAACATTTCTCAATTTTAATTTCTTCTTCTTTATTTTATTTTTCCCTTATCTTTTTTTTTTATCCACATGTTACTTTTCTTTTCTTTTCTCTTTTTTTCTCCTCCACACCTTTCCCTATCTCTATCTTCACTTGTCTTTTTCCTTTTGTTCTCTGGCACTTGTGTAAGCACCCTCCACTTTACTCTTTCTTTTCTTCTCTTCTGCTTCACTGGACCATTGGTGCTCTCCATTTCTTTTCTTTTTCTTTTTTTTTCTTCTCTTCTTTTCTTCGTCTACTCCACTGGTGCTCTCCACTTTTTTTTTTTTTTTCTTCTACTCCACTAGTGCTCTCCACTTTTTTTTTTTTCTTCTCTTCTTCTCTTCCACTTTTCTACACAGATCGGCCTACATGTTTTTTTTTTTTGTTCTGGTTTGATTAGTTTTATTTTATTGTTCAAATTTTATTAGACTTATGAGAAATATTGTTTTTGTGTTTCAAATCTTTTGATTGGGTTTTGTGTTTTTGTTTTGATTGTGGTATGTCTGTGCTAAGTTCCGATGTTTGGTGGTGGTGCTGGGTTTGGTGGTTATTTCCAGCTTCCTTGGTGGTTATTTTGCCACGTTGGGTTGTTGGAGACATTGGGAGAGGGTATTTGGGTAATTCCACAGTAAGATCAGTTTTCTCTCCACAGTTTTCCTCCCGATTTGGGAGGAAAAAAATTGGTGGGCCCGGGAGGAAAATTTTCTCCCGGTTTTCCATCCTCTCTGTTTTCCCTTGCTTCCCAAATGGTAGAAAATGGTGTGGAAAACATCATTTTCCACCCATTGTTTTCCATCCTCCCTATAATCCCTCCAACCAAACATAGTGTAAGTGATGACGACAAATGATCGCATAGATATGTTAGCATGTGAGCACATAAAGTCTTACCTAGGAAATGACATGTGAAATGCATGGGCATGTTAGAAATTTATGGTAGAAAATAACATTAAAGAGTATAGCCATGCGTGTGATTGCATGACATTGGCTTCGAAAGTAAATTGCATTCTTGAATTAAATACAACTAACCTCATTCCAAACCATAGCATAATCAATTCGATTAGCACTTTTTCATTTCAACTCATTTTTCTCACTCAAAAAGACACAAAGAAACAACAAAGGGATATATAAAGGTTAAATACTTATCAAGTTAGAGAAGAATGACATTTGACAATTTTATTGTGCTTGAAGAAAATCCTTTTTATTTTTAAATTTAGTATTGGGATGGTAATTTAGTATTGGAATGGTGATTCTTATAACCTCGTGTTCTTTTGTGCAAATTTTGAACTTTAGGGGGTTTTGATTATTTTTGGAAACCTTAGGATAAAATTATAATTTTGCTATTTGGAAAAGTTGTGGTCAAAAATGTAATTTGGAAAATTTGTGGGGTCAAAAATGTAATTTGAAAAAAAAAATTGGGGTTTAAAACTTAATTTTGAGAGGTTTTGGGGTCAAGTGTAATTTCGTGAGATCTCTCTCTCTCTCTCTCTCTCTCTCACTGAGACAGCAATTCTTGAAAAATTAGGACACGACATAATAAAGATATGAATGTGTGTGTGTATCAATATATAGGTATTTTATCTAAGAAGCACGGACATTTCATTTGCAGTGTTTTACCCATGTTGTACTCGTACCCGTGCTTCCTAGGTAAGGGCTAAATTTTCAAAAATTGCTATGTCGCCATGTCGTACCCATACTTGTACCCATTCCCATAATCGTGCTTCCTAGTATTTTATGCTTATGTCGTGTATAAACATATATTTTTGTTTATTTTAAGTTTTCAAAAAAAAAAAAAAAACTACTAAAATATTTAAAAACATCTAAAACACCCAAGAAGGTAACTAGGCCTGTTATATAAGCCATGACCCTAGGATTTCTATATTAATGACCAAAACTCACCGACAGCATATTGAAGGGCAGGTGAAACACAGCATATTGATGGAATTGCAGATAGATCCCTGGAGCCAGCTCTTACAGTCAATAAAGCCGTATTCTTTTCTACAGCAGCAACAACTTCAGGTCCAGTAGATCCATTAGCCCCATGGACCCCAAGAGTGCCTGATGCAATTAAAAAGATAAGTTCAACAGCTCATGGATTCATGCTTTTACAGAAAATTTCAAGGGTAAAAAAGCATAAAGAAAAGTTGAATCCCATAAATATATGACACATAATTAGTTACTAGCAATCAGTTTTGGGAATCCCATTAAGCCATGAGAACATTATCACCATATAACTTGAATGTCAATGAGAATAATATACAGATTACCACCTCCATAAAAATTAACATCAAATAGTTCAGTTATAGCTTCAAAAACCTGTGGGGTTGATGGAAGCATGTAAAGGCTATTATCAGGACTTTGATAGAAAGCAGAACTTCTTTATCAGATCTTTTGCATCATTGGAAATGTCCACAACAACTAAGCAAGTTGGAATTATAGTGCTTGATGCATACTCCCTTGCAGCTAATGGCTGCTGATTCCAGAATGTAGCAATATCATACAAGATTAATGAAATTACCAGAAAATCATTTATAAAAAATAAAAAAGTTTTAAACTATTGATATTATGTTGCTTAACTAAAAGAATCAACAGCCAAAAATGCAAAAATGAATCCATATTTTGTTTTTACAATATAAATATATTGCCGCAAGACATAAATGAATTGATGAATAAGATACTAAACATCACTGGAAAAACGAATATAAAATCCCACATAGCTATTCCTCCAAGCTGTATATGGAAAACAGACTAAAAAAGTGTTCCCTATTTGTTTTTGGTTGGTAAACTAATGTTGTGCCTACATGAGGAATTTTGAAATGGAATTTTACTCAAAGTTCTAATTTGGGAATTTCTAATCTTCATTTACTTTCTTTGGGTTAACAAGAGAGTTTATTCAAAAATATCCATGGAATTTTCAAGCATCTATATCCAAAGCCTAAAATCCATGCAGAGAGGTACCCTTAAAAAAATTTATAATTTAAATTGTGGTGGGCCATGTGTGAGGTAGTTGGCTAATTTGTGAGTTTTTGTTGTGTCTAGCTTTATTGAATTTCTTAATGCTATACAAAATAAATAAGACCATCCAATTTCTATGGAACAACAAAGAAGTTACTGAAGCTTGGACCATGATTAGACTTGAAAATTGAAAGCAAAATAAAGGGAAGATAAGACAATGAGCACTCTCAATGACTCAAAACACAATTTCATTTCAAATTTCACAGTATCTCAACCATTTGCTCACTATTAAGTACATATATACTTTCTAATAACAATACAAGTACAAAACAAGGATATTTGTATATCCCATGAAGAGGCATTAAAAGGCCATTGTAAAATTCAACTACTTTTATAGTGAACCTTGAAGTTCTACTTGTGCTTATTGAAACAACAAAGAAGTTACACAACTCATATCACCATGATGCAAACCACAAAATACTCATGTAGTTTAGTTTCTGGTATAAAGAGACAGTAAACTAATTGAAATGAGAAACAGAAAAGAAACCTATTCCATTCCTAAAAGGGGCACACATAAAGGAAGAAGAAGAAAAAAAAACTGGTCTTACCCAGTTCACAAAGCTTCCAAATATATACATATACATACATACATATATATATATATATATATTGATAAATACAAAGCCTCCATATATTTATCAAAGATGTAAACCAATACCAGGTATACATGTTTATGTCAACAAAATATACATATTTCCAGAATCACACTTGTGCAGTGATTAGATAATAAAGCCACCCATTTGTTGAACCATACAAAGCAAACAAAGAAACATGCCAACCAAAATAATGTATTATATTTTCTGTGAGACTCACAAGAGAATCCTTAGCAACAAGAAATGACGAAGCACTTGTGAGTCATGCTGCTAGCATCCCCACAAATAATATGTAAGGAGTCATGGTCATAAGATTAAAATTCTGCATCCAACTTCTGATGGTTATGAAAAAAAAAAATGCTCTAACCTTTTAGGATGTTGATACAAAAAGGTCTCTATACTGCATAGAAACCATTTCTCTTGCTCCAGCACTTGTGAGCATCTCTTAGCCACAGACCACTTGGGTTTTTCCTGTGTTTTCAGCTCAAAATTTGCTTTCACAGCAGTTTAGGGAATGCAGTAAAAGCTAAAGAAAGTATTGAATAATGACTATCATCACTGTCTTAAATTTATTCGGAAAAAATAAATAAATGAAGCTGTCAATCGCAAAAAAAGGTTTTGCTAACAATAGCAAAAAGTTAATGTCACATACAGTGAATCAATTAGCAGCTGATAAATTTATAATAATAAGTTGGAAATACAAATTTGAAGCCAGGACCCTCCACCATATCATGTTTTCTATCAAGTCCAAACACATGCAGACAGAATCAATTAGTCACTGGGGGAACGGGGTGTGGAGAAGAATCAATGATTCATTGGAACACGTAAAAGCAATAGAAAATTGAATTTTAAGGGTCAGAAAAGGCCAAAAATATGATCATCCAATAAGCTAAAGCTAGAAGTTGATATCCCCTAATACTGTGCAGATGCCCTTACATGATCACATTCTAGAAGCCTAGATCTACATATCAAAAGTAGACCAAACAAAGTTCTCAAACTTGATCAAACTTTAAGTGCGAAACATTACTGCCAGACTTACAAAATGTTGTTTTGTAATAATGAAGCATCTGATTGTCAAAGAAAGATGCAAGAAAATCATTATTGGTTCATTTCATTAGATGAGAATGATTGTGATCTGCAGTGCCAACAACCATCAGGGGATGCCGCACTATAAAAGAAAAACAGCGGTCAGGGAGTTGTTGAGCATGCACAGGATTTAACTGCCTTGAATCCCAGTACATAATAGTAATTTGAAGGAAACCAATCGAACAATTAGCAGTCAAGGGCACAAAAGCATCAAGTTGCAAACATAATAGATCGTGAGCATGCAAAACAATATATAGTGCAAAAGAAACCATATGTTAAATAATTATGTCATAACTAGTAAGTGCCAAAATATGTTCAAATATATAGAATAATAAATAAATAAATAATCACAATTAGCAACAAAATCAGTAAAAAACACACCTATGAAAGCACAAAAAAAAAACCCATCACTATAAATCATCAGCCTCGGCTTCCATACCAGCGGCGGCATGGAAAACCCCCTCGCGGGGAAAAATATTGTTGTTGTTCAAATCTGGCAGTCACTTTCACGAGAAAATCTTCAAACCCTTTTCTTGAATTCCAAGAAAAGTGTTTTTTCAGTTGTTGGAGAACCACTTTCTATTTAAGGATAAATTAGAGCATTCAAAGGGGGAGAGAGAGAGAGAGAGAGAGGATTTTAGAACAATCATATTAATCAATAAACTATAATTCAGTAAGGCATAACTTACTTATAAAAATAATAAAAGTACAAAAACAAACAAAAAAACGAAAAAGAAGAGTCAAGCTGGGTATAAATTTAAGGTGCTCAAAGAAAAACAAGTTGAAAAAATATACAAGAACTCAAACCCAGAAATATACAAGAACTCAAACCCAGAAATATACAAGAACTCAAACCCTCAATATACTGAGACTATCAAAGAAGATTGACACTACCAAAGAAGATTGTACAAACAGAACTTAGAACAGCTACATTGACAATACGGAAGAAGATTCCATAAACAAAACTTACAACTGCTGTTGCACCTCAACCAAGATACAACTCCATAATACTTGCCAACTACAGTCAACTGCAAAATTTTCTCAAAATAATAAGTCAGTTTTAAGTTTTAAGTATGAGGATAAGAATATTAATTAGAGCAATACAGAAGACATATATGATCATTAATAGGATTTATAATTTTGTGCTACTTAAAAAGTTTTCTTGCAAAAAAAGAGGAACTCAACCGCACAAAAGTCCACAGGAGGATCACTTCAAGAAATTTAAAGAACTTTACAATGCCCAGAGAACAATAATAAAAAGATATTTGGGGTCCTTAAGGCCTAAAATATTTTCATCAGAAAATAATTCCTTGTTCATGTTAGGATGCATTTTGAAAAGGATGCCTGGATTCCCACCAGTTTCAATATGTACAATAAGGCAAGAAAAAACATAAATGCAATGAAGAAAAAGTGTAATGTCGACCACTGCCTGTTCACATAATGCGCCAGAAACAGATTGTTAGAACAGATAGCAGCAAACACAACATTACAAATTAACATCCGGAAAGAAAATTCAACTATAGAAGTTTCTCATGATGAGGACCATACAGTGTCTAAGATACAAACCAAAAGTATACCTAATTTCCTATTACTGGTGACTGTTTTTACTTTTAATCATCTGAGGAAGTTTCATGCATGCTTAAGTAATGTCACTATAAACAATAAGGAATAGTTTGGCTCCAAACATATTTGGAGCTATTCATTCCAACCCATTATGTGGCAATTGAAGAAACTATCCATGTGTTAATGAGTCATGTGACTTGTTTAGAACATAAATGCAAATAGTCTTATAAATCGCCGCATAATGGTTTGGAAAAAATAGCGCCAAACATGTTTGGAGACAAACTTTGTTCAAACAATAATATTATAGTAACAGAATTACTTATCAAAAACAAATAGAAACAGAATGACTTCACCTTCTGCCTTCAAAGATTCCAAGAACTGGTTTGTCCTTTGTGATTTGCCAAGCTGAATGCCAAGACCTTTTGGAGGAGCAGTTGCTGATGAAGGTGGACGGTCTAAGAATTGGGGAAGACATTGTCAGAAATGTTCTAATTAAATTCATAACAATCCTACACAATTATCATTGCTTCACTTTTCAAGTAGTGAAACCCTTCAGTGCCTTCTGTACCACCACCATTGCTCGTTCCCTCTTCATCACCCATCACTTCAGCACTTAAAAAAACCCCAACTTTCCAAAAATTAGGGTTTCAAAGTAACACCTACATTCCAAGATTCAAAATTTTCCGTGAATTATCCCATAAAAACTTCACAAACACCAACAATAATAACCACAAACTAACCCACTAAAGCAAAAACCCACTGTTTGTTAGCCAAGAAAACGAAGGAAAATAAACGAAAATGCAGTTTTCAAATACCACGTTTTCTCTGACTCTTGGTTTCTCTGGAAATGAAAAAATTCAACAAGACCAAACCCAAAATTTGCTAATTTGCTATCTAAAGTCACCAAGAAAGAAAATAACACATTTTATTTCTCGCCTTATTTTCTCAGCAACCAAACACAGCATTATAAAAATAAACAAAAGAACGAAAAATTAAGAGAGAGAGAGAGAGAGAGAGAGAGAGAGAGAAATGGTTACCTGAGTGAAAATTTTGAAGCCCAAAAGAGAGTCGAAACCACACGAAATCCTAACCCTAACCCTAAAATTTCTTCTCTTTTCTCTGGTGGTGTCATGACTCGGAGAGAGAGAGAGAGAGAAAGTCCGAATGTGTGTGTAAGAGGAGGAGAGAGGAATTAATTTATATTATAAGGGGTGTGGGGAGAGAGGGAGAGAGAGAGAGAGAGAGAGAGAAGTTTTTGGGAAAAGAGCCGTTAGAAATTGGGATTTTTTGAAATTTGAGTGAAAAGAAAAAGAAACAAATGTGGTCTTGTCTTGTGGTAAACTCCCAAAGCCATGTGTTATAATTAATTTATAAAAGAAAGAAACCAATTAACAAATAATCAAATTCAGCAAAATAATAGCCATGTTTTAAACATTTGCTTTGCTGAAAAAGATAGTCATGTTATATTGATACAACATTACAAACATTAAATATAAATATAATAGATTTCTTTCTTTTATTCTTAATTTTTTTATTGAAGAGTATAAAATTTTATTATATTTGAGCTAAACATTTTGGTTTTGAGTTAAAAAATACAAACAACATAGAGATTATAAACTAGAAATATGAATCCTAAAAATGCAATAAAAATGATATATATTCAAATGTTTTATTCGGTCCACTTCGGTCCTATTAGATCCATTTTGTCTTCTTCGGTCCACTTTGGTTCTATTTGTTCTACGTTGGTCCTATTGGGTCCAATCGATCCAAATTGGTCCTATTCTATCCTCTTCAGTCCTATTTGGTTCACATTGGTCATATTCAGATCACTTTGGTTCTATTCAGTCCATAATAGTTCTATTTGGTCCATTCTGTCCACTTCAGTCAACATTGGTCCTATTTGGTCCACTATGATCCTATTTGGTCGATATGTCTACTTTGGTCCTAATCTATCCGTTGGTTCTTATTCGGTCATATTCAATCCACCTTGTTCTCATTATGTCATATTATGTCCATTCGGTCCACTTCATTCTATTTGGTCCATTTTTATGCACTTACTACAAGGAAAAGTTATGTTTGGGTTAAGAGTACCTGTTCTAAATCTAAATTTATTACAAAAAATATAGATCTCAAATTGGAAATATCTAAAATATTAAACATAATATTTATTATTGCTATACTTTTGTTGAGCTACATTAATGTAACATTTTAATTCATTTGTCTCTCTAAATTTAAGTGAAAGTCTTTCTAAACCTGAAAAGGAAACCTAAAAAATGAATCAATTTAAGACATAATTAGTCCAAAATGGACCAAGATAGACCAAATTGACCGAGTGGACTTAAGTGGACAAGGTCTACGTTCAAGGCCAATCACTTCACATAAACAAGATGCTTAGCATCTATTTTCAACATTTCTCAACTCCTTTTTTTTAATGGTAAGTTACATACCAGGTAAGTCTTGAACCCACAACCTCACCCTAACTCTTACAAGAAGATGTTTTATTTGAGCTTAGAGCTCATTGGCAACCTTTCTCAATTTTTTATTTACACCAATATAAAAGATAAAATAAAAATAATATATATATATATATATATATATAGACTAGGAAGCTCGCACACTTCATTAGAAATGCCATTCCCATGTCACACACGCGACATGTTTCGGACACTTTTGCACACGTGAACCAGCCACATCCTGTCTTGTTTTTGTTTGAAACATTGCAGGATACAACGGACATGGGAGGGACACTTATCTTTTATTTATTTTTAGTTTCAATCTTCAACACTTATCTAGTTATCTTTTATTTACTCTTATGGATCTTATTATTGATTTGTATTCTAATTTCTAAACATCATTTACTAGTCATGAATTCACTTTATTATCCAATATTTCTCTAAAATTAATATATGTTTAATATTATATGAAAAATAAATGCTTAACAATATCTAAAAATATATTTAATAATGAATTAATATGCATATTCCCACTATGTCATATCCTAATATTTCAAAAATGATCGTGTCGTACCCGTGTCCATGTCTGTGCTTACTAGTCTATAGTTAGCATATGCTTAAATCTCTTGATGCCAAACTAGCTAACAAAGGTATGCCACCGCTATTAACTTCTCTCTCCCTGACTCTTTGTAGTTTTGGAAAGTAGAAGCTCCTAACTTGTGTTTGTCTTCAAACACAAGATTCAAACCTCTTTGATCTTTACATGATCTTAGTAGGGGATTTTCTTTTCTCTATCGTATATCTTTATTACTCATTTGTTTTTCTTCATGTTTAATAAGCTCTTTCCTCTATTCTCCTTGTCTTTCTTTCCCAACTTTGAATATCAAAATGGATTCGTCTATGGAGGAATTATGGAAGAAATGTAGTCTCTCTGAGGAGGAAAAAGGTGTTTTATCAGTTGATTACCAAGATGTAAAGCGGTCAAAGGAGCACGCCCAATTTAGCCTTTTGTTTCGGTTGCAGACCAACAAAGAGTTCAATAAGAAGGCTTTCAAATCCACTTTTCAACAATTATGGAAAGGACCTCACCGTGTAACTATCAAAGAAGTGGGGAACAACTTATTCTTGGCTGTCTTTGTCACGGAGGAGCACATGATGGATGTTTTGGATAGAAGCCCGTGGTCTTTTGATAAGAGACTGGTGTTATTGAAGCGATTTGAAGGTTATCTCAGTCCAGGTAATATTAAATTTCAACGGTCCCCTTTTTGGATTAGCGTGTTCAATATCCCTATTAAAAGTATGAATACGACTGTTGGTAAACGCATTGCAAAGGAGATTGGCACCCCACTTTTAATTGATGCTCCAAAGAGTGGACTAGCTTGGGGTCCATTTTTGCACATAAGGGTGGATATTGACATTACCAAACCTCTAATGAGAGGGAAGATGGTTCGTATTGAAGATATGAAAAAGGGGTGGGTCTATTTTAAGTATGAAAGACTTCCTATCTTTTGTTACCATCGTGGAATTCTAGATCATCAAGAGCGGGAATGCCCAAGTACCAGGAGAGGATGTAATTCGGTGGATGATGAGGATTTGCAATATGGGCCTTACTTTGTGTAGTAGGCCCAAAAGTTGGTAAGGGTAAAACTTCCTCTAGTCAACCCAATACTGATGAAGTTAGTGATGAAGAAAACCTGGAAACAGAGGGGACAACGATGGAAAAGACCAATCTCCAAGCTATTCTCAGGTGCTGCAATTGCCACTGGTTAGAGCTCCGAATCTTCAAGCAGCTAATGCCGAGCTGAATACTCCTCCCAAAAATTCGAAAAACCAAGTATTTTCGAAATCTGAAAATTAAATTTCAAATTTGAAACCTGGTAGTGCTTCCGTCCCTATCTCTCTTTCAAATTCAAAACCTGCCTTGATAGAGATCCAACCTTCACTTGATTCAGAAAAGTCACTTATCATGAATGGAGGTGTTTTGGAAAATAACTACTCTGAGGAAAATATTGATTTCGGATTTTATCCGAAACCTAAGGGATTGGAAAAATACTCGGAGTCACAAAACAAGGATAAGGAGGGAAAATCGTCTCTGGGTGAAATTCAAACAACCCCAACTGAATGGGATACAACAGATTTATTTGGGGTTTTTTCAAATCAAGATATGGAGATGGAAATATCCCCAAATCTTGCTGAGGATTATCTGAATGAGAAGATTAAATTGCTACGTTCATGGAAGCGAATTTTGCGACGCCCAAATACTTGTTCACCCACCGAAGCTCTTGAAACCCATCAGAATCATATCAAACGTGGTCGTATAGATTGTCCCTTACAAGAATCACTAGTTCCCAAAAAGCAAGCTATAGAGGGTGTAGCGATCTCAGGTGATTGTTCTTTCGCTGGGGATACCACCCCCTCCCTCTACCCCACATGAAAATTCTAAGTCTCAACTGCCGTGGGCTTGGGATCCCAGAGGCAGTACAGGAGCTTCGCTGTTTGGTAAGCAAAGAAGCTCCCAAAATCCTCTTTCTTTCTGAGTGAATTCCTTTTCTTATGTTCTGTGTAATGAGGAAGCTGAGACTTGTATTCATTTGTTCTTGGAGTGTTCCTTTGCCCAAGCCGTTTGGCTGCAATCTTCACACTTGAGGGATTACAGGTTTCCTCCTCACATAAAGTTCATTGGTATCATGGAAGCTGCAATTAAGATTTTACCTTCACCAGTTTTTGATACTTTCTGCATAGCTTGCTGGATGATATGGAAATGCAGAAATAAACTAGTTTTTAACAACTATGCACCCTCATAGAATTTTTTTTCCATTTAACAATAAATATAAAAAAATTTAGTTAGTTGTCATTTTTGAGAAGAAAGTTGAAAACTAGCATCTTGAGTGTCTAAAACTCGAGTTCCAAGATAAAACTCGAGTTTTTAAGTCTCGATTTGTAAGCGGATGGGTCTGATTTGGAAAAAAATCCATGTGGAAATCGAGTTTTAAAAACTCGAGTTCCAAAAAACGCCGCTATAGGGCTTAAAAACGCCATTATAGGGCTCTTGTATGACACTTATGAAAAATTTTGCAGGAAACGCCGCTATAGAGCTTTAAAACGTCACTGTAAACGTCACTGTAGAGCTTAAAAACGCCACTATAGGGCTCCCTGAACTTGATATGGGCACTTATAAAAAACATTTTGCAGGAAAACGCCGCTATAGGGCTTTAAAGCGTCACTATAGGACTTAAAAACGCCACTATAGAGGCGATCACACAAATTTTTTTTTGCATAGAACTCGAGTTTCTAAAACTCGAGATTTGTGTGGCATTTTCAGCAGCAAAAGTCTTGCAAGCGAGTCTGTGAGACTCGATTTTTAATATAGATCTTGAGTTTCTAAAACTCGAGATGCTATTTTTCTTAATTCTTACAAACGTTGTCTAACTTACTACTTTCTTCCCCCACCCACCGCTACTCTGCCCATTCCCCCCACCCTCCTATAATGATCTTTGGTCTCGGGTAGATCTGTACATAGTGGAGTTTATGGAAGTGCAAGAGAGAAATATGCAAGTAGGAGGCAATTCAACAGCTACTTGGAAGCTTCCTCGGTCAGACTCAATTCACAAGGATTTGCTCACTGGAGGTTGTATGGACCCTAGAAGACATTTCTTGTATTAAAGAAAGTTTTGTTTTTATTTTTATTTTTTTTTAGCATCCCTTTACTATGTAATCGTGCTACACTAGCTAGAGAAAGAGCAGGACATTGTTTGGTTAAAAGAATGCCCCTCTTTTTTCTTCCCCATTGTACAAAGTGATTTACAGTAATAAAGTCTATTATCGTTTCCTCTCAAAAAAAAGGTATGCCACTGCTACCAAAAACAAAGTCAACATAAAATCCCATCAAGGGATTCTATGGGTCCGTTTGGATAGAACTTATTGTTGCTGAAACTGAAAATTTGTTGCTGAAAACACTGTAGAAAATAATTGAAAAAACGCAGATGAAAGTAATTAAACGCAACATTGTAGCGGAGCTGAAAATACTGTAGCATATAAATACCAAAGTTCAACTCTTTTTTCCTTTCCTTCTCTTCACTCCTCACTGTACCCTAGCTAACGCCTGTGCCAAGAGAGTTCCACACCCACCAGAGAAATCTACAAGGAAGACCTACATCGGTCTGACGCCGGCGAAGAGCTCAGGTGAGAAATCCACGAGGAAGACAACCTTAGTCCGACACCGACGTGTACTCTTCCTTCAGAACAGGGATATCACATCAGAACAGGGGTCACACGACTCACAGCCTACACCCACCTGCCCCATTCCTTCTTCCCCACAATCCCAAAGAATTCTCAGGTGTCAAGATTGGCCTAATCCAGAGGAAATTTATACTTTGTTAGCTGACATTTTTTTTTTTTTTAGTAACATCCAAAGGAAATTTTTGGGTCAGATTGGCCTAATCTGGGTTCTGATTCATAGATGTTACTGTTAGATGAGTTTTTATTTTTTTGACATGTGTTTATTCTTAATTTTGATTTTCTATCTCTTTGTTTTGGATGATTTTATAAATTCTGTTTTAATTTCTGATGGTATATGTTTGGATGCAAGCGATTTGTGGTTGAAAGTTGAAACCTTTTGCTGTTGATGTATATAATTTGTTTTGCAAGGAGAGGATTTGGGTTTTGGATCTTCATTTTTTTTTTAAAAAATTATTTGCTGTAAATTTGTAACAAACGCAAGAGAAGAGAAGGGAAGCCTTCTCTTTCAATTTTTTGGTTTTGGTTTTGCGCTTGAAAGCTGGGTTCATGAGACTACCTCTGTGAAAATGGAAATTATGGGATCTAGATCTGTTGTATGAATATGATTTGAAGGAAGTCAAGGGATTATTTCTTTTGGGTTATGGACAAGGTATAAATTTAGCCTCTCTGTTTCATCTTTTCTTTAATGCAAAGATTCTAATGTTTTCGTTAATATGGTGGCCTCTTTTGTTAATTCAGGTACTATGTGCTGATTGGTGGAAAGATGACAGCGTAATTAGTGGTGGTGCTAACTCAAAGCTCTGTATTTCTTCTGGAATTTCTGTGCTGTGAGGTAAAAGCTGTTATTCATACCGCAATAATTGAATTATGGACTTTTAATTGTAAAAGCCATTCTTTTCCAAGCCTATGTATTCTGATATTGTCTGCTCTCTCCACTCTTCACACCTTCCTCTTCCAGTGTCAGTCTCATCTCCACTGCAGCGATAATCTGATGTGGTCCAGTCAGTGCAAAGTTCAGTACTTGCATTAAAAGGAAAAAAAAAAAAAAGTAGAGAGGAATTTAGTCAATCACCAAGAGTACAAATCACATGGATAAACTGGAGAACATAGGGTTGCCCAGGTTTAAAGAGGCAAGGCTTTATATGTACCACATAAATTTAGACTGAATTTTGAATTTCCGCTAAGGTGGCAAAATATGATTTTTTAGACTTACCCACATTTTTGTTGTGACCACTGACCAGAGTGGTATGTAAGGTTTAATACTAGAAAAATGGGATTCAGTTGCCTTTCGTTTAAATGGTTCGTTCCATTGGGTAGTTTCATTTGCTACCTTCCTTTGGGTACTGCATTTTAGGTACTACTGCTGATTATGGATGCAAAATTTTGTTGTTGCCTTCGGGTTTACATCTTGTGCCTTTTAGGAGCAAATTATCAAAACATTCAAATTGACAGTACTCCAGGATTTACTAATGTTGCTTTAATGTTGGGGCTTAATAATTTTTGAACTATTTGTTTACGTTTGCTACTTAAGCTGTTCTAGCTTGATTATATTGCTGAGAAGAAAAAAGAAATGTGCAAGATCTAAATGTTCATCAACTAATGATTACATGTGGCGGATCTTGGCTACTTTGTTTAGGTTTCATAGTCAACCTAGAAATTTTGAGATGGCATGGTTGTTGTTGTTGTTTCCTGATGGTGGGTTATTAAAATCTGAAAAATAAAGTCTCTCCTTAGTTCAGAATGATAATTGCACTAGTATCCATGAAATGGAAATGGAATTCATTGAGTATTTTTTTTTTGTTCTAGTTATTATCCATAGGTAGGTGTTTTGGTAGAAACATCTTTGCTGAAATGATTACTTTCCTGCTGTCTCAGGAATTGTTTATGCTGCATGCAAAAATTCTAAATTGTATTAATTATTTTCATATGGTGCAGGAAATTGGTGCTTTGTCTTATGGTTTTTCTGATGCTTTTCTAATGTCATCCCTGCCCGTTTTAACTTTCTTGTGCAGTTAATTCATTGACATGAGTTGTCCACATGACTTACCCCATCCCTTCTTCCACCTATTTAGTGTGAATTTGCTTGATATATGCAATGCTTTTAGCTCTGAAATCTCAAGGTTGAACCAGGGCCATCTCTTGCTTCAGTGTGTGCTGCACAATTTGGATTCCAGCTCTTCAAATCAGTTTATCAAGGCTCAATCTTCACTTGATGCATGGAGACAGCATATTAGTTCAAAGAACCCTAGAGTTGAAAACTGTTCCACCATTTTGAACTCAGCCAAAGGGAAGGTTTTAATGCGTGCTATGTATGGGGTTATGGTGGAGATGGTATTTATCTGCAGTGTCTTTTCTTCAGCCTTCTATGGTTCTACAAGAAAGTTGTTTGATTTGAATGTTGATGAAAAATATCTATGGGCTCAAGTTATTGGGGGTAGCTAAAATTTGTTTGGGGTTTGATGTAGATTCTTTTGCATTTGATATTATTTTGTTGATTCTTTTGTATTTGATATTATTCTGGCTAAATGGCACTTAAATAAATCACATTTGTGAATTATGTCATTTATTTGGATTATTTTACAATCTATTTGAAAAAAAACTATTTGTTTTTGCCTTTATTATGCAAATTTATTTTACAAGTCATTGGAAATCTGTTTTGAGTGTTCAATAAATCTTTTAACACTAAAGTATCATATATTTTCTTAAGAGCAGTCTAGTATGAAAGTATCATATATTTGGATATGCCTACAGTGTCCTGAAAGTTTCTAAGATACAGATTTAACACTTGAACCTTATGCTTCACAACATAACAAATCCACGAGTTAATGTGAGGTGTATCAAGTTTTGTGAGCCCTCAGTTCTGCTTACCAACAACACAACAACAAATGCATTTACATTATTAAAGTTTGTGAACCATCAGTTATGGTCCCCACAAAAATTAGTTATCGTCCGCACATATCGATGTTGTGATATCAATACGAACTTGTTTCACCTCAGGTTCGCCCAAGATTGAGATTGCTTCTGCCACGGCATCGTAATGACCTCTCTCACTACGTCTAGATGTGCCCCCTGTAGATCTGGAACATTCAACGTCATTGTTTATCTCATGTGCTCTAATGAAATTGTGAAGAACCATTGTAGCAACAATGATCAAGTTTTGAGTGCCTAACTTAAAGGGTGGCATATTTCTCAAAATTTTCCATTTGTTCTTCCAAACTCCAAAAGTTCGTTTTATGACCGAACGGAGTGATGAATGAAGATAATTAAATCTCTCCTCTAGACGATGCAGCACTTCAGAAGGCCGAAATTCTCCAATGTGGTACCTCTCCCCCTTATATGGTGCAAGGAACCCTTTCCTCATAGGGTATCCTGAATCAACCAGATAATACTTTCCTGCAAATGAACACGTTTATTACATTAGCATTTTCACTACATTAATACATACTTTAATACTGTAATTAAACAGCATATTTACAAACCAGCTGGAGAGGCAGCTTAAAAAAATCCTCGTGTCATGCGCTGACCCTTCCCATCCAGTGGCGGCTCCAAGATTTTTTTCTAGGGGGTCAATAAGAAGATACATCTCGGGTAAAATATGAATTTTACGGTTTACACGATTTCCTTATTACAAATTTGTCTATTGTACATATTAGTAGTAAAATAAAAAATAAATTAGAGGTTCAATTGACATATTTTTTCTTAATATAATGAACATGTTAATTATGTTAAGTAAATTTTAATTATTACTACTTAAAATACTTTTATTTATTAGTTTAGGACAATTATATGTTCACATTGTACTATCAATGCAAGACTTACATTGCAGACAATTATACTGTACACGTTTGTTTAGAATCAATGTAAGATTTACATTACAGATAATGATGCTATACACATTTGCAAAAAATATACAATATTATACACATTTGTTTAGAAACAATATAAATATACAAGGTAAACTATGTATTTTCTATTAGTTTATTTCAAATTTGTTAAGATCTAAATGGTTTTTATTTATTTAAGATTTAAGATAAACAAAAAAAAAAAAAAATACTTTTCTTGTTGGGCTTACTATTTCTCCCAAATTTTGGATAAAATTGGTTTATTGTTAGGCCTTTTTTTGTGTTTAAAAAGATCAAAACATTATTAAGAGAATCATAATTAAACTTATTTTAAGTGGGTTTTAAAAGATTTAGGGTCAAAGTGTTCAAATTTTTATTTCAGGAGGGTAAAATAACAATAAAAAATTATATATATATATATATATATATAAAATAAAAATAAAAATAAAAAATTATCTCAGGGGGTTCATTTGAACCCCCTGAACCATGCATGGTGCCGCCCATGTTCCCATCCAACACATGCGAATGTGAATTTCATGTCAAAGTCACATGCGCACATGCAATTTGTTGTGGTGGTCCCCTTCCTGCCATAGTACGGGAGCTGCTCATCAACTGGTATGACCACAGGGACGTGGACCCCATCAATCGCACCAATGCAACCCTAACCATTGCCACAAAAATACCAGTGAAATGAAATACGTGGTATGCCCATAAAGATAATTTGAATAAAATTAAGTCAAGATACCGAATTCACACCAAGTACCTTGAAATGTGGCCAATATCGATCTGAATGCTGAATATGTTCTGGCACATCTTGAGATGTACAATCAGCAGGCTTTATAGTGTCCAGTGCCATAACGGCGGCTAACAATTTAACTACTGTGCCAATATGTCGATGCACTGTCTCACTCGAGTGTTGAAATCTTTCCAGCACCATTCTATTACCATGAGCATGACCAAGTACCATCAATGTCATTGCCAGAGACTCTTCTACGCAAACTCTTCTGGTACCGTTATATCCATACTGGCGCAGTGTATTACACAATTGTCCAAATACATAGCTTGACATTCTAAAATTTCTTCGACATTTCTTCTCATTTCTAGCTAATATATACTGTACCCATTCTAAGCCTGTTTGTATATTCGTATGCAATGGTACTTTGGTCATATAGGTCTCCACGTAAGCTAGACATGCACACTCGCCTAGATATGCTGCAAGTTCAAGGTCGTTGCTCAGGTCGAACTCTACGTCCCTGCATATGGTACCGACTTTAATTGCATGTACATATATTCATGTGATACTATAATATGTAGGCCAAAAACAAGTTGTTAAATTTTATTGAACCTTTATTAGTAGTAGGCTCAAACTATGGTCATACCAATAAATTAACAATCCTAAGCATATGCTTTCACGATTTCATCCAAGATTTCTCAAAATTGTAGATTCACATTTAGAGGGGAAAGTATAGAAACTCACTGGTGCTGGGAATCACATGAGTCGTTTAGCAAATCCATCCTTTTGTATACCTTGAGACTGCTTTACAGCTATTGAACAATGATCTACTAAATAATATCTAGCTTAAAATTCAGAGCCTCGAAATCTGTATACCAAAGATTAAAGTAAAATAAAAAATAGAGAGAGATTATAGTTTTATGTAACAATTTCAAAGTAATGTCTTAGCTTAAATTCGATGACTAAAAAAGAGAGAAAAATTTAGCAACATAAAGAAATAAGTGTTTATCCAATTTAGTTTCTCCATATATCAGAAATTCAAAGTGACAAGTAGCTGAAATTTAACACTACGATTTTTCATTTACCTAGTTTACCCTTAATTGAATTCACCCTTAGATTCATCTGATATTTGCTAATAGTCGCATATTCATGACCGTGTGGAAGGGCAGCACTAAGTTGGTTTTGTGAGTTGTTCATCTGATCCAAGATTGGTAGTGTCAAAACTTGTTGTATTGCTTTGCTATTAGTAGTTAATGGTTGTATGGTAGAACTAACTGAATTAGAATATGGGCCTTTTAAGAAAAGTAGTTAGGTAAATCTCTATTCTGGTTGACTTAGACCTAGTCTGGATTCCACAGTAAACCCCAAATAGAAACTGATGGGAACTTAGATCCAACAAACATAAAAAAAAAAAAAAAAAAAAAAAAAAAAAAAAAAAAAAAAAACAAACAAACAAACAAACAAACAAACAAACATCACATGGTGAACCCTCTCAATGACCCTCCATAAATATGACAATATAAATTAACAAATTATAAAATTGTGTGTAACTATAAGCTAGAAGAATTAGTACCATTCAACCTTCCCTGCCCCCTTTCAAAAGTCTGTTTCACAATAAAAAAACATAGTAGTGATGATGGCTGAACGAGGCAAGGTCCTCACTACTTTCTTGCAAAGCTACCCTAATATGTACTGGTACTCCTATTAAGTATTAACAAAGAAAGTCGCCACTACAGCAGCTCCATGAGTCAAGTTAGAATAGTTTATCAAGCAAACCAATTTTTTTTTTCTATAGAATTGCTTCTGTAGTAAACCAGTTTTTTTTTTTTTTTTTTTTTTTTTGCAAAATTGCTTTTCTGCAGAAAATCAGTTTTTTTCTGCAGAAAATCAGTTTTTTTCTGCAGAATTGCTTTTCTACAGCAAACCAGTTTTTTTTCTGCAGAATTGCTTTTCTGCAGCAAACCAGTTTTTTTCTGCAGAAAACCAGTTTTTTTTTTCTTCTGCAGAATTGCTTTTCTGCAGCAAACCAGTTGGTGCATATGGAGGAAGGAGGGAGATAATGGAAATGGTGGCACCAGTAGGACCAATGTACCAGGTTGGGACCTTGAGTGGAAACCCATTGGCAATGACAGCAGGCATACACACTCTTAAGTGAATGCAAGAGCCAGGAAGTTATACATATTTGGATAAGATCACAGGTGAACTTGTTCAAGGTATAGTTGATGCTGGGAAAAAGGTAGGGCATGCGATGTGTGGTGGGTATATACGAGGGATGTTTGGGTTTTTCTTCACAGAAGGGCCTGTTTACAACTTTGGGGATGCAAAGAAAAGTGATACTGCTAAGTTTGCAAGATTCTATAGGGGTATGCTGGAGGAAGGAGTATATTTTGCTCCTTCATAGTTCGAGGTTGGATTTACAAGCTTGGCACATACTCTTGAAGATATCCAGAAAACAATAGCAGCTGCTGAGAAGGTTTTATAGCAGATTTAGTGGGGCAATTCCTGTATCTATAGTCTATGATTTACCTTCCCATTTTTTCCCCGCTAGCATAATACTGTTTTGCAGGAGGATTGAGAGTGTGTTGTAGTTAATTTTCTTTAATGAGAACATGTATTTCTACTTATTAATATAATCTAATATATATAAAAATCAAAGTAGTTTTTTAGTTGTTGACCTCTTCATATTGTGGAACATCAGCTTTGGAGGCCTCACAATTTTACATATCATTATTATGTTTTAATTTGACTAATTATTTTCTAAAATTTGTTTTTGGGCTTGAAAAGTTCTGAATTATCCATCCAATAACCCTAAACCTAACTTTGTAACCTCAGTATTCTCAAAAAGAAAAAAAAAATTATATGATCCCAGCAGTAGCACTATCGTAGTACCTTTATCGTAATGTCTCTTCCTCCTTGACTTTCTCAAATTCTCCTTCAGTCATCATGCATTCATCTTAGCCAAGTTCTTCCCAAAAGAACTCTACAAGCAAGCCAATACCAAGAGATGACCCAGACAGCTGCGTTTTAGGTTCAGTCCAAATGTGCTCTGGTACCTTGGTGCACTGGCCTCTGCGACTGCTGCAAAGATGTTCCAGGTTGCATAACATGATGGTGCCAATTTTAGGCAAGTTGCAGATATTGTAGATAGAGGATCAATATGTAAGTATGGTGAATGTGGTTTAAGTGATTAGATGTATTAGGGTGATGATGATGGTAGTTGGTGAGATTGATTGTTAAGAAGTGTGGTGGTGATTTCTAGTGCAGCTTGTGCTGCTAGAGGACCACTATCTGCATTAATTACTAGCCAGTCTTTGGGGTGATCAATTGTGTACAAAGTTGCTGAAGACTTTCTTTTAGTGCAAATTGAAATGTTTTTGAGATTTTTTGGTCTGCTTACTCATGTTTGAATGATTGTAGTGAAGAATTACCCTGTGTTATACAGGATCCTGTCTTTGCTATGGAAAATGAATATGCTAATTTATTTAGGTAATGGTGATAGACCTCAAAAAGAAGTATGAAGGGAACACAGGATTGACAAGCTCTGAAAGAAAGTTTCCATATTCTATATTGATAATTCCTAATTTTGTTTGTTTCCATTTGAAATAGTTTTAATTGTTCTTTTGGTTGTTTATCATATAGGAAAGCTCAGTATTACTATTAGGCCTGATGTTGAATGTATTATATGCTGCAGTGCTCTTCCATTGTATAAGGAGATGGTAGAGAATGGTTGACAGAATATTTGGTAATGCAAAAAAAAATTAGAATTCACTTAAATTTTCCTAGAAGGCTTCACTGTAAATAGCAAACCAGTTTTTTTTTCTGCAGAATTGCTTTTCTGCAGCAAACTAGTTTTAGAATTGCTTTTCTGCAGCAAACCAGTTTTTTTCTGCAGAAAAGCAATTCTGCAGCAAACCAGTTTTTTTTCTGCAGAATTGCAATTCTGCAGAAAACCAGTTTTTTTTTCTGCAAAATTGCTTTTCTGCAGCAAACCAGTTTTTTTCTGCAGAATTGCTTTTCTGCAGCAAACCAGTTTTATTTTCTGCAAAATTTCTAGTCTGCAAACCAGTTTCTTGCTGCGGCAAAGTTTGCTTTTTTTAGGGTTGTTATATATATATATATATATATATATTTTTTTTTTTTTGCATAAAAACTGAGATATTTATTGAAAAGAAACACAGAACACATAAACAGAGTTTTAAAACAAAACAGAGCAGCCACATAGGATTGAACAAAACATGAAACTGACACTACAACTACAGGACAGAACAAAAAGACTCAGAACTAAAACAACAGCCTATACAAGCTTGTTTATACATAATTCTATCAAATGAGCCAATTCTATCAAATGAGCCAATATAAGACATGTAAGCTATGAGCCCACCACCCTAGATGTAAATGTGGAACAAAGTCTAATATTTTCAATTATGAAGAAGAATCATATCACAAGGTTAAATAGAATAATACTTGGCTGTATCAATGTCCTCAACAAGAAGTTGTACAGCACATTTAATTGTCAACCAGTTGCTTTTTGACTCCTGCAAGATTCAGATGATGTTACTAGGAATCCATTAAAAGATGTAAAAATCCAGTTAACATAGCCAATTGACTATAAAATCAAATGTAGGAAATGCTAGATTATAAAGGCAAAATGACACCAATGGTAGAAAACACCATTGGCCGCAAAGCAAGGAAAAAGAAGAATTGGACAAACATATATAAATATAGCTCAAACATATAGGAGTGATGAGCATTGTCTTACATACACACCCATAACAAGCATTAGTTTCCTCCAATAAAAAAGAAAAAAGAAAAATAATAGTGCAACAGGTACAACACTGACAGTTCGATTACTACACCAAGCCTACACAACCCTATGGAGACAATCTATTGTTCCTTCACTACATCATTGATATTCAGGGTGCCTTTGGTACTCTTTTTCTAGCCACTTCAACTGGACGTCCTTGTTATTGGAAAGTGCTTCAAACATGGGCCTACTCTTCTCTTTTTCCATGAAGTAGATGGTGCTAAACATATGAAGGTAATGACCCGAGTACACCTCGGGAAGACTCAACACCATGTCCAGAATTGCTTTAACTTGAGCAGTTGCTGTGGGAGCAGATGCTGTACAGGCACTTAGACTAGATCTTTCGACAAGAACATTTGAGATGCTCTTCAAAGAGTCGGACATCTCTTGCGCAGCTGAATGCTTTTTTTTTGGTTTCCTGGAAATTGGCTTGAAAATGTGGGCACTAGTTGCCAAGCCTTTCCCCTTATTCACCGCCGGTCTTGCCCTCGACGATGATGGACCTTCAACCTCCATTGCGTCAACATTCACTTCGGGTTCACATTGGGGGTCAACAAATTCTATGCTATTAGCTTAGTCCCTAGACCCTTCGTTGGTTTCCGTTGGTATTGGAGCACTCGGGCAAAATGCATTTTTCCCCATTGCAAATGTGCCTCCAAACATGATGTTCAGGAGGTTACGATTCGACAAACCAAACAGTTTAAAGGTTTTTGCATCGGGACATGCCTACATGTGGACAACCAGTAGTTAGAACACAAGAATATTAGTTTTAGCCAATAAAGTTTTTCACAATTATGTATTGATCAGAACTAACCGCAATCTTTCGATTCCACCACTCATCAGGTGCGTTAAACATCCCAGTTCCAGCATCATAACCCAACCCAATCTCATTGTCCAAACACTTGTTATAAATCTTCCACCTTTTTCTCAAATTATCCCATTTGTTTTTAATTTGCGGCAAAGTCACCACTTTTTCCATCTCACCCAACTGCCGAATCACTTCATTAACCCCAATTTTGGACAAAAATTCGGTGGCCTTCCTCTGGCCCTTCATGACTTCAGCAGCACAGAACCGACAAAAAGCTTCTAGTTCCTTAGGGTCTTTCCAGTCAGCTCTTTCCTCTTTATCACCACCGTCCATCGATTTCTTCTGCTTAACCATTTTTGCTACAACTTCCTTCTACACTCATTGAGGCATTTCAACAAACAGTTCGGGTGCATACCAATAATCAGTTAGGCATGCCCATATGACAAATGCAAAGTAAACTCACATATATCCAAATACAATAGAGAACCAATGGTATTACACGAAGGATCAAGAAACCTACATACTAGTGTCATGCAAAACACAACAGAGAACCACACACAGACGCTGAACACAAAAAAACCACACACAAACGTTGAACACAAAAAACCACAGATTGATGAAGCCTCATGGAAAAGCACAGATCAGAGAGCATGAGAAGTTAGACACAACTTACCTATGAATGCAGACACTCACAGTGGCGACAACGATGTCCCAAGCGGAGAGAAGGTGAGCTCGAGCGTTTGTTGAACAAAGGGGATCTTTTCTGTAAATACCGCGTAATGGGTTTGCTTTCATCAAGCACACTGCTCTGTTTTGATAGCTTTGTGGTTGGTGGGTAGGTGCAAGACATTGAAGAGGATTCGGACAGAGCATTGAAGGCGATTGAAGGCATTCTGCCACGGTAGTTGAGAGAAAAAGCAAAAAGCTTGAGGAGAATGGAAATAGCCGTTGAGAGGCAACGCACCGTTTTGATCAGATATGATTCTCCCAACTTCTGCGATGAACAGTACACGCAAGGGTTCCAAAATCAGGAGTTGAGCGCACCGTTTCCTCAGCACACTCCAAAGCCATGAACAGTACGTGCAAGTTTGGCTTGATAGGGTATACTTGTTTTAGCTCTTGAAACGGTGCGTAGTGAGAGCTTAATGAAATGGTGCATAGAGAGAACTTCTTAAATGAAACGGTGCGTACACGCAGAACTGCGTTTTCTTCACTTGCGTTTCCTTCACTTGCGTTTCCTTCAGGTTCGTGTGCGTGTGGGTCACAGCGCAAAACGTGGAACGCGGAATTAAGTGGAATAACCTGCTATCCAAACGAATACTATGTCTATTTCTATTTCTATTAACTATATAAAAAGAGGCAATGCCTCTACAATGCCATTTTGGTTTATTAAGCCACTTTGTCTTTTTTTTTTTTTTTTTTTTTTTTTTTTTTAAGTTTTGAACAGTAGCTACAGTATCAAGCGGCATTGTAGCTATAGTAGCTACAGTTTTTATTTTTTTAGTCTTCCATTTGTACTTTTTTTTCCCTTTTATATATATATATATATATTATTATTATACTGACATAACAAATTTCACAATATTTTCACAATAATTGAGATGTCAATTTCTTATAAGTCAAAATAAAATAATAAAATATGAAAATGTAACCAACCACAACCGAAAATAAATGTTTTGTGAAAATGTTGTGATACTTATTAGGTGAATGTGTAAAAACGCCAATACTTTTAGTTTGTTCAATATATATATATATATATATATATTTTTTAGTCATCAATTTGTTCTCTTTTTTATACTAACTATATAAAAAGAGGCAATGCCTTTACAGTGCCCCTTTTGGTGTAGTGAGCCATTTTTTCCCCCCAAGTTTTGAACAGTTGCTACAGTGCCACTTTGTTTGTTCAAGTGGCACTGTAGCTACAGTAGCTATAGATTTTTTTTTATTTTTTTTTTTAGTCTTCCGTTTGTACTTTTTTTTTCTTTTAAATATTTATAAGAACCCGCATATATATTATTATACTGACACAACAAATTTCACAATGTTTTCATAATTATTGAGGTGTCAATTTCTTATAAGTCAAAATAAAATAACAAAATATGAAACTGTGACCAACCACAATTGAAAATAAATGTTTTGTGAAAATGTTGTGTCACTTGTTGGGTGAATATGTAAAAGCTACAGTACTTTTGGTTTGTTTAATATGTACTGTTCATCGTTTTTTTTTTTAATTATTTTTTTTTAGTCATCGATTTGTGCTCTTTTTTTCTATATATAAAAAGAGCAAATAGGCTCATGAATAGTGTTATGAACAGTATTTTTGGTTTAGTGACTTATCTTTTTCTTCTTCTTTTTTTCCTTCAAGTTCACCAACTTAGTTTGAGCTTGTTTTTTTCTTTTAAAGGATCTTTATATGTTTATTTTTTTACTTGTAATATAAGTTTACATTGTATACACACAAAAAATAGCAAATATTATATACATTTGCAAAAAAATTTGTACAAATTTTGCAAATGTGTACAACATTTACCAATTTTTATGTGTTTACAATATAAATTTACATTGTAAGTGCATTGTATATTTCTATATATATATATATATATTAGGAAAAGAGTGAATGAGAAAAATTACAATAATTTCGTTACAATAGTTTTGGTTTGTTTAACTTTTACTGTTTTGCTAGCCTTTTTTTTTTTTTTTGTGAATGCATAAAGTTGTAGTATATTTGCTATATTATTTTTGGTATGTTCACAATAATTTTCACAACACTTTCATAACAAATCAAATATGGTAAATTGTTATTGGTTCTAATTTAAACTTACTAATGAAACTACCTTTTTACCCACCAATAATAACTTGTAGTAACCTACTACTTATGATTTGTTGTGAAAATGTCATGGACATAACATTTTTTTGTGTGAAAAATGTTAAGACATCTTGATGTTATCACAATATTTTCAAAACTACTGAGCTGTCAATTCTTTACAAGTTAAAATAAAATATAACAAAATTATAAATGTATTATGAAAATGTTGCGTCATTCTGTTGTGTTTTTAGAAATTTTTTGTTGGTTTAATCAACTGAGCCAAAATTCACTATTCCATATACAATTTTCTTGGGTTGACTTTTTGTATTTTTTTTCTTTACACACTCATAGTTTTGCACACAAAAACAAAAACTTAGGAAAAAAACATTGTTCACCCTTTATGTTTGGGGCAGTTTACAATTCTTCTTTAAACTTTAAAATCAAGCAATTTTTCCCTTAATATTTTGGAAAGGAGCAAATATGTCATATTGTTATTCTCTCAGTTAAACCCTAATAAAAGCTTATGATTCTTAAAATATTTTATTATGTAATGTCTAAATTACTCCTGTTAAATTTTAACATCTTAAAATTTTTTTTTACATATTTTGAGTTTTAAATGATAAAAATTTTTAGAAAGTTAGACTGATGATATTCGATGACACAAGCCTTTTGTTATCTTCTTCTTCTTCTTCTTTTTTTTTTTTTTTTTTTTTTTTTTTTTTTTTTTTTAATTCTTAGCAAAACTCATGTAACACCCGCCTAACTTAAATTTAATTTTATTACTTCTAAAGTGAAATTGATGAATTATTTAATTTTGAAGGTGATATTATTTTGTATTATGATATCTACAAAGAAAATAAATAAAAGAAGATGTAACGTGAGAGTTATTTTTGTGGATTATTCATATTTATCTTTTAGTCTCCTTATAAGTTAGGAAAAAGGATAAGAGATTAAAAGCTATTTGGATTAGGAGTTTAAGTGTTATTAGAATTCTTTAAAGTTCTAGATGATCTAAACAACCTTAATTTGAGTTTAATTGTGAATTAAAGTCTTGGAAGCTTATTTAAGGGTTAGTGGGTCTTAAACTCTAGCCCAAGTAGAAGTGTTATTTAAGAGTATTAATTAGAGTGGGATTGATCTTTTTAGACTGAATTGGAGTGTTATTTTAGAGGTATATATATACTTGGTCTTTTAAGTCAGTCACGTGAAACATAGAGAGAGAGAGACTGCAAAATTACAAGAAACTTTCTGCATCTGTTTGTTCAGGTATGCCTCTCTCACAAAGATCTATGGGAATAATCGATAAAGTTAGTGTAGTATATTAGACTTGCATGAACTCTTCCATATGAACTCATGACTTAAGCTTTTAGGGGATTTGTTATTTGGAATTTACGTAGCTTATTACTAGTGGTGCTGACTTACTGAACCTGGTAATCTATAACTTGGTTTCGAGTTCCTAAATTTTTTGTCAATACATGCTATAGAATACTAGGTCCCACAGTTAGGGATTTTATGGATGCTATATATTTATTTTGGGTTATTATGATCTACAAGCATATGATTATTTGGAAGCCAACTTGTACTGGGAGAAATAAAAGACATAGAGATCTACATATTCGGCTCATTAGATTTGTTTACTAAGCATTTGTTTTGGAGTACTTGATAAAGCAATTGAGTACTAAATTAACTATAGTTTCAGAATAAGTAGTGAGATACGATTTTTTAAGAGTGAAATTTATATTTTTATTGCTACCTTAGTGTATCAATTCTTATTGAGTCGTCTTGTCCTTAATTAGGTTCTAGTTGATATTGATTTAGACAGTTGAGGTGAAGCTTGGTTTAACAACTAGAGGTAAGTGGATTTCAGAACATGACGTCTCTCAAGACATATATATTTATAGGGGAAATTACACTTTGCCCACTTGTGATTTGTCCAAAAAACACTTTGTAAAGTTGTGATTTACAACTGTGTTTTTGTTGGCTTTTATTCCGTGCCAAATTTGATTGTAATTATGTTCAATCGTTTAAAACCCTGTATTTGTTGTGGGACTTGTTGTAAGGGTTGTGTGATAGAGAGAGTGTTTGAAGACTCAAGCATTTGAAGAACTGAAGGATTCTCGCGAGTATCTCGCGACCAAGCATCCCGCGAAGTAAACCATGTGCCAGGCACATGCTGGAATGTGAAGAGTCAGGCCAGGTGGAGACAACTGTGTCTCGCGAGTATCTCGCGGGTAAGGCCTTCCCGCGAGACACCCGCGAGACTAGCTGTTCTACCAGCCTGTACTTTTTGAGTCACACCTTTTGCACCTCTCCTATATATACCATCATTACCCACAATTGTTGAGGGATGCTTCAGAGAGAAAACCCTAGCCAAACACATTGGTAATTAGAGATTATCTTCCCCATCTTTCTCTATACATTTGCTTGTGGTATTTCCTCAACCCTTCCCTCTCTATTATCCATATCTTTGAGAGGTTGATAGCCCAAACACTTACCACACCTTGTGAGTGCTGTGTGACGTTTTGGTGCTGCTGGGAAGCATTGGAAGAAGCCTTGAATGGCAGATGCAACATGGAGCTTGTTGCGGGATTCGGATAACTAGGACAAGACACGGTTCCGAGAAGCCTTGTTGGAGTAGGAGCTTGGAGGGCTTAGGTACAGCGGGTAGACTAGGCTTGGAGGGTCTTTTGCTAACTCATGTATCCCAACTGATTGTCTAGTGGATCGATTTCCGCTTGGAGGGCGGCGGAGAGGTTTTTCGCCGAGTTCTTCGGTTTCCTCTTCGAGAACACGTCTTGGTGTTTTCTGTGTTTGCATCCTTCTTCCCTACTCTTGTTTAATTCCATTATACTGCTGTGTTGCTTAGTTTATGGATTAGAGTAGCTTACTTGTTCATCCGCTCGCTTTTACACTATTCCGCACTTTGTATTAAAGTTGTGTAAAATCTATCGAGCCGTAATTTTTATTTGGGGGTCTAAACAGCTCTTGTGTTTTCAACACATTTTCGAGCTTTCACACTTTACCCACTTGTAGCTTAAAAAATGGCACTTTGCCCACCTGTGGTCTAATCCGTTAGTAAAACGTTATCCACCTCTAACCCTGCCGTTACTCTAACACCAATTCATTCAAAAAAAACAATAGCAATTGAATCAAAACTCTATCCTTTGAGAAACCATAACAGAGCATGACTTGCAATTTCATTACAGAGCATATCTTGCAATTTCCAAACCACCCTTTACACACACAGACGCTGACCCAAGAAAATGTATATCATAGATAACAGCAATAGTTCTTTTTTCGTTCTTGGCAAAAAATGTATAGCACAAGCCCAATTTCTCAACAAAAAAAAAAAAAAAAAAAAAAAAAATTCATTAACATGCCACACATTGAGATAACAACAATAATTGATCTGCTCTATTTTTGTACATATATGAAAAGTCAGCAAAGGTTGTAAATATGAGAAAGCGCCTTAGAAATAGAATTAGATGGTGAAGCACAACAATACGTGGTGGGTGGAGAACAAATATTAGATCAAAACTCCAATGAGAAGTCAACAAAAATGTATAGCACAGACCCAATTTCTCCAAAAACTTTTTTTCATTAACATGCTACACATTAAGTAATCTACCAGCAATTTTATTAAAAAAAAAAAAATCTACCAGCAAATACCAAGACAAATTAACAACGTAATCTGCCAACAATAAGCTGAAAATCTTCAAAAATCTTTAAAAAAAACTTCAAAATTGCAATAGAAATCTGCTAGCAATTAAAAAAAAAAATCTACCAGTAATTTTTGAAAAAGAAATCAAGAACCCTAATTATCAAAAACGTATCTGTGGTTTAAATCAAGAGAGAAAATCTTCAAGATTCTTCATATGGGTTATGATCGGGCTGCCAACTTCTCTTGATGCTGAGAGTTTTAAGTTTTTATCTTGATGGAGTGGATCATAATCTGGAATAGGGAGTGTACAGGTACAAGGAAGTTTTTTTTTTTTTTTTCAAAGGAAAGAGTTTTGATTCAATTGCTATTGTTTTTTTTTAGTGAATTGGTGTTAGAGTAACAACAGGGTTAGAGCTGGGTAACGTTTTGCTAATTGATCAAAGCACAGGTGGGCAAATTGTCATTTTTTAAACCCCAGGTAGGTAAAGTGTTTTTTAGACAAATCACAGGTGAGCAAAGTGTAATTTCCCCATATTTATATATATCTTTTGGTAAAAATATATGTATATATACATAATTACAAAAGTAAAGTTTCTAAAAACTTATACCATTGTCTATACATTATACATACCATAATTTTATTCTTTCTTGTATATTATTTTGAAACTGTATATGTTAAAAAATGACTCAAAACTATATTTTTGAGAAAGTATTTGTTATATGATATATGATTGGTATTGACAATTAATATTGTAATAAAGTAAGAATGTTTTCAAACAGTCAGCTAGACAATTTGCAACCTTTGCCAATACAGGGTTAAGTGTTGGTCTTCAGCCGATGTAGTGTTATTGTGGTGTGGTGCAATGTTATCGTTTGCTTTTTGGAGCTAGTGTTGCCTTTTTGAGATTAGTGTTATTGTTCCCTATGGAAATCACTCACCGAGTATTTAGCAGCTTATGTCTTTGTCTGACTAATGTTTAATGTTCTTCATATCGAACTACTGTTTTATTGTTATTGACTTTTATAAGTGGAAAAATTGTTTATTACTATAATATATTGTTTCTACCTATTTAGTGTATTTTGGCTAACTAAAGTGGTTATTATGTTATTTAATAATTACGGCGTTATAGTCAAATGTTTTATTCTGGACAGTTTTATAGAATGTATTATATTACTATTAAAACTATTTGTAAATGTTTTTTAAAGACTATATTTTGTCAATGATACTAATGTTTTGTTTTGAAAGACATCCTCATGTTATGTAGTCTTTTATTGGGCTTCTAGCTCACCCCCTTTTCTCCACCCTTTTAGATTAGAGCAGTGAAATATCTTTTGGTGGTAAATCATTGGAGACATAGATTGAAGACTTCTTTTGGAGCTATGTTAATTGATGGATTGTTTTATTATATTTTCTTAGGATAGTGAGTTTGTTAATTTTGGAACTCTTTGAGATTGTATTTGGAGACTTCATTGTTAAAGCTTTTGTTTTATGGATTTCATAGGAAAATTTTTGATGGGTTGAAGTTTATTTGTGGATATTTAATTACGCTTTGGTTCATTATATTATTGTTGATTATTTATAAGACAGGTTATGCATCTAAATTCTTGGTATGAGTTTGGGGTGTTACAACTCAGTTGTTTATTGTTGGAAGATGATGATATTCGTTATCATTCTTAGAAGTTTTTAGAGAATAGATATATTGTCTTTAGTAAGTAGGCACTAAAAAACTATTATAGTTAAATAAATATTTATATGTTAAATAGCTACCCTAACTTTGTGATTGATCAAAATTCTTAAACGAATAAGATTAACTTTTTACAACATAATTATCAAAATTCTTAAAATTAATGTCTCTTTTGATTAATGTAAATCTCTATATACTTTAAAAATCAAATGATTCATATCTTTGTTTTGTAATACAAATAAAATTTAGAATTGGCATTAATTACTACAGTATTTTTTTTCCACAGCAAACACATGCCTTGCATAGAACCATAGAATCCCATTAAATAAAATAAAAAAGTCAACATAGAAAATAGACCATGCAACTTATAGACCACAGTCCACAGTCCCATTCAATGGCAAATAGGCCCAACAGGTGTCTAAGGACCAAAACGAAAACTTAGACCATGCTACATGAGCTCATTCCTAACAAACATTGCTTTGCTGAAAAAGATAGTCATGCAAGTTATAGTGATACAACAAACATTACAAACATTAAATATAAATATAATAGATCCATAATTCTTTTAATATATAACATTACATCTTTCAGCAAAAAAAAATATATATATATATATATATATAACATTACATCTTTGTATTTTTTTGAAAATATACCCGGAGTTTTTTTTTTTTTTTTTTTTAACTGCTCGTAAAGTAGTAGCAACTCACAAACAAGTGGCGGTTGAATTTAAGACATTTTAAATATATATATATATATATATATGTAATTGGCTTATATCGATACTATTGAGTTTTGCTTATCAAAAACAAATATTATGAGTTTTCAATGCAAGTATTTGTTCTTTATAAGACTGTGTTAGAATTCAAAATTTTTTTATTTAATGAGTTTAATTTAGAGATGAATTCTTTGGATTTTTTTTTTTTTTTTTTTTTTTTTATGGTGAAAATGACACCATTTTTGCCTCATATTTTGACTTTGTAACACCCAATGACCTCATGAGGCTTAGCAAAGAAAATAAAAGACAAAATCATAAAGACTGTGACAATACTGAAAAGGTTTTTCCTCCAAAAATACACGCCACATAGTATTTATTGTGAAAATGTTGTGGACAGAGAGCATTTCTCTAAAACAAAAGGCTTCAAAGGACTAACTTGTAAGAAGGAACCAGTATATTAATATGTCTAAGGCTCCCATGCGTGACGGCGTGAATACTCCTACATGTTCTCAATGTTTTGATATGTTAGGAGAAAAATAAATATTTTTTTAAATATATCATTGATTTTAAATATACTTTATAATTTTTGACACTATTAATTTTGAAAACTTTAAATAATTATAAAATATGAAATAACTAAATAAAAACATTCCTAAAACTTTTTAAAATTTTTTTTTGAGGGAATAAAATTTATTATAATTAATCGGGATATCCACACTTTGTGGTGGTCTAAATTTTTTAGAAATATAGTATATAATTACATGTTTGTATCAATATCTGTGTCAATGCTTCTTAAACCAAAATTAATTACCTAGCTACAATATAGGGTGGAACTAAAGAAGCTAAGAGATAAGATTAATGCATGAGTCATGTATTTATGACATAAAAGGGAATTCCTTTTTTTTTTTTTAAATAAATAAATAAAGAAAGGGATCATTTTGATTTTGTGCAATTTTCATTGTTTTACTCCACATCTCTCTCTTGGTGGTAGCATACAAATTTGACATTGTAAAACTTTAAGGGCTATGCAAATTACATTAGATTTTCAACGAAACTTTTTTTTTTTTTTGAGAAACTATGGTAAAGGCTTTGCATTTGTTAAATGGGCAAGAGAATAAATCAATTATATCAGCCAAAGTTAACTTGATAAGATAGACGCCTTATACCCCTAGACAAGTCAAAATGGCGCTAGGGCTAAGACAAAAAACAAGACAAGTGATAAACAACCCTAAGCAATATGAATATAGGCCTATGGCCCCCAAAATAATATAAAAGTATGCTCAAAACCTGGATAGAATAAAGATAGACCCAAGACTTAGATGGAGAGAACATGAATCTAAGGCCTCTAGACAAAATAAGGATGGGCCTAAGACCCAAACAAATGACATGACGTGGTTAAAGCCGAAGACAAACAAGGATGGGTGTAAGAACCAAATAGAGAACAAGATGGGCCTAAAGGCTCCTAGACAAACAAGGACAGGCCTAAGGCAAAACAAGATGGACCTAAGGTCCAATATGAGAACAATGATAGACACAATTCCCCTATACAAAATCAAAGATAGGCCTAATGCCCTATGACAAAACAAGATGGGTCTAAAACCCCAAGAAAACAAGAATGGGTCTAAGGCCCAAACAAAGAACTAAATGAGACTAAAACCCCTAGATGAAGGACAAAAAATAGACTTAATACCCCCAGACAAGGTAAATATAGATTTAAGTCCCAAACAAAACTATAAAACAAGATGGGTATTTGAGGGTATCTGTGTTTATTAGTTCAAAATTTAGCTCTTGTGATGTGTGTACATATGAATTATTTCTAAACTAGCTTTATCTTTTGTTATTTCTTTTTGTTTTAGCTCCAACAATCTGCCCCCGCTCTTAAGGCTTGCTTGTATGGCAGATTATCTGTCTGTTTCTTCATCTTTTTAATAAAATTGCAAATTATGAAGGAAAAAAAAAAAAGAAAAAGAACTAACTGTATAGAGTAGTTCCAACAATCTGTTGTAAGTGTTTGATTACACACACACACACACACACACACACACACACACACACACATATATTGACTAAGTAATCTTAGGGATATAAAAATTTTGACAACTTTTTTCATATTTGTTGCATGATTTCTAGTATTAGAGTAACATTATTTTCAATTAATTCCACCATTGACACCAATAGTTCTATTTTTTTTACAATAGAGAGGGATGATTTGAATTTTATAGGTCTTTGTTGAAAATATTAAGAGATATCAATTAAATTAGAAGGCTTTTGGCCATTGACATCAATAGTATTATGCACCAATCACGACTACCTATATATATATATATGCTTTTCAAAAAAATTATATATGTTAATAATTGGCACGACAAATTATGTAAGCAATTATGAAAAATATATAAATAAATAATGTTTTCAATCTTGTTGATTTTGGCCCAACACTTGCATGTTAAAATCAAGGTTTTAAAAATTAGAATGGTTAGAGAACCAGAAAAGAGAGTGGTTACTGGTTTTCTGGTCTGACTAGGGTTGGACTGATGATATCATATATAATTAATTAATAATTTTTAAATTATAAAAATAAATAATAAGAAATATACTAGTAATATTTAGTTTAAAGATATATTTAAAAAAATTAAAAATACTTTAATTCACAATATTTATTTTCTTTTCTTTTCCTCCATCTTTGTCTATTCCTATTATTATTTCTATTCAATCATTTCTCTTCAATATAAATACCTATTTCCTACACTATTTTTGTGGTAAACTCCTAAAGCCATGTATTATAATTAATTTATAAAAGAAAGAAACCAATTAACAAATAATCAAATTCGGCAAAATAATAGCCATGTTTTAAACATTTTCTTTGCTGAAAAAGATAGTCATGCATGTTATAGTGATACAAAAAACATTACAAACATTAAATATAAATTTAATAGATGCATAATTCTTTTAATATATAACATTACATCTTTGTATTTTATTAAAATATACCCGGAGTTTTCTTGTTATTGTTTTTTTTTTTTTTTAACTACTCGTAAAGTAGTAGCAACTCACAAACAAGTGGGGGTTTAATTTAAGACATTATATATATATATATATTGTAGGGGTAATGGCCCTGGAAGTCCGTCATAGTTTTGTATCATTGGGCCTGCGGCCTAATCCGAGGATAAAGGATCGTCCGAGAAGGAGAAGTCTATATTGGAAAGGACCATATGGCGCTAGAAGTCAACTTTGATCACACTGTCTCAAAGAAGAATTCCGAGAATAAGCACGTCCCCCGGCTGATGAACACCTAGATTTGAAGAGAATGGCCGACGACCAGGCTGACGCTCCAAGAGGTCTCGTGAATATTGGTAATCTCTAGTAAGATGGCAAGCAGGCAAACATCCTAAAATATCTGAAAGAAAGGTTGCAACCACCGCATTAAATGTTGAGCAGCTACTTTCTTGGCTGCATTAATGTGAAGAAGACACCTGAACAGTGTAATGTTGGCTGCCCCAATGTAAATAAGGTCGGTAATGGTGTCTGATAGGACAGGTACTTAAGTGATGGCCTAATTGATCAACAAGTGTAGGATCAAGATGCTTCAGGAAGAACTATATAAGAAAGGAAACCCTTCATAAAGTAGAGGGATTTGGGGAGAGAGGAGAGAGAGGATTCGTAACATTGAAGAATCAAATTTGTAACTTAATTTGAAGAGAATATACATAATCAGATCACTTCAGATACTGTCGAGGACTCTTTTTCTCTAGTACAAACTCTATCTTTTTGCATTCTCTCGTCATTTGAACCTATTCCAGTGTTGATTCGATCAACTAAAACCCAGTTTTCCAACCCATTCTTCACAAATTCATTGTTATGGGCTTTTTGAGCCTAGGTCCAAATACGTAATGGGCTAGGAACTCAAATTAGGTCCTTACATATATATATATATATATGTCATTGGCTTATATCAATACTATTGAGTTTTGCTTATCAAAAACAAATATTATGAGTTTTCAATGCACATATTTGTTCTTTATAAGATTGTGTTAGAATTCAAAATTATTTTTATTTAATAATTTTAATTTAGTGATCAATTCTTTGGAATTTTTTTTTGGGTGAAAATGACACCATTTTTGCTCCACATTTTGGCTTTGTAATGCCCAATGATCTCATGAGGCTTAGCAAAGAAAATCAAAGACAAAATCATAATGACTGTGACAATGCTGAAAAGGTTTTCCTCCAAAAATACACTCCACATAGTATTTGTTGTGAAAATATAGTGAAAATGTTGTGGACAGAGAGCATTTCTCTAAAACAAAATGCTTTGACGGACTAACTTGTAAGAAAGACCCAATAAATTAATATGCCTAAGGCTCCCACGCATGATGACGTGAATACTCCTATATGTTCTCAATGTTTTGATATGTTAGGAGAAAAATAAATATTTTTTTACATATACTTTATAATTTTTGACACTATTAATTTTAAAAACTTTAAATAATTATAAAATGTGAAATAACTAAATAAAAACTGTAGGGCTGATAGGCCTAGAGGTACGTATCTGTAAAGTATATTGGGCTAGGGGCCCAATCCGAGGACATTAAGTAGTCTGAGGACGAGTAAACACCTTTATAAGAGTCTATATTGGTAAGTGAATAGTTGAAGTCTGATCACAATCAACTAAGAAGACGGGCAGAGGATAAATACTTCATCGGCTGAGCAAAGCCGAGGTCAGAAGGTATGGTCTGACACCCAGAGTAGTGTCCTGGACGATTCCACTGATGCGGATAAGTATCCAGAAGGAACAAGACAAAAGGAGGCCATGAAATATCTCAAGGGAAAGCTACTACCATCGCATTAAATACTCTGCAGCTAACTCTTTGGCCACATTAATGTGAAAGTGATACCTAAACAGTGGTTTTTCAGCCTTATAGCTACTACACTAAGACTTCAGGAAAGTGTTGATGGGACAAGTATCAATACAAACCATCTGGTCTGCATGTGGAGGGTAGAGATGAAAGGCAAAGATAGTATAAAGAAAGAAGGGGGCAATAAGAGAAGTGATCGAGAAACTAAGAGAAAAACATTGTAGCTATCAAGAACTGATTTCGTAATCAAACTTGAAAGAAATATATAAGAACTGCTCTCCTCGGATTGTCCCGAGGACGATTTTCTTTAGCTTACATCAATTTATTTTCCTTTTCTTGTCACCTGAATCCATTATTCTTGTTGTTCAACTTGTTAAAGCCCAGTTTTCCAACCCACTCTCTACAAATTCATTGTATTAGGCTTTTTGAGCCTAAGTTCATTCATCACTTGGGCTAGGGACCCAAATTGCGTCCTTACAAAAACATTCCTAAAACTTTTTTAAAAAAAAAAGTTTGAGGGAATAAAATTTATTTTAATTAATCGGGATATCCACACTTTGTGGTGGTCTAAATTTTTTAGAATATATAATTACATGTTTGTATTAATATCTGTGTCAATGCTTCTTAAACCAAAATGAATTACCTAGCTACAATATAGCGTGGAACTAAAGAAGCTAAGGGATAAGATTATTGCATGAGTCATGTATTTATGCCATAAAAGGGAAAATTCCTTTTTGTTTAAAAAATAAAAAATAAAGAAAGGGATCATTTTGATTTTGTGCAATTTTCATTGTTTTACTCCACATCTCTCTCTTGGTGGGAGAATACAAATTTGACATTGTAAAACTTTAAGGGTTATGCAAATTGCATTAGATTTTCAACGAAACTATGGTAAAGGCTTTGCATTTGTTAAATGGGCAAGAGAGACTATCAATTATATCAGCCAATGTTAACTTGATAAGATAGATGCCTAATACCCCTAGACAAGTCAAAATGGCTCTAGGGCTAAGATAAAAAGCAAGACAAGTGATAAACAACCCTAAGCAATATGAATATAGGCCTATGGCCCCCGAAATAATATAAAAGTATGCTCAAAACCTAGATAGAATAAAGAAAGACCTAAGACTTAGATGGAGAGAACATGGATCTAAGGCCCCTAAACAAAATAAGGATGGGCTTAAGACCCAAACAAATGACATGACGTAGTTAAAGCCCAAGACAAACAAGGATGGGCATAATGCCCAAATAGAGAACAATGTGGGCCTAAAGGCTCCTAGACAAACAAGGATAGACCTAAGGCAAAACAAGATGGACCTAAGGTCCAATCAGAGAATAATGATAAACATAATTCCCCTATACAAAATCAAAGATAGGCCTAATGCCCTATGACAAAACAAGATGGGTCTAACACCCCAAGACAAATAAGAATGGGCCTAAGGCCCAAACAAAGAACTAGATGAGACTAAAACCCCTAGATGAAGGACAAAAAATAGACTTAATACTCCTAGACAAGGTAAATATAGATTTAAGTCCCAAACAAAACTATAAAACAAGATGGGTATTTGAGGGTATTTGTGTGTATTAGTTCAAAATTTAGCTCTTGTGATGTGTACATATGAATTATTTCTAAACTAGCTTTATCTTTTGTTTTGTCTTTTTGTTTTAACTCCAACAATCTGCCCCGCTCTTAAGGCTTGCTTGTATGGCTTTCTTATTCTTTTTAATAAAATTGCAGATTATGAAAAAAAAAAAAAAAAAAAAAAAAAAAAAAAAAAACTAACCGTATAGAGTAGTTCCAACAATCTGCTGTAAGTGTTTGATTACACACACACACACACATATTGACTAAGTAATCTTAGGGATATAAAAATTTCAACAACTTTTTTCATATTTCTTACCTGATTTCTAGTATTAGGGTAACATTATTTTCAATTAATTCCACCATTGACACCAATATTTCTATTTTTTTACAATAGAGAGGGATGATTTGAATTTTATACGTCTTTGTTGAAAATATTAAGAGATATCAATTGAATTATAAGGCTTTTGGCCATTGACATCAATATTATTATGCATTAATTAGGACTACTTATATATATATATATATATATATATGCTTTTCAAAAAATTATATATGTCAATAATTGGCATGACAAATTATGTAAGCAATTATGAAAAAATATATAAATAAATTATTTTTTCAATCTTGTTGTTTTGGCCCAACACTTACATGTTAAAATCAAGGTTTTAAAAATCGGATCGGTTAAAGAACCGTAAAAGAGAGTGGTTACTGGTTTTCTGGTCTGACCAAGGTCAGACTAATGATATCGTATATAATTAATTAATAATGTTTAAATTATAAAAAGAAATAAAAAGAAATATACTAGTAATATTTAGTTTAAAGATATATTTTAAAAAATTTTAAAAATACTTTAATTCACAACATATAAGAACAAAGTTATTTGAAGTTCTTTATTATTTTATTTATATATTAGCTATTGTTGTATATTTATCACTTATATAATGTATTATTATTTAAAAAGACTATATAATTGTTTGGTTAAATACAATTATATACGTAATCTTATATATTAAAAAAATTAAGCATCTATTATATTTATGTCAAATGTTTGTTATCACTATATGGTAGGGGTGTCCAAGCAGACCTGGAACCCGACCAACTCGCCCAACCCAGCCGAAAAACCGACCGACTCGACACCAGTGAAGGTCGGCAGCAGGTCTCCGCCCAGAAAACCTGAGACCGGCAGGTCGGTTGACGGATTTGAGCATGAAAACCCGATTTTCAACCAACTCGACCTGAAAACACATCTGAAAATGGTTACATCTGTTCTCTGTCGATTTTACAATGAGATCTCACCGGATCTCTTCGAGATTCGGCCTAATCTGGCTGAGATCTACCAAGATCTCTTCAAGATTCGACCTGATCTCGTTGATCTCATCGGATCTCTTCGAGATCCGGCCTGATCTCGTTAAGATCTACCAAGATCTCTTCAAGATCCGGTCGGATCTAGCAAAAACCAAAGATTTCGGCGAACTCCAGCGACGATTTTTGCAAAATCCGGCGACGCTTTACACAGTCCGAAATCGACCGATACCCGACCGACAAACCGCTGACATCCGACCACCCGAACTGCTACCGTTGGCGGGTCGGCGGCGGGTCCAGGTTTGAGAGACCCGATCTGGTCGGGTTGGTTCCGAGTTAGGCACAAACCCGACCCGGACCGACTCATGGACAGGCCTACTATATGGCAATGTAAAATATGGTTATAGGAATACAGAGAGGCGAGCCTAAAAACAAAAAAAAACAAAATTAAAGAGAAAGGTAGACCAAAAAATAAAAGAAAAAAAAATGTTAACTTTTTTTTTTTTAAGAGAAAAAAAAATGTTAACTTAAGCACTCAAAGTTAGCACTCATTAATAGCATGTTTGGTTTAGAGTTGTTTTGGATCATATCACTCAAAACCTAGGTTGCACAGACACGCCATTTTTGGCCTCGTGTCGGTGTCGGACACGTGTCGGACACCGGAACGGGTACAACTCGCCAGATTCCGGTGTCCGGTGAGTGTCCTCCTTTTTTTTTTTTTTTTTTTTTTTTCTCCGACATGGCTCTGACGCGGCTCCAACGCGTCCAACACGCCAGCAATGAAGAAAAAAAAAAAAACACAGATTGAAGAGCGAATACAAAAGAAGAAGAAGAGGAAAAAGAGGAGAAAAGAGACAGAAGAGAGCACCTGAGCCACTGAAGATTGAAGACACGTGGGAAGTGGGAACTTTGGAAATGAGAAGAAAGAGTGGTCAGGTGAGATGAGAAGTAAATAGTGTAGGTCATGTGAGTGGGTTGGGGAATGGGAAAAGTTAGTGGAAGGAAGCTTCTTGGAAGTTCCCTCTAATTGCCCAACTTGTTTCTTTTATTTACAAAAAGACCATTGCTAATTATATTTTAATAACAATTAGAATAATCTACTTACTTTATTTTATTTTATAGGGAAAATCATCTGCTTACTTTATTTGAGTTTTTTTTTAAATATAAAAAAGTGTATATATATATATATTCACACACAAGGTAATATATATAAAATGTTTACCAAAAAATATATATATATATATATATAATATGCCTAAATATAAAATATAATTAATTATTTAACCGCCGTGTCGTGTCCTTATTTTTCAAAAATTTCTGTATCCCCGTATCCGTGTCCGTGTCCGTATCCGTGTCCGTGCAACATAGCTCAAAACTCATAACTGAGTTCTCAAAAAACGTGGGACCCATACAAATTTTTTTGTTTGGCTTGATTTTCACATTGTGTTTCCATCACTTAAAATTCAAAAATTTTGAGTTAAGAGTGATGGAAATAGGAAACAAGAAATATGTGTTTTTAGTTTTTGAGAATTGAGTTTCAGTGGCATTTTTGTAAAATTAAACAAAGAATGGGACCCACCCGTGTGACTTGTCCCATCAAGTAACGTCTTTCTAACCCGTTATTCTCTTTCACTTCTCCTTTTTCATTTTTTTTTTCTTTTACCCAAGGCTCTCTCTTCTCACTGACCTAGAGCTCTCCTTCTCTTTTTTGTGTGGCATCAGAGAGAGAGCAAGACCAGAGATCAAAAGCTTTGCTAGCGATAGGGGATTCGAGAAACGACGTCGGATTAAGCCAAGGTTGGATCGTGAGACACGCGAACCTCGAGATCAGAAGCTCCACCGGTAACAAGGGATTTAAGACCTGATGCTTTCTTCTCTCTTTTCTTTTTTCTTTTATTTCTTTCTTTCTTCTTCACTCTAGTTTCTTCTCTTAGCTGCTGCTTCTTTTTTTTTTTTTTTCAATCAAACACATTTGGTTGAAGGCTGTTGGTGGGTTTGGATTTTTTATTCATCTGAATTTTTTGGTGGAAGTTCTGGTTGTGTTGAGGGTTGTTGGTGGTGGTGGTTGTGGTTGTGGATTTTTGGGTTTGCCGTTGGTGGTGGTGGAGCTGGGTTTCAGTGTAGCTGGGTTTGAAGAGCAGAAAAGAAAAGGGACACAGGTAGCAACCATATTCTTCTGTGTAGTGTCAGTTGGTGGGTTCATCATTTTGGCAAAAAGTGAAGTTAAAAACTGATATACATGACTGAGTTTTGTGACCAAACAAAAGTGTTGTATTTTTTGAGTGATAGTGGAGTTTGGGTTATGAGTTATAAGTTTTGAGTTTGAGTTATGAAAACTAAGTACTGAGTTATGAAAACTGAGACATCTCTAAACCAAACGGGCCCTAAATCCCCCGCCTACCCAACCTACCCTGTTCTTTCTTTTTCTTTTCTTGAACCCAATGACTCCGTCCCAACGTCTTGAAGCTTCCTATTTACTCTGTTAAGGGTCTGTTTGAGATCCGTTTATTTTGTTGAAATTGAAAACTTTTTGCTGAAAGTACTATAGATAAATGTAAATGTTAGTTGAAATAGTATAGTAAGACCCATGAATAGTACCAAAAAGTGTAGTAGGACTTATGAATAGTAGCAAAAATAAGCTGAATAGTAAAATAAATTGGTAAAAAATAGGCTAGCCAAACAGACACTAAATTTCAAATTTGTTTCTTCAGTTCTTCTTTATCCGTCTCTCATCAGACACTTTTTCTCCCCTGAACATTTCAAGAATCACTAATGTTGAAAACAATTAGGTAAAGCTAATCCACCTTAAAAAATTATCAAGATCACCCTCTAATCTTTACTTCTACCTCTTTGCAAACCTATGTGGTTTTTTTGTTTGTTTATATTTGATTTTTTTTTTTTTTGGTTGAGAAAATACTATATTTTTTTACATTTAACTGAAAAGTTCCAAAACCGGTTCAACCATACTGTTTCTGGTAGGGTTGTCCACGGGTCGGTCCGGGTCGGTTTTGGACCCAACCGGACCTGACCCGCCGGCGTCGGGTGGAAGACGGAGGGACCCGAAACCGACCGCCGGCGTCACTCGGTCGAGTCGGTTTTGGGTTCGGGTGGTGTTCGGTCGGTTCGGTCGAGTTGCTGGATCCTGCAAGCGTCGCCCGAATCTTCAAAAAATTCGCTGAAATTTGCAAAAACCCAATAGATCTGCACCAAAAATCGCCGAAATCAGCTTGGATCTCCTCAAATCTCACCAGATCTCACCAAATATGGTCGAGATCTCGCTTGGATCTCCTTGAACGTCGCCGGATCTCACCAAATCTCGCTCGAATGTCGCTGGATCTCACCAAATCTCGCTTGGATCTCCTCAAATGTCGCCGGATCTCAACAATCTCACCTGGATCTCCCCGAATATCGTCGGATTTGTATGTAACGTCGGTCGGGTCGGGTGGCTCGGGTTTTGGAGAAGAAAACCCTCCACTCGACCCGCCGGCATCGGGTCTTGGGCGTGGAAAACTGTCATCGACCATCGGAGTGGTCGGTTCGGGCGGTTGCCGTTCGAGTTCAGGCGGGTTGCTCGGGTTGGTCGGGTTCCGGGTTGGGTTGGACACCCCTAGTTTCTAGTTTTTCCGATTAAACAGCCGGTTTCTAATTATTTCTTCTTTTTATGTAATTTTTGGTTTGTAGGCATAACCAGACTGAATTGTTACCCGATTCCAGGTTCAACCAGCTGGTACGAATTTTAAAACCATGGCTAAAATGACAAATGAGGTTTTAGATAAGTTTTAAGTTAAAAATGTTTGTGCGAAGTACACATTAAAATGTCTAGTTAACTGCTGCTCTTAAGATATTTGTTAAGCAACTATTTTAGACAATTTTGGATACCACTTTTGAGAAGCTTCATTTGGGTAGATTTTTGTTCTAAAATCTTAATGCTAGCTTAAAAAAAACTAATTTAATGGAGAGAGACATAAATTCTAATTCATTATTTGATTAGAAGTACAAGTACAAACATTAATCAAATTTACCTATTTGGCTAGCATGGCATAATTGAGGCATGCCACAAAAAAGCATTCATATAACTTTGACAATGCAATAAACCTTTTTTAACGAGAAAATTCAGAATAGCCAGGACAAAATTGTAAATACACAACCCATTTAATGCCAAACTTAATGAAATTAGGTATGTCAAGTCAAGGAGAAAATACACCGTGTTTTGGGGTATGTTTCTCCCCCCTCACAACTGGTGGAACCCATAGTTAATGGGTTCTGCCAGCTTGTTGATAATGCTTTAAAATGTATACTTGTTATATATTTATGTGGGCGTTATCTCCTTATTACTATGCTTAATTTGTATAATTAAGCCATGATTTGCATTAGTCCCTATTATTTATCTTTACATAATTTCTTGAATAAGATGCTATTCATTATGTGTAATTTTCTACTTTCAGGAAATCATGTGATAAAGATGAGTTTACAGGAATTTATGAGAGAATGAAGGCTAAACTAGAATTAAAGTGGAGCTAAAAGACCATGCTTAAATGTCTAGGAGGTGCAGCTAGAGTGCTTGGATTGTCAACCATGATTGGAAGATTCAAATAAGGAAAGAAATCAAAGAGGCAGAATCTAAAAATGAAAAATCTGATTTGAGCACTGATCAGTATTTTGGGCGTATCTCTCTCCTCAAAAATCCATTTGATACAAGGCTAGATGGGTTGGAATCTTCATTTAAATATCTACAACTTTCTAGTTTTGAGTTTTTTGAAATTCTCATTTTTTGAAGGCCAAAATTAACTCACAAATTACTGCTTTAAACCTGGACGGAAATTAAAATAGTAAAAGTTTTATTTTCTTTGGACACTTTTACGTTAAGGTTTTGAAGGGAGGCTGGTAGCACGAATTTTGGCAGAGAAAACCTTGTATTTTATTTTCTCTAATGGCAGCCTAAACTCTTTGCTAGGGCTAGGGGTTATGTTTCTTCTATACGGTATGAATATTCAATGTGATTCTTTCTAAGATTTTATCAACAACATATTTGATTGTTCAATTAGATTTCTTTTGATGTATTAGTTCTTCCATGCTTTCAATTAGTTCAATCATGTTTTTCTTATTGTTTAGATGAATTTCTAATAGTTTCAAATAGAAATCAGGTTCTAAAGTGAATGAGTTTTTCTGAAAACTTTTCTAACCGCATTATTAATCTAGATTATTATGCGTTCTTGAATTGTCTCAGTTCAACAAAATCATAAGTATTTAATTGTATAAGAACAATCAATTATGAAATATATAATTTCTTAGATGAAAAAGAATTTTATATTGATATAGGAAAACACCCCAATGCCCTAGTATTTACATTATTGATTTAAATTAGTTTTTATTATTATTCTTGTTAACAGTCACCAAGCAAAAGTATTTTTCTTCTTCTCCCAAATTGTTATTTAATTATATTGTCTTTGAATTTACCCTGCTGCTTGTGGTTCGACCTCGGTACTCTGAGAATTATATTGCTACGATTTCCTTCACTTGGGAGTGAGCAAGCAATTTTGGCGCCATTGCCGGGGAGTTGTTGCGTGTTCAGAGGCAATTTTTGGGAGCAAAGCACAACTGGTGGAAATTCTTCTATTGGTAACTTTGTTCCGTTTTTTCCCCTTATTTTTTTTTTTCTGTTTGTTTTTATTTTATTTTATTTGATTGTGTATTCATTGTTGCATGAGCATTTGGGTTAGAAACGAGAGAGGCAGATTAGAAAATTTTGAAACTTACTTTGGTAATCTTTTTGACACACCTTTGCCTTCACCTTCTTCATCAATCATGGGTGATGAAACACGTAATAATCATGAGGAGAATAGAAGAACTTTGTATGAATTGTTGCATCCCACACAAATTTCTGTTCCTTCATGCATCATGTTTCCACCTAATGCACCACATGTAGAACTGAAACAAGGTTTATTAGCAATATTTCCTGACTTTAGGGGACAAGAAAATGAAAATCCTTATGTCCATGTTAGAGCTTTTGAAGAGGTAATTAGTAGTTTCTATGCACAAAATGTTATTGAGACTGCTAAGTTACGTTTCTTTCCTTTTTCACTTAAGGATAAGGCAAGAAGTTGGCTTTACACATTGAAACCTAGGTCTATAGGTAGTTGGAGGGAGATGGCCCGAGAGTTTTTTAAGAAACATTTTCCTCACCACAAAGTCCACCAAGTAAAAAGAAGGATAGCTAGTTTTGTCCAAGGAGAAAATGGGACCTTATACCAAGCTTGGGAAAGGTACAAAGATCTTTTCAATTTCTGCCCAACTCATGGGTATGAAGATTGGAGGTTGGTTAGCTATTTTTATGAAGGACTTACACCTAGGGACCAACAATTTGTTCAACTCTCATGCGGAGGAGACTTTTTACAAAAAGAACCTGAAGATGCAATGGATTATCTTGATGAGATAGCTGAAAACTCTAACACATGGACTGGATCTAGCCCTATGGACTCCACTAATAGGACTAGAACTAACGCTACCACTTCTAGTGGAAGTGTTTTCAAGTTGAGGGAAGATGATAACATGAGTGCAAAAATCAGCATGTTAACTAAAGAAATTGAGGCACTTAAAATGAAAGGAAGTAAGATTATTAGTGCTACCTTTAGAGAGGAACCAATGGATGTGTGTAAAATCTGTCATGAGATAAACCATGCTAAAAATGAATGTGCATCATTTTCATCATTCTTAAATGTGCCAGAAGAACAAGTACATGTATTTAATTCGTATTGGCCAAATAATTCTTCATATTCTAACAATTATAACCCAAATATGCGAAACCATCCGTATTTGAGTTATAAGAGTGACAATGTGTTGAATCCTTCTGCTCCAAGGAATTTTAATTCACCACATGCATCATCATCATCTAGACCTTCCTTGAAGGATGCACTTAGTACTTTCATTCAAAGGTAAAGTAAGCAAAATCAAAAGTTTGAATCCATGTTCACTAAGCTAGATGAAGAGGTGAGAGAGACCAAGAGTCATGTAACAAGGCTTACAAATTCATTGAGTGGGACAGAGAAAGGGAAGTTTCCTTCCCAAACTCAACCCAATCCCATCAATCAAAATCTAAAAATTGGCTCTAAGGATAAACATGATGAAGTAAAAGCTGTGACTACTTTAAGGAGTGGTAAAGAGATTGATAAAAGTGCTCATTTAATAACTAAGAAATCTAAGGAGACCCTAGTTGAAGAAGAGAAGGATGAAACTGAGTCACTTGGGCTTAATGACATTGAACAATGCCTAATCCCTCCACCATTTCCACAAGCCTTAAAATTACCTAGGAAGTTGGACATCGCATCTGAGATATTAGAGCATTTGCATCAAGTCAAGATAAATTTGCCATTATTGCATGTTATCAAGCAAGTGCCTACATATGCCAAGGTAATTAAGGACTTATGCACCATTAAGAGAAAGCATAATGTGAAGAAGACCGCATTCCTAACAGAACAGGTAAGTGCAGTTATTCAACATAAGACCCCACCAAAGTATAAGGATCCAGGTTGTCCTACGATTTCCTGTACTATTGGAGATTACATCATGGAGCATGCATTGCTAGATCTTAGGGCAAGTGTTAATTTGATCCCATTCAGTGTATATCAAAAACTTGGACTTGGTGAGTTAAAACCTACTTCAGTAACTTTACAGTTGGCTGACCGCTCTGTAAGGAAGTTGAGGGGGATGGTTGAGGATGTGTTGGTAAAAATTGAACACTTTTATTATCTAGTTGAATTTATTGTTCTAGATTACCAACCTGTTTGACATCCTAGTACTGATACCCCTATTATTTTGGGTAGACCTTTCCTTGCCACAACTAATGCTTTAATTAATTGCAGGAATGGAAGAATGCAACTCACTTTTGGTTCCATGACTTTGGAGCTAAACATATTTCATGTGGCTAAACAACCACATAAGGATGATGATTGTGCCTATGTGAACCTCATTGAGGCAGTGGTTCAAGAAGAGTTTAATAAGAATTGTTTTTCTGATCCTCTTGAAGCTCTTCTTAATAATTATGTTGATTCTTATGATTTGAAAAGTGATATTCATTTATCTGAAATTTGTTCTTTGTTGGATTCCTCACAGGTTTCAAAAGGACAACAGGTGATGGCAATTAATGAAGGATGGAGACCTTGCTTTGAGGAGCTGCCAAAGAGTGACAAAAAGCCTGTGGCTTCAAGTGAAGAGGCACCACAGCTAGAACTTAAGCCGCTGCCCAATGGTCTTAAGTATGCATATTTGGGTCCAGGTGAAACTTTTCCTGTAGTTATTTCTTCTGCATTAAATGAGGAACAGGAAGGTAAGTTGTTGAATGTTTTAAGAGACCACAAATTAGCCCTAGGATGGACCATAGCTGATATCAAGGGCATTAGCCCATTGATTTGCACACATAAAATTTACCTAGAGGATGATTGTAAGACTTCTAGAGAACCCTAATGTCGGCTTAACCCAACAATGAAAGATGTTGTTAAAAATGAGGTAATTAAATTGTTGGATGCAGGTATCATATACCCTATTTCTAATAATAAGTGGCTAAGCCCAACGTAGGTGGTTCCTAAGAAGTCTGGAATAACTGTGGTCAAGAATGAAAACAATGAGATGATCCTAAGCCGATTAGTTACAGGTTGGAGAATGTGTGTAGACTATATGAAGCTTAATGTTGTAACTAGGAAAGACCACTTCCCCTTACCTTTCATTGACCAAATATTGGAAAGGGTAGCTGGCCATATGTTCTATTTCTTCCTAGATGGCTATTCAAGCTATTACCAAATAGAGATTGCCTTAGAAGATCAGGGAAAGACCACTTTCACTTGCCCTTTTGGTACCTTCGCCTTTCGAAGAATGCCATTTGGGCTATGTAATGCACCAGCCACTTTTCAAAGATGAATGGTTAGTATTTTTAGTGACATGGTTGAGAAATTTTTGGAAGTGTTTAAGGATGACTTGTTTGTCTTTGGTGACTTTTTTGATGACTGTCTTAATAACTTAAAATTGGTTTTAGCTTATTATGAAGAAAAAGGCTTAGTTCTTAATTGGGAAAAGTGTCATTTTATGGTCACTTCAGGAATTGTTCTTGGACATGTAGTGTCTTCTAGAGGCATAGAGGTGGACAAAGCTAAAATAGACTTAATTCTTAATCTAGCAACCCCTAAGACAGTGATAGATGTTAGATCCCTTTTAGGGCATGCTGGCTTCTATAAGAGATTTATAAAGAATTTTAGTTCTATATCTAGACCACTTTGTAATCTCCTACTTAAGGAGTCCAATTTTGAGTGGATGGAAGAGTGTGAAGTAGCCTTCAAAAAGCTAGTCCACATGCTTACGTCAGCCCCTATAATGCAAGCCCCAGATTGGTCTCTACCATTTGAAATCAGGTGTGATGCTAGTGATTATGCAATAGAGGCAGTCCTTGGACAGAGAAAAGATAAAAAGCCTTATGTGATATACTATGCTAGTCGAACTCTAAATAGTGCACTAATGAACTACACCACTACAGAAAAAGAGTTACTAGCTGTAGTATTTGCTCTAGATAAATTTCGCTTATATTTGATTGGTGCTCCCATTGTTGTTTTTATAGATCATGCCGCCCTTAAATACCTTCTTTCTAAGAAGGATACTACGGCGTGATTAATACGTTGGATTTTACTCTTGCAGGAATTCAACATTGAGATTAAAGATAAGAAAGGAGTGGAATATGTAGTGGCAGATCATTTATCCCGACTTACTTTTGATGAGGGTCTAAAAGAAATGCCTATTCGGGACTCATTCCCAAGTGAGCAACTTTATGCTATTACTGAGCTGCCATGGTATGCACATATAGTGAGTTGCCTAGTCATGAGTGCCATTCCTAAGCACTGGACCGCGCAAGATAGGCGAAAATTCTTTGTTGAGGTAAGAAACTTTTATTGGGATGATCCTTATTTGTTTAAATATTGCCCTGATCAAATCTTGAGAAGATGCATTCCTAATAATGAGACCCATAATGTTATAAAATTTTGCCATTCAAAAGCTTGTGGTGGCCACTTTTCTATTAGAAAAACCAGTGCAAAAATCTTGCAGTGTAGATTTTATTGGCCTACTTTGTTTAAGGACACTTACAACTTCTGTAAGAGGTGTATAGAGTGCCAAAAGTTAGGGCGTATCACACGTAGGAACATGATGCTGATGTCCCCTATCCTTGAGATAGAAGTTTTTGATTGTTGGGGAATCGACTTCATGAGACCTTTTCCCCAATCTTTTGGTAATCTATATATTCTCTTGGTAGTAGATTATGTACCTAGATGGGTTGAGGCCATAGCATGCAAGGTTAATGACCACAAAACGGTTTTGAAATTTTTGAGAGAACACATTCTCTCACGATTTGGAATGCCAAAGGCTATAATTAGTGATAATGGTAGCCATTTTTGTAACCGTTATTTTCAAGCATTGTTGAAAAAGTATGGAGTGGTGCATCGGTTGTCCACCCTGTACCACCCTCAAACTTGTGGGCAAGTTGAGCTTGCCAATAGGGAGATTAAGCAAATTTTAGAGAACGGTCAATCCAAATAGTAAAGATTGGTCTTTAAGGCTAGTTGATGCATTATAGGCTTACTGAATAGCCTATAAAGGACCCTTAAGAATGTCTCCCTATCGTCTTGTTTATGGGAAACCTTGTCATTTGCCCGTAGAGATGGAACATAAAGCTTATTGGGCTATTAAAGCCTTTAACTTTGATCTACAAGGGGTTGAAAAATTGAGGAAATTCCAATTGAATGAGCTAGAAGAGCTTAGGAATGAGGCTTATGTGAGCACTCGCAATTATAAAGAAAGGATGAAATTATTTCATGATAAAAGCATTGTGAGGAAAATTTTTGAGAAAAATCATCAAGTCCTTCTCTATGATTCGAGGCTTCATAAATTTCCAGGTAAACTAAAAACTAGGTGGGATGACCCTTTCATTGTAAGGGAAGTGTTTAACCATGGAGCTGTAGTAGTTGAGGACCCTAGGGATGGTAGGATTTTGAAAGTAAATGGACAAAGGTTAAAACCATACTTAGGGGGGGTTATACCAGAGGAGGAGACTATGTTATTGGAGATCACTGCCTATTGGGATGGTAAGTGAACTTTGAAAAAGCCTTATGAAGTTGTACCATATTTGTTTTAATTTGTTTTTCTTTTTTCTTTTTGCCTTTTGTTTATGTTTTTGGTTTTTTTGTTTTGTTATTATTTTTCTTTTGTGAGCTAACATTGGCAGGTGTGAAAGAAATTTCAAAAAAAAAAAAAAAAAAAACAATTTAAATGCTTAAGGTAACTTTTTCCCCTTATACTTGAATTTATTTTGGCTTTGATACATTGAGGACAATGCAATATTTTAGTTGGGGGGAGAGGTCTACACATTTTGCTGCACCTTGCATGATTTATTTTTCTTTCTTTTTGGTTGCAACTTTTCAATTCTACAAAAAAAAAAAAAAAAAAAAACCTTGAATTTAATGCAGAAGAGTTATAAGCTTTATTTTTATATCATGTGATGGAATGAACAATGTTGAGTTGGTTATACTATTTGTTATATTAAGACTCTTTCATGAAGAACACAATTGGAAACTTTTGAGCACAATAGCCAGGTTAGCGGACGGTTGAATGTTGGATATGCATGGATTATGAACAAGCTAGATATAAGCTGAAACTCAACCCATATAGAGAGTTCTTGAGCCTTACTTTTCTTTGTGAGAGTATATCTTTATTTGAACTCTTAAATTTCTCTCATATGCTTCAGTTTTTATAAAAGATCTCTATAATTTTTGGTTGACTACTGGAAACATTATGGGGAGATATACCATGATCCTACCTATTTTTGTCCTTAGGCATGCTGATTTATGTGGAATTTTAGGAGATGAGAGCCTAAGACCACCAATTTTTTGTCACCAGCTAAACAAATATTCAGCCTACCTTTATGTTAACCATTGTCACCATCATTTGAGCCATGAGAAATACTTCTACAATACCACAAAACATTTTTATTTATGGGTATTCTCATGGGGGTTTAAGTTTTGAGCAATTGATGTGTTTAGATACCACCATTGTCTCTCTTTTCTTCTTCTTCTTCCAAAAAAAAAAAAAAAATCAAAAAGAAGAAGAAAGAAAAAAAAAAAAGAAAAAAAGAAAAAAGAAAGATAAAAAAAAGCAAAAAAAAAAAAAAAAAGAGAAAAAGAAAAAGAAAGAGGAGACATACGTAATCAATCAATAAATCATTGGTGTCTTACACATCTTTCATGTATTTTAGAAGGGTTATATGGTTGAGTAAAGGTTGTTTTGATTCAAGTTGGTTGTTACTGCTATGAGTTGGGTTTGGCTTGAATTTTCTGCATTTAATTCATATACCTCATATTTCAAAGAGAGCAGTTTGCCTTTACCTAGCGATAAGATTATACTACCACTAAGCTTAAAGTCCTACTTGATCCTAAAGGTGCATGGTTGGTATGTCTTTGGGATAAAAACTAGGGATGAGAATGGTATTAACCTCATGTTTCCGGGAATTCAACATCCTTTCCAGGAGATCTTTTTTCGTTGTTTTAGCGGCTGTTTTTGTATACACATGTGATATTCTTAAAACTTCTTTCCTTTTTATTCACATGTGATTTGAAGAGAGAAACCATTACTTCTATGTGTGTTCTTTCAGAGTGTTGATGACTTAAGAGAGGTTTTGGAGTAGAGGCTCTAATCTAGATTATTCTTGGTCTATGCATGTTTAGAAAAGCCGATTTGATTGGATGGGCTTTGCACATACACACTCCAAAAGTGAAGCTAGTGAAAGCTCTTTAATATGATGAATAGTATCCCAACTCAAAATTGAAAGTTCATTTGTATGATATAATGATAAAGCAGACTAACATTTGCTGCATGAATTTTCAGGAAACCTTTGACTTTTGTGGGTAGAGTCATTGCAAACCCTCACGAGAGTAAACTTGTCCACAAAGGTGACCTAGGGGTTCAAAGACTTGCTGCACATGGGAAGTGCAGTCGTGTAGCCTACAAAAGTGGCTTGAGTTTTGGTTTTAATTTTTCACTTTCAGTAGACATGGGTGCTTTGTAGATTGCTAGGGACTAGCAAGATTTAAGTTGGGTGGTGTGATAACGCCTTAAAATGTATACTTGTTATATATTTATGTGGGCATTATCTCCTTATTACTATGCTTAATTTATATAATTAAGCCATGATTTGCATTAATCCATATTATTTTTCTTTACATAATTTCTTGAATAAGATGCTATTCATTGTGTGTAATTTTCTACTTTCAAGATATCACGTAAGAAAGATGAGTTTACAGGAATTTGTGAGAGAATGGAGGCCAAACTAGAATTAAAGTGGAGCTAAAGGACCATGCTTAAATGTCTACGGAGGTGCAGCTGAAGTGCTTGGATCGTCTACCATGATTGGAAGATTCAAATAAGGAAAGAAATCAAAGAGGCAGAATCTGAAAAGGAAAAATCTGATTTGAGCACTGATCAGTATTTTGGGGTATCTCTCTCCTCAAAAATCCAACTGATACAAGGCCAGATGGGTTGGAACCGTGACTTAAATATCTACAACTTTCCAGTTTTGAGTTTTTCGAAATTCTCAATTTTTGAAGGCCGAAATTAACTCACAAATTACTGCTGTAAACCTGGACGGAAATTAAAATAGTAAATGGGTTCCACCTGCTTGTGGGAGGAAGGAAGCATACATCCAAAACAATGTATACTTCCTCCAAGTTAAGACTCACTTGGAAGGATATATATGTGCAAGTTGGTGTGTTTAACAAGTTTTAACATTTCAAACAGTTAATTTAACCAAACACTTCATGACACTTATTTTGGAAAAGGATAACTCGTTTCTAAGCAACATTTGTTGCCAAATTGGATTGTCTCATGATCTCCTCCTCCTCCTCCATATTCGTACCATAACTTTCTAGCTACACTGTCAACTTCTAATTATAAAGCCCAAAGTAGGAATCGCTTGGCAATGCTCAAATTGCTTATAGGAAAGTGTGAAGCGCATTTACAATGCTTAATACTAAAGTAGGAAACCTTTTTGTTTAACAAAATGCATTTATAGTGCTCACAACTTTAATCCGCAAATGCATTTGCAATGCTCACAAATCACAACTTTTAGTTCGACGAGAAAGAAAACTTTTCCTTTTGATACCATTATTGGCTTAATTAATGATATTTCCAACCATATAAATCTAGGAGGTGTAGTCAGCTCAAAAGATAGTTCTTTCGGCTATGAGAATAAGTGAATAACGAGGTTTCGTATTCTAAATCTCCTAGAAGAATTGGTGATGAATGAACATGCATTTTTAAAATTTAGCCTTTATTATTATTTGCTAGGTAAAGGGAAGGATGGAGACTGGTGGGTTTCGAATTAAGTACTTTGGTGTATATGTTGAAATTATATTCTATTTTATAAAGAATAAAGAGAGTGTACGAGTAACGAGTGTGTGCAATTGGAGACTGGAGCCCCATTGAGTGTGAGAATTATGTTGGTCTATCTTTAATGGGTCAGATTATGAAAGTGGCTAGAAAAGTAGCACAGTTTTTATTAGGGCTGAGAAGGGATCCGACCTACCCAACCCAACCTGACCCAACTCGACAGGTTTTGGGCGGGTTTGATTATGTTCAGGTCAGGTGTCATGTAGCTTCTATTTCTTTGGTTTGGATTGGTACCACTAGATATTGAATGTTTTGTTAGCACTGATTTAACGCCTGTGTAATAAAATTTCAATATTGATTTTTAAAAAGTTGATTTTAATAAAGGATTATATTAGTAGAGGAAAATAAAAGCCTAGAATTTAAGATTTAAAAAAAAAAAAATTGATTTTACTCAATTGACCCTATTATTTGAACCTCTTTAATACTAGTTGATAAGGTTAGTATGAGGACAATTTAATGAATTACAAATTACACCTTTTAACTTTGACAACAATTTCAATTCAATCCTCAAACTTTATTTTTGTTCAATCAAATGTTTTAAGTTTCAAAGTTATTCAATTAAGTCCTCCATTAGTCTTCCTCAAAAAAGCTCTGATAGAGATTTTTTTATTTATTTTTTATTATACAAGATAGAAATTCTACTCTAACCTAATTTAAGTGTATATATGTGTAAAACTTCCTCCTAAAGACTTGAATCCCGGTCCTTACCCCTTATACCCCACAAGCACTTAATACTTGTAGAGTGACCATCGCGCCAATGGTAGGCAGTGGTCCGTTAGAGACCTTTTAAACAATGTAGTTTAGACATTTTTAATCGAAAAAAATGAAAACTAATAAAAATATTTTTTAAAGCAATTATAAAAAATAGTTTGATTATTTTTTAAGAATACATAAAAGAGATCAAGTGATCAAAATAAAAGAAGATAGCATAAATTTTCCTTTTGTTTTGAAGGACCCCGCAATGGGAATAAACCAACAACCTACACAGCAAGCTTGAACCAAGCACTTTACTATAGGATTTAAATCAAAATACCCTAATTATGGCTTCAATGTCATATGATGTTTGATAAGGGTATTTTTAGACTTACAAAGTTGACGACATGACAAGACTGACAAACACTTTTTTGTGGGCAGATGGATCTAGAGGAAGCGAACCTCAGTTAGATGAACCTCAATATGGACGAACCCAACAAAAGGGACGGACCCCAGGCAGACGAACCCAATAAAGGAGGACACATGGTACTCACGTGGCTCCCACGTGGCTGGAAGTGCTCATCAAGAATCCTGATATGGAAAAGCCTTGCACCCTATGCCCAACCATAATTGGGGTCATCTACAAGGAAGACCATCTCAAAAAATCTGGAAATTTGATGGAGAATTCTCCCTATAAGGAAAGACCTTCCTCCTCAAGAAATTAAGGTCAAATCTACACCACTATATAACCCCCGAAACCCTCTCTCACTAAGGTACGCACAATTTCTCTGAAGCTCATACTCTCTAGCATTGTTGGAGCTCTCTTTTGACTTAACCTTTGGAGGGTCTTTGGCCGGTACCCCACCGGTGCCCTTTGATTGGTGCTTCTCTTTTGTTCTTCAAGTGCACCCATTGACGCATGTGTGGACGATCAACTAACTGACGATTTTTGTGCATCATCAGTTGGTGCCGTCAGTGGGAAACCAGTGATCAGCCATATCACTGCTCCTAAGACAAAGAGTTGCATGGTCCAGACGATCAATGGCTACCATCAACCAAGAGATCGAAAACCCGCCCAACGTCTTGGAGAGTTGCTGGAGCAAAAGTTGGGCCAGTGGAACGAATACTATTTGAACCATTAAAATGATGAATAAGGTAGCAGCAAACGCAACAACGGCCGTCCCTCGACGGACAATCACCAAGAAAGGGACGACCAAGATGAAAGCAGTTGAGTGGACCAACGAATACTAAAGAGCATTTAAGGAACTGAAGGCATACCTCGCATCTCCACCACTCCTCTATCCATCCAAACCCAATGAAGAGCTTTCCCTCTGCTTGGCCGTATCCCTCACAGTTGTTAGTTTAGCTCTCATCCAAAAGGAGGAACGTGTGCAATTACCCGTATGCTACACGAGTTGAGTGCTTAGGGGAGCAAAAGAAAGATATCCTCCTATGGAGAAGTTAGCCTCAGCCCAAGCATTAGCTGACTTTGTCACAAAATTTATGACGAACAAGGCAAAAGGTAGGGGGGCAGCAGCCCCATGGAAGGTTTGAATGGACGGATCATCCAATAGACATGCTAAAGGGATCGGGATAGTCCTACAATCTTTTGAAGAGGACATCATAGAGTGCACCATCTGACTTCGGTTCCCGACGGCCAATAATGAAGCTAAGTACGAAGCTGTACTAACGGGACTATCAACGAAGACTACAAAACCAAAGGAGAGTGAATGAAGTACCTTAGCATTGTCAAGAGACGGACAAATCAAAATTTTGCAGTAGAATTTGTACAAGTCCCAAAGGAAGAAAAGAACATATTGATCGATTGGCCAAAGCTGCATCTATCGAACACATGGCTATTAGTTGCCACTAAGGAATTGGAAATACAAGTGATAACAGCAAGTATTGGTTGCACAATTCCAATCACCTTCTACCTTAAGAATGGGACGCTTCTAGAGGACTACAACGCGTCCTGAAGGTTGAAAGTTCAAGCATCACACGTCTCGGGGGTAGTGTACCAGTGGCCTACCGTGTAGAAGGATGCCCAATCTTACGTAAAAGCATACAACAAATGCCAATGCTTTAGCAAGACCTCATGGATAAACACTACAAAAAGGAAGCTGACGGGCACCTAATCCTCATTGCAATGGGATGGATCGACAACCAAGGGTACCGACAATCAAAGATGCCAACGACACTTGATTCTCATCCAAAACTAAGTCCTACCTATGGGATAGACTGATGATCAAGGATGCCTACAGGCACATGATCCTCATCCAAAATTTAAGTCCTACCTACTGGTGGAAGGACGAACCATGCCACTCACGAGTGCCTTGAACAAAATTTTAAGTCTTCCTAGCTACGAGTGGACGGACGAACCAAGTCACCCATAAGTGCCTTAGTCAAAATGCTAAGTCTTCCTACCTATTGGTGGAAGGACGAACCAAGCCACTCACGAGTGCCTTGGACAAAATTCCAAGTCTTCCTACCTACGGGTGGACGGATGAACCAAGTCACCCACAAGTGCCTTGGTCAATATTCTAAGTCTTCCTATCTACGGGTGGACGGACAAACCAAGTCACCCACAAGTGCCTTGGTACAAAATTTAAGTCCTACCTTTGGGTGGAAGGATGAACCAAGCCACTCACAAGTGCCTTGGACAAAATCCTAAGTTTTCCTACCTACGGGTGAACGGATGAACCAAGTCACCCATAAGTGCCTTAGTCAAAATGCTAAGTCTTCCCACCTACTGGTGGAAGGATGAACCAAGCCACTCACGAGTGCCTTGGACAAAATTTCGAGTCTTCCTACCTACGGGTGGACGGACGAACCAAGTCACCCACAAGTGCCTTGGTCAAAATTCTAAGTCTTCCTACCTACGGATGGACGGACGAACCAGGTCACCCACAAGTACCTTGGTACAAAATTTAAGTCCTACCTACAAGTGGAAGGAAGAACCAAGCCACTCACAAGTGCCTTGGACAAAATCCTAAGTCTTCCTGCCTATAGGTGGACGGACGAACCAAGTCACTCACGAGTGCCTTGGACAAAATTTTAAATCTTCCTACCTATGGGTGGACGGACGAACCAAGTCACCCATAAGTGCCTTGATCAAAATTCTAAGTCTTCCTACCTATGGGTGGAAGAATGAACCAAGCCACTCATTAGTGCCTTGGTAAAAAAAATTTTTAAGTCCTACCTACGAGTGGACAGATGAACCAAGCCACCCATAAGTGCCTTGATAAAAATATAAGTCTTCTACCTACGGGAGGATGGATGAACCAAGTCACTCAAGAGTGCCTTGGTAAATATTTTTTTTAAGTCTTCCTACCCACGGATGGACGGATGAACCAAGCCACCTACAAGTATCTTGGTAAAAAAGCTAATTCTTTCTACCTATGGGAGGATAGACGAACCAAGCCACTCATGAGTGCCTTGGTAAAAATGTAATTCTTCTACATACGGGTGGACGGATGAACCAAGCCACCCATGAATGCCTTGGTCAAAAATCTAAATCTTCCTACCTATGGGTGGACAAACGAACTAAGCCACCAATGAGTGCCTTGGTCAAAAGTCTAAGTCTTCCTACCTACGGGAGGAAGGACGAACTAAGCCACTCCCGAATGCCTTGGTAAAAAATCTAAGTCCTTCTAGCTAAGGGATGGACGGACTAAACAAGCCACCTGCAAGTACCTTGGTCAATAGTCCAAATCTTCCTACCTACTAGAGGACGGACAAACCAAGCCCTTCACAAGTGGCTTGGTAAAAAAAAAATTTTACCTACGGGTGGACGGACGAACCAATCCACTAACAAGTATCTTGGTAAAAGATCAAAATCTTCCTACCTATAGGGCGATGAATGATCCGGGTGACAAACGATCCAAGTGATCCTCCAAAGATGATTGACTCAAATAGAAATCATCCAACCAAGTCACCAAAGTGACAAACGACCCTCCAAAAATTTACTAAGTCCATAGAATGGGCGGATACAAACTATTATCCAAAAATTTACTAAATCCATAGAATGGACAGATACAAACTAGTATCCAATATTTACTAAGCCCATAGAACGGATGGATACAAACTAGTATAAAAAACTTATAATATCCACAAAGTGGATGGATGCCAACTCATGTTATAAGTCCACAAGATGGACGGATATATGAACAAAGTCCACGAAATGAACAGATGTGTCAAAAGGCATCCAAGTTTGTCCACAGGATGGACGGATACATTGACTAAGTCCACATGGTGGACGGATGAAAGAGATATAATAAAGAACATCTAATCCACTAGTGGACAGATACACCTGAAAAAGGTGTGAGACATCCTTGAATGTATCCTTACTTGAATGAAGTACATATAATGAAAAATTGGAATATATGCTTTCCAACAATTTTACAAGCTTATGAAAGCATTATCCAGATGCTTAGGGGGCAATATGGCCATTATGGAGGCTGTTATAGTGAAGCAGCTTTTCATTATCTTGAAGGAGCAAAGGTAAACTCATGAATGTGCAAGTTCGATGCCTTCAATAAAACTTAAGGTGTGACCGTGTGTGTGTGGATGTTTATCTGGTTTAGCAAGAGTGCGCAAGAAGGACGGGTGAGGGATACTTGAATATATTTGATAGTTACTAGGTCCACAAGGTGGACGAATACACCGGAAAAAGGTATCCACATTAACATCGTTGCCTGTTACACTTACACATGCCATCTGACTAGTTTAGCTTTATAGAAACTACGCACGCTTGACGCTCTTTAGATGACGGGTGAGATTAGTTAGTATCAAAAAAGTAACGTATGGTTCGCACGTTGTGCGTCATTATGACATGGACGGAAAGTCTTGATTTTGTCACGATAATTCAATTTATCGTACCAAGAGAAGTATTTTGTGGTTTGTCACTTGTGCACATGTTTGGCTACTTTCCAGTTTCCACCGAATTCTCCAATCTCTAATCTATGGTGCCCTTTTCACGCTCAATGATGTGCTGTTGGCCATTTTCAACTCAATTTTTGATTTAGACTAGTAGGTCATCAAAATATAAAATCATTAATTTTTGGTTATGGGTTTTAATAGTTGTTATATTATGTGAAGAGCCTTGGTCCTCCTAACATTTGAAAACGAAACATTCAACCTATTAGGATTGAAAAATTCTCTCTGCTTAGTGATGGGTTAACGGTTCCCCAAAAAAAGAAAAAAAAAAGGGGGATTGGCAAGGAAAAGGAAACAGAGAAAGCTCTTTCCCTTCCTAAACTCAATCACGGCTCCAGCTGAAAAGCTCATCGCCAAATTCAGGGAAGTCTTCTCTACTTTATTTATCATCTGCCTTTACTCTTGAAGCTTATCATTTGGTTATATTAATTTGAGAACCAATGTATAAATTTGGCTTCGCGCATGGTTGCAAGGCATTTTTATTATGATTATATATTAAATATGGTCCTTGCTTTGTTACAATCACTATTAGCTTCAAAGTCAGCTTATTTATTATGAACACCTTCAAGAAAGTGTTATGCTCTTTCTAATCCTTTTGGATGATGCCTAAGCTAGACTTTACTACCCTCTGCAGCTAAGAGCTTTCATTGGCTTATGTTCCCTTTTATTTATTTTCTTCTTTAAGATTCTTGTGAAGCTTTAAGGTGCTTTTAATCACATTCGCACCTGGGTTGAAAGTAAAATATGGCTGTTAATTCATTTTGAAGCCGATGTTGGTTGGCTTAACAAGTAGCCACCAGTTTTGAAGATGTTTATGTGGTAGACATAACTTATATTACTTGCTTCTATTTGCTGAAATAAATATATATACTCACAGTAAACTGACACTAGATATTCACTGTCAAGGTGTTTAGCTTAATTGCTTAAAGATGGTCTCATCTTCCACATCATTAACAGCGAGAACACTATGAGTTGGAGCTTACTTGTTGCCTGCAACAAGCTTTATGTGTGCAGCAACAAGCTCATCATATTTGGCATTATTTCACCAATAGAAGCTGAAAGGAGAGACAAAGATACTTCCCATAGAAAGCTAGCATCCACTTAATGTGAGGGCAGGTTCTTAAAATCTCCAATTTGCGTTTCGAGGGAAGTTTCTTTGATATTTTCTCATATACTGCTAGAAACATGACTGTTTGAGTTGAGAGTAATGCCTAAACAGTATTTTCTCTCAAGACTAGTTTTGACAAGCTTAATATATTATTACAAGATTTAATTTTTCTCATTATGATTTCCTGTCCATGGACCTGTATCTACATAAGGCTAAATGGCTGATTTAGCTTTATTTAACTGCAAACTAGTCATTTAGTGGTACTAATCTTGTTCTTGCAGGTTAAGTAAATTATTTTTTATGCCTTATGGCTAATCTGTAATGACGTTACAAGACACTCACAAATATTTTGACTATCTAGTTGTATTGCTTGAATGTTGCTTTGAGCCAATCAATCTAGCTTGGGAAAGATAGTGACAGTACAACTTGTCAAGGCATGAGCCCAAATGGCCTTAGAATGCAATTAGTGACTACTAACTCAGTGGCAGCATTGTGGAACCTTATCGCCAATAATGGGAATGATCTCTAGCCTCCCAAGCTACAAATTCAGGGAAGTTCCTTGACTCTTTCTTAAAAGCATGAATAGCTTTCTATTGAATCATGGTATCCCTTTTTGCTTAATCGGAGAGTAAATCCTCCCATTTCACATGTTTGGGACTATGTATAGATTTGACTACATGACTGCCTTCAATAATTTCAGTGGCTGATTTACTTGCTGATCTTTCATCACTAATGAAAATTATCTTCGCGAAATTTATACTGGATGAAAGTAATCCAATCTTGTGTTTTAACCTTGCTTTTGGCAGTCCCATGGAGGCTTTTTCAAAATAAATACTTTATTGAACAAATTGATTCTGGGTGATTACGAGGGGGCAAATTTAGTTTACCCCTAGTATCTTTCATGAAGACCTAGATTCATCTATTAACCATATATGCGTGGTATACAATTTACTTACTCCTTGAAATGATATTTTATCAAGCCATTGAGGACTACTGTGTTATACAAAATTCTCATGACAGCCATGACTTGTTTAGCAAAGCTAATTCTTAACCATTATGCAAGGCATGGCCTTATGTTGCCTCTTGGAATTCTATGGATCAGACATGATTTACTTTGAATGGTCATCAAACTTAATGCATACTGGTGGCTAAAATGGCTTATTATCATCGCTATCTAGCTTGCCAAGGTGATGGTGATCCCATCTTCCATGAGACATAGCAAACACAAAAGAGCTCCTTGCAGCCCTCTGGGCTCATTGTAATCTCAAGTTACAAGCCACAAAATCTTCGCCTTTTCTCTGTAGTCTATGACATGGAAGCTATCATCCCCACAGACCTTTATAAGCTAGCTATAAAGCTAGTAAGGATTTCAGGAATATCCGCGCGGGGGGGGGGGGGGTTAGGGGGCTATCAATGGCACTATTCTTTCTTGAAGACTTCAAATGATAGCACTTACCTCATTGGTATTCTCAAAAGCCATACAACATGCCATTGGATTGATCAAATGGGAACCCTTACTTGGAGAGAAAAGTTAAAAGCAATATACTGCTTACACAATAAGCTTACATGAATTCACTTGTGTTCATTGGAAGAGTACTATGTGATTGTTTGCCAACACCTTCGATGATATATTCTAGCTTTCCCTTGGCATATTTATATTTCTTTGATAACCATGTGGTGTACTAACAGCCTACTTGCCTTCTAATTGGTTTTATACAAAATCAGAGTGGAAAGCTACACATGATGCCAATTTGGAACCAACATTGTTGTTCCACTCAATGTTGCTTGGGATTGCATATGCATCTAGACCTTTGATCTACAGCGGACTCTCATCGCTTAAACCAAGTCTTAAAGTACAAAGAGATGGCAACATTAGAGGCGGGAACTTACCCTAGCCAATGGACGATGAGCAAAAGTTTGGAAGCGGCGAATGGGCTAGAGCTCAAAAAAAAAATTAAAAATTAAAATAAAAATGCAAGGGAGACAAAGTGATGCCTTGAAAAATGAGTGCACCCACTCAGAACGCACCACGTGTCCCCTTGCATTTAATACCCTCAACTACCCCATCAGTCAAAGCGTAACTCCCGAGGAAAGAGACGACGGCTGCAAGAATCTGTCACCCTATGAGTTCGTTCAGGGTGAAACTGACGGACACATGTGCTGAGGGGCAACTGATAAGGGTATTTTTAGACCTACAAAGCTGATAACATGACAAGACTGACGAGCACTTTTTCATGGGCAGATGGATCCAGAGGAAGCAAACCTCAATTAGACGAACCTCAATATGGATGGACCCAACAAAAGGGATGGACCCCAGGCATATGAACCTAATAAAGGAGGACGCATGGTAATTACGTGGCTCCCACGTGGCTAGAAGTGCTCATCAAGAATCCTGATATGGAAAAGCCTTGCACCCTGTGCCCAACCATAATTGAGGGTCATCTACAAGGAAGACCATCCCAAAAAATTTGAAAATTTGATGGAGAATTATCCCCATAAGGAAAGATCTTCCTCCTTAAGAAATTAAGGTCAAATCTACACCACTATATAACCCCTAAAACCCTTTCTCACGAAGGTACACACAATTTTTCTAAAACTCATACTCTCTAGCATTGTTGGAGCTCTCTTCTGACTTAACCTTCGAAAGGTCTTTGGCAGGTATCCCACCGGTGCCCTTTGATTGGTTCTTCTCTTTTGTTCTTTAGGTGCACCATTGATGCATATGTGGACGATCAACTACCTGACGATTTTTGTGCATCATCAATGTTGATAACTTGCTTTATGGCTTTAGTGCTTTTTCTTCTTAGCACTTTCTTAGTTTCTTTCGAGCAATGTCATATGACGTTGCTAATAACTTGCTTTATGACTTAAAGTGCTTTTTTCTTTTAGCACTTTCTTAGTTTCTTTTGATGTAGCTCAAAGCATATGTACATTCCCACTTTGGATTTGAAAACAGAAAACCCGTGGGATCGTCTGTCACTTTTAGGGACACTACCAGTCATGGATCGAAAGTTCATGTAAAGACTAAATAGGAGTTTTTACTATGGACACTACCAGACATATATAAATAAGGTTGTTTCCACAGTCCGTTATGCATTCTTTACTTATATCTATTTTAAATTCCATTTAGTCACATCTATTTTAATTTCCATTTAGTCACATCTTTCTTTCATTCTCCTCTTCTTCTTCCATATTTTCTCAATTCTTTTGCTCATAGATTCCGATGGCTCTGCAAATCAACGAAGGAGGCTCTTCTTCTTCCACTGCCCGATACATGTATGACGTTTTCTTGAGTTTTAGAGGTGAAGATACTCGCTATAATTTTACTAGTCATTTATATAAGGCTTTATGTGACAAAGGTTTTAACACCTTTATTAATGATGATAATCTTCAAAGAGAAGAAGAAATTTCAATGGAGCTTCTGAAAGTGATAGAATTGTCAATGATTTCGATTGTTGTACTTTATGAAAATTATGCATTTTCAACTTGGTGTTTGAAGGAACTTGTCAAAATTCTTGAGTGTAAGAATTTTGGCCAACTAGTTCTACTTGTTTTTTACAAAGTAAATCCATTAGAAGTACGTAAACAAGAGGGAAAGTTTCGGATTGCACTAACTAAACATGAAGAAAAAGAAAATAGAGATAAGGTTCAAAGTTGGAGGGAAGCTTTAACCAAAGCAACTGATTTGGCTGGACTCTCTTATAAGGATGGGTATGTATCTATTACTACTTTTTTGCCTTCTTGTAGTATAAGACATTAATAGTTTTGTTATCGCCATTTAATTCCAAATAATCAAAGGATTTGTATTGCATACTCAAAGTTAGTACATGGCAAAATTTAAAATTCATCATGTGTAGGTAGAAGAATATTGATTTCTAAATTAACCCAGAAAGATATATACTTCTAGAAGGGTAAATGATTTTGTACATTTTTAGATCCCTGTAAAACTAGATTGTTTAACCTAATTAATTAACCAAGTGAATACTTAGGTAAATTATTCAGATCTAGGTTAACATAAATGAATCATATCATTGAAATAGTGCGGAAAAATAAATAACACAATAATATGATAACCCAGGAAAACCAAACCGGTAAAAAACCTGGGGAGGATTTAACCTAGCTATCCTCAAGGTAAAACAGATCCACTATGAAAGAATTGAAGTTTTGCAATAGCAACTTAGATCACTAACATTCTATTGCTACCTCGAGTAGGAAACTTACTACCATGACCATGTGACAGCTTCGAGTCCGTGAACTACTTCTTTCTTAGATTCATAGCAATCACAAGTACTTCCACTTGTGTTTTTTTTAAGCTCTTTATGCAGCAACTGAAATGATCACTAGGCTCTCGACATCAATCTTGAGATTGGAAACCTTAAGTATGTATGAAGGCAAACACCTCTAGATCTCACAAGAGATTCATTCACATAGCATAAACAACAACCTTAGAGAGCTTTTAGGTACAAAACCCTAGATCTATAAAAGAAGCACAAGATGCACTCTAATCTCTCTTAAAAACTTGGTTAGCAAAAAAAAAAAAAATCTCTCTTAAAAACTTATAAAAACGTCCTTAGGGTTTCCTTTATAAAAGAGGCACAAAATTTTTATGCTTTTTAAAAAATTATATAATCGAACTTATTTGTTTTATTCTTTATTCAATTATGGGATTGATAAAATTCAAGCAATGATATTGCGCTCACTTGAACTGGTAACCATGAAATTACGGGGTGAACCTTTTGAAAGGATGAAAAATCTTAAATTTCTTTTAGTTGAAAATGTACACATTTGTGAAGAATTTCAATATCTCCCTAATGGGTTACGGTTACTTGAATGGCATAAATTTCCTTTTTCCTCTTGGCCATCTAAATATTGTCCTCAAAAGCTTGTTGCACTCAATATGAGTTGGAGTAGTCGCATTAAAATGGAGACAATATTCAAGCAGGTATGATTATTAGCATTTATGAATTATTATTTCTTTAATTTTTTTTGAATGTTGGCAAAACTAAAGTTTCATTTTTTTTTAATCTACAGGGTATCCAATTAACAAACTTAAAGCATATCGATCTTCAGGAGTGTGACTCCATTACAGAATTACCTAAATTGTGTGCTCCAAACCTAAAGACATTGGACCTCTCTTCTTGTACTGAATTAGTTACAGTTCATGAATTGTGTGTCACAAACCAAGAGACATTGAACCTTTCTTTTTGTTATAAATTAGTTACAGTTCATGAGTCCGTTGGATTTCTTGATAGGCTACGGATATGGGACCTACAATACTGTATGAATCTTCAAAATCTTCCAAACAACCCCAGGTTGAAATTGCTTGAAGGGTTTAATCTTGAGCATTGCTCTATGCTTGAGAAATTCCCCAATATTCATTAAGAAATGAAACGTCTAGAGAATTTACATTTATCTAAGAGTGGCATCAGAGGGTTGCCTTCATCAATCAGGTATCTTACTCAGCTTACTGGATTATCGTTAAAAGGTTGCCACAACCTGAGGGATCTTCCAGATAGCATCTACAAATTGCAAATGCTTGAGTTCTTATCTTTTGACACTGCCAAATTGAGACCACCGTGTAATTTTTTTTGATGGACTTTCCGAATATGGGTTTCCAAGCTTAAGGGAACTGTATATCTATGAATGTGGAATCGGATTAGAATTTTTGATGAAGCCCAATTACTTTCCCGTATTGAAAGTTCTAAGTCTATCTGGGACTAATATTGTTAGCATCCCTAAAAGGCTACACAGATTTACTACGTTAGAAAGCCTTGATATACAAAGTTGCAAGCAACTACGACAAATTTTGAGGCTTCCACAATTTATAAAACGTGTAGATGCAAGGGGCTGTACGTCATTAGATGCACAACCCTCAAGTAGATTATTGAATCAGGTCTCTCTTTTTCAAGTTCTAATAAATTTTTTTTTTCTCTTAATTTAATTCGTTGAATTTGCTAATTATATGCAGATTGGAGAAATTTTATGTGAAGGAGAAAGAAGCGACATATTAAGTAGAGATTTGTTCCTTTTTCATTGGGGGGATGAACGTAGTTTTATGGTACCAGGTACAGAGATTCCAAGGTGGTTGAATTCCAAGCATCAAAGTGTTGGAAATTCCATATCATTCCGTGTTGGTCGCAAATTTCCAAATGTTTTTGCCGTCTATTTCGCTTTTGGACTGGTGCTGTGTCCATCCCCGGCTGTTTTAAATGATTACCTCTCCATTAATGGTTTTGAAAAAGTTTTGATTAATTTTATTACCCCATATCGTGATGCTTTTGATACATTGTGGATATCTTCTAGATCATATCTCAAATTGCAGAAGCTGTTGAATGAATCAAATCCATCTGATTACAATCATGTTGAGGTTACATATGGATTAATTCCACCTATTTGTAATTTAGAGCTTAGAAGGTGGGGGGTCAAAGTAGAATGTATTTGTTGTCCTCAAAAATCTAGTATTTCGTCTTCAATGGCCCTTACCCTTGTTGACAATGATCCTGACTCCGATCTCAATCTACCATTACAGAAGAGGAGAAAATATTGATTGAATTCGGGAGATATATATATGCCAAGGTTTGTCTCCTTCTTTAGTTGCAGTGTAGCAGTTACCCCTAATTATATCTTCTCTCCTTTATTTTTTATTGATAATATCCTCTACAGTATGGTTGAAATTGAAGGAAAATACATCTTAATTAAAAGAGATTGTGGAAACTAGAAAGAAGGATAGTATTAAATTCTAGGTTGATCCATTTATTCATTTAGCATTTCATGTATGAATTAGTAATTATTGAGATCTCTAATCTGGTGCAACAACAATTGATCTTATTAGAATTCTTTGTTATATTGTTTTGGTTGGACCTTTTGATTTCTCACTTGGGCATGCTATTTTATAGCTTTTACTATGAAATGGAATGTTTACTTTTTTATTGATTATTTGATTGCGAGATTGAAATATTGAATGAGACAAACCAAGCTGAGTGCTGTGTTGTATTACTTGGCCTTTGTAACAGCCGGATTTTTTGTAGCTTGTTGAAGTGTACCCAAGTTCTTTTCCATGAATTTTATGCAATCCTCTAAGTGTATTTAATCATATCATTTATTTAAGTTTACAGCATCTCATAAAAATTGATTAAGTGCTTGAGGAAAAAAAAAAAAAAGACCCAACTGATGAAGTATTGATTACTAACAGGATACACCAGGGCATATGACTATAAGTTTTTGACTGTATGAAGAAGTAAAGAGTTTAATCAAGCATATAATGGAGATGGAGTTACTATGTTTGTTATGAGGGGTTTGATATGGGTTCATCTTCAATGGGACTTACTTTGTTGACAATGATTCTGACTCCATTCTGACTTCATCATTGAAGAAGAGCAGAACATATTGATTGAATTTGATAGAAATATGCCTCCATCTGAGCACAGCCTTGAAACTATTCTCTCCTTTGTCAGTTCCATTTGAGTGTTCAATTCTTTTGCACTTTATGACAAGGTTTGTCTCTTTCTTTAGTTCCGTTGTTTCATTTGCCCATTTGATTTTCTTCTTTGCTCTATTTTTATTGATGATACCTCTCTAGTACAGTTGGAATTGATAGATAATAAATCTTAATCGTAGATGATAATGAAAATACAGCATACAGAGCAATGGATAAATTTGAAGGATAGAAATCTACAAATCATAGAACATAGATGATAAGTTGAGTAATCGTTTAGCTTAACAAACTATTTTTAGAGGAGAGTAAAAGGGCCCACAGGCTGTAGATTTTAGCAGTAGCTGTAGCAAATAAATGACACGTGTTCATACCCCCCCTTTTCCCACTTCAGAACTGGTTCATTTGGACCGGGCTTTTAAGTAGCTAATATAGTCTAAGCCCAAGTGAAAATTTTAATCGGGCCTGCTACTAGATGTTCTTCCTCCATCACATTTTTTGTTGGTGTGTGTGTGTGTGTTTTTTTTTTTTTTTTTTTTTTTTTTTTTTTTTTTTTTTTTTAATTTTGTCTCGTAGTTGTCAAGTGTTAACCTTTTATTGTTGTTGTTGTTGTGCTCATGCTGCCATTATCGTGGTAGAATTGTTCTACTATCAAAACAAAATGTCACTACATTTAAGGTATTAATCTATCATATATCAAACTAAAGTTAAATAAAATAATAAAATATTATATGAAAATTCACTATAACAAAAAACAAGAATGTTGTAAAAATGCCTTGATATATATGTATATATATTTTTTTTTTTTGTCGTTAGACTTTCTTTATTGTGTATGGCCTTTGTAGGTGTAGTTGGTGGATATTCTTGATTTCTAAATAGATAATTGCTAGTTAGTTCAAAAAAGAAAACGCTTGGGTTTTCTCAATCAAAATAATGTCGTTTCGATGCTGGGCATGTAGTGTAAGTCAATTGGTTAACTTAAGACATTTGTGCACTGCAGGTGCAGCGTAATTGAATAGATGGTAAAAAATAATTGAATATTTTAAGTGGAGAGAGAGAGAGAGATCGTAGCCAGCATAGTCATCTTTCATTTCACCTTTTTGCTTGGAGTTGCCGTTGGGATAAACTTTTAATTCCATTTATATGCTGAGTTTTTTTTTTTTTTTTTTTTTTTTTGAAAGAGTTCAATCAATGATGATAGGTCTTTATTTGAACTAGTCGCTAACCGTGTTATGCACGGGAAAGTTTCTCAATTTTATTTTAATATATTATACATATTTTTTTTCTTTATTAAATACTAATAAATCAAAAAATGTTAATTAATTTCATATTAACATGATATAATATTATATATGTTATCTCTAGAGTATATATGAACAAATAAATCAAGGTTAATAATAACTTGACGGTTATTTCATAGGTTCATATAACAATTTTCACATTAAAATTGAAATAATATAACAACAAAAACTCACATACAAATAAATACGAAAAGAATTTGTTTATGCTTGCATGCTTTCACTTTTCATGGATGGAAATCTTCATTACTGTATACTGTTATCTCTATATTGCTGTACATTCTGTAGAGGGATCGTATTTTTGTATGATGTAGTCTCATTTTTCACCTCTAGACAAAGTTAAACATGGCCCCAAAGAGCAACAAAAAGTTGTTTTTAGGCCCTTAGCCGTGTTGTTTCTTTTCCATGATACCCTAAATACTCCCAAAAGTGCAGCTTATATGTCTTGAAAAAGGAAATAACTTATTATCTTCCTTGACAATAAAAAACAATAACAAAAACCTCCCTATGAAATTGTCCACTTAACAAAATAATAATCAATGTCAAAAGATAATAATAATTGAATGGTTTCATTATCAACTACTTGGATTTCTCACCAAGTGTTTTGAAATTTACAAAACAGGAGCAATCAGAAAGAGAAACTATATAGAGAAGTGATTATGTTAGGACTAAGGACATCATAGAATGACTTGTATCATATGGGGAAAGCAATAGCATGCTGTATGCCGTATTTTTATTATTAGCCTAGGTTTATTTTCCTTTGTATGAGGGCTTTCTCATTAATAAGAGTAGGTCTCAGTTCAAGAGTGGCTTAGTTAATCAGACCTTTGCTGCTACACTTAGGCACTCCAGCTAGTTTCTATGCATTGTAAGTCATGTGAATATTCAATGTTGCTTCGCTTTAGATGTTGAATTATCATGTTTAAACAACCAAGTTTGGCCTTGCTTTGAATGCTACTTCTTCTCTATTATATCTACCAGTTGGTTAAATTAAAAGGATACAATTTATTAAATAACAATTTACTTGAAAAAAATAAAATAAAATTAAAGATGAAAGGAAGAATAATATGAGTTCCCTAACATGTGTGAATGTGAAGACAAGATGGTAATTTTGAGCTCAGAGAAACAAACTACAAACTCAAGATGTGTATAATCTTCATTGCACTTCCTGGTTTCTAACAAAGGTTTGAAATGGTGAGAAGTGTATAAATTATCCTTCTTATTAGTTAACCTTTCAACTCTACAATGTTCTAGATTGCCTAAGTATTTATTGGTGTTTAAAGTAAATAATAGGGAAATGTCTAGCAAACCATTTGCGTTGTTACAATGAGTTAGGGTTTTGCTTTGAACCTTTCAAGTCTATGATGCTTTTCTAGGTTGGTAGGTCATTCAAGACAGGTGAGCCAAAAATTAAGTTACTGGGTTTCCTAAATGCCTTTAGGTGTGATCTATGGAAGAATATAATTCTACTTGATTGGTTGAAGAGTTTCTTTATATACAAACCAGAGGTATTTATATGTAATTTTTTTTTTCTATTAATAATATTTGAATTAATAAGGATGGCAGAACCAAAGTCAAAATTTGGGGGCTAGACTTTTAAATTTTGAGAGCTTTTTTATCCCACTGTTTTTTGAGATGTGTGATTTTCATTTGTTCCTTCTTGATTTGAATCTTCATCAATAAAAGTTTGATTGACAAAAGATTCTATTTTTGAGAAACATTTGATTTTTTGAAACTTGGAAGTTTTGAAATTGAAATTTAAAATTTTGAGACTTTGGAACTTGGAGACTTTGACTTAAAATCTGAAATTTTGAAACTTAGAATTTTGAAAATTAAGGCTTGAAATTTTGATCATGAAATCCAAGGTTTGGATTTTTTGAAAATTGAAGATTTGAGTTTCAAATTTGAGCATTGAGAATGTGGAATTGAAAATTTGGGAATGAAAATTTTGAATTGAAAATTTGGTGTTTGAAAGAAACTTGAAAACTTTGAAAAAGAATTTTTTTTTTTTTTTTTGGGGTTGACTGAGTCAACTCAATTTGATTGAGTTGACTCAGCTTTTGGCTGAGTTTTAACTGTGCGGGCCGAAATTTTGGCCCCTTACTTTGTTTCTTCCTTTTTCCTTTTTGCTTCATCTTTTATCAACTTCTCTTCCTCCATTGACACTATTCACCTTCTTATTCCCCTTGATTTTTTTTCTTCATCTCACTATTTCTTCTCACAAAAAACACTTTTCTAAGCTTCTTAACCTTCCCTCATCCATCTCTATCAATATTTCTTTAGATCCTTGTGTTTTGAGCATTTTCATCACACACCCATTTTTGGCGAAACCCATTTTCTAAACCCATTTTCTTTGCATCAAGATGGCTTCTTCCTCCAAGGGATCTTCTTTTCTTACTTTTCATGGTAAGAAATATGATCCCACATTTGATTGGCATGATGAGGATGGGCTTCTTCAAGACCCTTGGACCCATGCTCCATATTGTCATGTAGACACCAAGGTGAGTTTTTCTTTAGTTTCTTTGCTTGGGAAAAAGTTGTTTCATGTTTCATTGAAAGTTCCATGGTGAGATATTGTCAATTGGTTGTTGCAATTTGGGGCATTGTGTGATTGGTTGGTTTTGGAGCATTCTTGGAGTGTTGTTTTTAACCATGGTGCAATTTGGACAATGTTGGTAGCTTATGGAATTTTGACAATGTGGGTAAATTGTGATGCTGTTGGATGAATTTTGGTTTAGATTTTGGGAGTATTGGCATTGTTAGATTTTGGATATGTAAGAATTTATTTGTGCATGGGCATGAACTTGTGGGAATTTTTTATGGCTATCTTGGACATGTAGAAATTTTTCATGCATGGAAAAATTTGGTAATTGTGTAGGGATGTGGAAGATTTTTATTGTGGTGAAATTTTGTTGGGGCATTGATTTTTTTTTTTTTTTTTTGGTTGCGGTGGGACGTTGACCTTTTCATTGTGGTGGGGCATTGGTTGTGAGAATTTTTTGGTCATGTGGGTTTTGATTGTGGAATTTTGTTTTTGGACATGCGGGTTTTCGTCATGGAAAATTTTTTGGACATGTGGTTTTGGTCATGGGAGTTTTTTTTTTTTTTTTTTTTTTTTTTTTTTTTTTTTTTGCCATGTGAGTTTTTTGTTGGCATGGGAAATGATGAGCTAAATTTTTGTCTTGCAGAGCCTCAAGAGTCGAGGTAGTCTCAAAATGTTGAAAAATGCATGGGCAGCGTTGTCTCCTAGTATTAAAAACATCATCAATGAAGCAGGTTTTGGTACATTCTTCCAAGCTCTGTTAAATCAAGAGACACATGAATACAAAGATCTTCAGTTACTTCTTGCCTTTGTAGAGTGCTTCTGGGACACTACATGTACCTTCCATTTTCTAGGCATTGGGGAGGTAATGTTGACACCTTATGACTTCTCTGTTATCATCAGTCTGAGGTTGGGTGGCGAAAGAATTCTTGTCAATGATTCCCGTACTTCAACTGAACTCAAGAAACTTCTAGGTGTAGTGCCTTCTAGAATGAAGAGTAACAATATCCCTTTGTCTTGGCTATGTGAAAATATTCCCCATTGTGAGACTGTGGCAAAGGGTGCTCGCGTGTTCGTGCTTCTTTTTATTGGAACTTTCTTGTGTCCGGTTTTAGGCAGCATTGTGAATCTATGATACTTGGGGAGCTTGAGAAAAATTGAACAAATCCGGAATTTTGTGGGTATGAAATTTTGACTTATGGAAAGATTTTGTTGGGTATGTGATGTTGGTTCTTGGAAAATTTTTGTGGTTATTATTTTGGGTATGTAAGAATTTATTAAGTAAAAAAGGAAAAGAAAAAATGGTTTCTAAAATTTTTCAGAAATATTTCTAAAATTTATGGCATCAATTTCATTAAAAAAAAAAAAAGGAGAGAAAAAGGAGAGATTTTACAAGAAAAAAAGAAAGAATTTCACAAGGATAAAATTGATTATCTTGGTGAAACAAAAAGAAAGGAAAATTTCACATCCCTAAACAATTGAGTGAATAAAGTCTCAATCATCAAAATTCTAATTTGCTTTTTTTGTCCGTTGCAAGAAAATTCCAAACTGAGCGGATATAGGTCTCGGTCGTCCCAAGATTTCCAAATTGAACGGATATAGTTCTCAGTCGCCTCCAGATTTTCAGACTGAGTGGACATAGTTCTCGGTTGTCCCAAGAATTTCAGATTGAGTGGATATAGTTCTCAGTCACCTCCAGATTTTCAAGTTGAGTGGATATAGTTCTCAGTCACCGCCAAATTTCCAGATTAAGTGGATATAGTTCTTAGTCGCTGAGCGAATATAGATCTTATTCGCCTTTAGATTTCCAAATTGAGCGATATAGTTCTTAGTTGCCTCCAGATTTCCAAATTGAGCGGATATAGTTCTCAATTGCCTTTAGATTTTCAGATTGAGAGAAGATATTGTTCTCAATTGCCTCCAAATTTTCAAATTGAGCAAATATAGTTTTCAGTTGCCTTCAGATTTCTAGATTGAGCATATATAGTTCTCAATCGTGAGCGGATATAGTTCTTAGTCACCTCCAGATTTCCAGATTAATCGGATATAGCTCTCAATCGCCTCCAAATTTTTAGATTGAGCGGATATTGTTCTTAGTTGCCTCCAAAGTCAAGATTGAGCGAATATAGTTCCCAGTCGGCTCCAAGATTGAGCAAATGTAGTTCTTAGTCACCCCAAAGTCTAGATTGAGAGAATATAGTTCTCATTTGGCTTCCAAATTTATAAATTGAGCGAATATAGTTCTCAGTCAGATTCTAGATTTTCAGATTAAGCGAATACAGTTCTCGGTCACCCCAAAGTTCAGATTGAGTAGATACAGTTCTCAGTCACCTTCAAATTTCCAGATTGAGCGAATACAGTTCTCATTCAAATTCTAGATTTCCAATTGAGCAAATACAGTTCTTAGTCACCTCAAAGTCCAGATTGAGCAAATATAGTTCTCAGTTGGATTCCATATTTTCAGATTGAGCAAATATCGTTCTCAGTCATCCTAAAGTCCAGATTGAGCAAAAATAGTTCTTAGTCGACTTCCAAATTTCCAGATTGAGTGAATACAGTTCTCAGTCAGATTCTAGATTTTTAAGATTGAGCAAATACAGTTCTCAATCAACCCAAAGTCCAAATTGAGTGAATATAGTTCTCAATCATGCCAGATTTCAAATTAAGCAGATACGGTTTTCAAATATCGGTATTCAAGCCTCTACCCAGGTTCATTAATCATCAAGCAGACTAGATGTCAACATTTTTTTTTTTTGTAAGACAATAAAACACTAGTTCTAGGTTCTAGGGCTAGGAAATATTTGAAAAATCAACCTCGATTAAATCATGGTTAAAACCAGTGTCTTTGTTTTACATTAACATCACATTTGCTTTTCAAGCTTTGTCAATGAAGGGTATTCTGTAGACACTCAATTTTATACCCATAATTTAATCTTGGAAGATGACTGAAATGATCATTCTGAATACCCAAAAATCATATTTGCATTTCATGCATTAAATCATTCATCACATATCATAAAAATGACCTTGAGGACCGCAACGATATGCCCGGTTCCTAAATCAAACAGTCGGATTGAAAGATATCATGACATCAAGTTTTCATGGTCTGCATGCATTTTGTGTGGGTGAAGCCTATCACGTGTGATTAACTCTCAATTGTATGGAAATGGAGAGGTAGGAGGTGAGGAAAATCCATAAGCAATTGTGTAGAGGATTGTGGGTATAACAATCTTTAACTCTCAAGGTTTGTGGCTAGGGTTTTCTCTCAAAAGCACTCCTTAAAATTTATGGGTAATGTGGGTATATATAGTGTGGGTACAGAAAGTGTGTATCAGATAGTACAGTTTAGCAAAACAGATTGTTTTGTGAGTGTTTCGCAGGAAGGCCTTACCCATGAGCTACTTGCGAAACACAGCTGTCTCTATTTGTACTGACTCTTCGCATTCCAGTCATGTGCAGAGCACATGCATCACTTCGCGAGATGCTTAGTAGTGAGCTACCCGCAAAAACTCTTCAGTCTTTAATTTGCTTGAGTTTTCACACTCTGTATTTCTATCACACAACCCTTACAATTAAATGTCACAATAAATACATGGTATAAAAGATTGAACATAATTTTACTTGAAGTTTAGTTTGATTATGGTTGACTCAATTACTGTTTTGAGTTTAATTATAGTAATTTTCTAAGAATCTATGGCCTATCTTACTAATTTCACTTCAAGTATTTGATTTGTACAAAACATTGATGTGTGGTTTCTTAATTGTATTACCTTGAAAATTCACCTTGTTATTGGAATACCTAGTACAGAAGTAGGTAAAAAATGGTTATGAGTAAAATATTAATGATTTTATATCCAACATAAACAATGTGTGTGCCTTTTACCATCTTGTACATAAAAACAATGTGGAGAAAGAGGTCACTTATGGAAATTCTATTTTTTTTTTCTCCTTTTTTTTTTTTTTTTTTTTTCCCTCTTTGGTGATTTTGTTCATGTTGCAACCAATGGTTGGTTTAAAATATCAAGCATTTATAATGTTAATTTTGCATGTTAAAATTGCCCTGTTGATAGTATTCATACATATTATTTAATCATTTTAGACAATTTCGTGTTAGTTTGTGAGACTGTACTATTTTTTATGAGTGTCTTTTTTTATTTTTACTATTCATAAATGATTGCTCCTTAAATGCCATTTAAAAATTTCTTATCATGTTTACCAAGCTATGGTAGCGTAAGTTTAGCACTAGTTTCAACTTGGAAGAATTTCCATACAAGGAGTCAATTATTATAGTTTCCTGTCAAGATTTACTATTGCAATTATGCAAGCATTGTCCACTGTGATATAGAATTCTTCAAGCTTCAGATAATAATTTTGCTGGTTCCACAGTTCTTAACCTCTTATTGAGCCAAGTAAAACCTTATATCCAAGTAACTCAAGATTTTTGTTTAAATAAATAAATTTATCTCTAGATGGCTATTCTCCTTGGTGGTTAAACTTTCTAACTTGCATAACATTAATTATCTCTCCCGAAAAATTTTGTTCACCAAGTGTTGACCATTAACACAACATGGAAGCAGTATATTAGTTCTCTTAATTTGAAAGTTCAAATAGCGTGTAATAAACTATGAACGTTTAGATCCCCAATTTACAAATTACCAATTCAAGCTTAATATCAAACAATGTACGTGTGGAAAATGAACATAAGCTTATAACAGAATTGACAAACAATCTAAACCAAATAAAATCACATCCACAGCAGAAATTAAAAGGCAAAGATTAAGGGAAGAGAGATGCAAATACAAAGACAACACAATGATGTGTTATCGAAGAGAAAACTGAAGCCCTCGGCGTAAAACCTCTCCACCGCTCTCCAAGTGGTCAATAATCCACTAGAAAATGAAGTTGGGATATATGAACAGCAGAAGACCCTCAAAGCCTAATCTACCCAGTGTACCTAAGCCTTTCAAGCTTCTTGCTCCTACGAAGTTATGCCGAACCTTTGTCTTTTCTAGCTTACCGGTTTCCGCTATAGCCCATAGCAACAACCAATATCAATTGGTCCTTTCCAAAGCACCAAAAAGCCTTCTCACAGATATAGGTATGGCGAGAAAAGGATTTGGCTAAAAAGCCTCTCAAGGATGTAACAGTGGAGAGGGTGAGAGTTGAAGAATTTGAAGAGTCACTGTGTAAAGATTGTGGATGAGTCAATATTGTTTTTCTCTAGGGTTTCTCTCTCAAAATTCTCTCTGGAAGCTCTCTACATTTCGTGGGTATAAAGGGTATTTATACTGGAGTGAGAATGGAATGCGAAGAGTCAGTTTTTCCAAAACAGAGTGGACTAGCGACTTGGCCTCGCGACTTGACTGAGTCGCGAGTTCAAGCTATGAGCTAACTGAATGGCCAATCTGGACTTTTTGTCCTGTAGTGCTCCAGCTGGCGTGACTGTTCAGCTCTTCTGTATGCTCCACACGTGTGCCACTATTGGTGACTTGCAAGTCGCGAGATCCAGTCATAAGCCACTTGCTGAATGCACAAACTTGATCTTTTCTTCATACTCTCTCACACACTACCCTTACATGATTCCCACATAAATACAGGGTTTTTAAATGCTGAAATACAAATAAATTTGGCATGGAATAAAGCCAACAGAATGGTTGATTAAATTCAACCTTACAATCTCTCCCTTTGGCTATTTCGTGACAAAATCTTACAGCAAACTCTAGACTTAACGCGTGAGTTGGAAACAGTTGAACAAAACTCACTCACACCTAACTCTAGAATCTGTGAAGCTCTTGAATCATAAGAACAAGTATCTCTTGAAACACAACAACACAGTATGATCATTGTATGCAAAAAACTTGTAATACATATGGAACAAGCACAATGCGATCAAGCAAAATGGAATTAAGCACTAGACCATGGCTTGACCAAAAAAGAACAATCATTATAAATAGTGACCACAATGCTCATTCACACAAGGAATGAACATCCGAACATGCAAGTTAATAAGCTTAATGCAAAGTATCATTTGCATATCCAACACTCAACCAATGCAACAACGCAAGGAAATTGCATTAAGGATAAACAATCCAACAAAGGGCACAAGAGTGATGTACTTAAAGAAAATGCATAACATTTAACAACAAGTACTAAGCTACAAAGCATGGGTACAAACTAATAAACTGAATATAAGCTTATAATCATTAAACCATAATAACTCAAGTTTTAAAACCTAATCACATAAACCAACCATGAGTTTAAAAACCAAGAAATTAACCAAAGTGTTTAACAAAGTATGTAGCAAACCCATAATAAAAACATTATCCAAAACATAATACCAACTCCACCACATAACATCAAAATACATAAATAACCTAAGCATAAAGTAAATGCTTGCTCCCCCTCAAGATGGCACTCCCCTTTAAGAGTTACCCTCCAAAAATCTCCCACTTTTTGACCGGAATGGCCAAAGGGTCACTGTTGGGTAGTGAAGCTATCAAATTTTGTTGAGAGAAGGGTCATCTGATCTTGGAGTGCAGCCAGCCTGTCATATTGCTCATTCTGGACATCTCTGAGCCCATTAATCCTCTCAAGGATGATCTAGAATGCATTTGGAGGTACAGTTGATGAGGATGATGCTCTACTCCTCTTGCCATGGCCTTTTGAGCTTGAGGGTTGTCCTGCAGCCTCTATCTTAGTCTCCATTGGTTCACCTTTTTCTTGGTCACCTTCCTCTTCATCACCTGGGAGACGAACTCTTATCCTTGTAATGGTTAGAGTGTTGATGGCTAAGGGAGTAGGCATGAGGCTGATATCTGAGGGATTTCCACACCCTTCAATCTAAAAAGCCTTATAAGAAGGCTGGGAAAAATCAGCTTGGCCTTAGAGGTTGTTCTGGTCTCATCAACAATGATGTAGAAGATATGAGCACTAATGTCTATGTAGGTGTTCTCCTTGAGCTCCATGAGGAAGATGCCTCTAGCATTGTTGATGGTGGTCAGCTTCCTTACTGGGTACATATTGAACATCATGATGGTTGTAAGACACCTTATGTCAGCTGGGAAGGCAGTAGTGTTGAGGCATCTCCCATCTTTAACTCCACCAATATGAGATTGGATAGTTTCTATAGATTGCATCCTGTCCTTGTAATGGGTAAAGTCATGATCATCTAAATCTTCAAACCCCAACACCTCATCTATGTCATCCACATCTATGGTGAACTCATGTCCTCGTATCCAACAATTTATCTCATGCTCTCTTAATATAGCATTAGCATAAAACTCCCTGATCAGAGGCTCACACACTCCAAGCAAGTCACGCAACAACTTATCCCAACCTCGGCCCTGAAAACATCTTGGAATGAAAGTTTCCTTCAAATCCACCAAGTCTACAAATCTCTCCTGGATAATAGGTGCCTTCAAGTAGTACTCTTTGTATCTCTCAAAATGTTGAAGAGACTTGAACTTGGTATTGTCCCTCTTCAGCCTTTTGTCACTCTTCTTGGCAGTAGTCTTTTTCTTTGTAGGAGTCATCTGCAAAGCACAACAGCATAGACCACAAAACAGAGCACAATAGATGGAACCTCAAAAATCAGTAACAGGTTAGTAGTACTGAAAAGAACAGAGAATTATACCACCATTTAGTGCAGAGTCAAACATGGAATGAGATAACCCAAATCTGAAGAACACAGAACAAATTATCAATAATTCTCAAGCATACCACATTGTTACAGTAAGCACAGAAACCTAACATGAACATCCTAGGGAACACAGTCAAACACATACTCTAAACATGCAATAGACAAACATTGTGAACCAACCATACTCTCAAACAGTGTCTATTACAAAAATCTCTAAAAATAAGCATATGTCAATAAGACATATCTCAATGGGTATGGTATGTTCAACACAGGGCAGATCAGTAAACATACTCAAGGATGAAAAACAGTCATGATAACAACAATATCTAGCATCCTAAACACAAAAACACCAAAACCTAAACACCCAACCTCAACAAAATGAGCAAACTCATGTTCGAACACCATATATCTTAAATCTTAATTGCAACTCACAAATCCAAGAAAATAAGGCCACAAACATGAAATATGTAGTGAAAAAAAGAGAAAACTCATACCTTTTTATTGACGATTGAAGTAGAAATGATGACCAACAATGGTGGTTTTTGTGAGAAGCACGGTGATTTTGAGAGAGGGATAAACGGGGAAGACAATGAATAAACACAAAAGTTCGAGGGAAAACTCAAAAGGTTTTTAAAAACTGACCGATTTGTGCAAAACACGCGATTTTCGCGACTGAGTCAAGTCGTGTGCAAGTCGCTAGGGCAAGTCACTAGAACACTTAAAAAAAAAAATTTTGAAAAATTTTTCTAAGTGTTTTTCGCGACTGGAAGTTTCACTCGCGAGTTGAGTCGCGAAACTTTTGGTATGACTCTTGAGACTGGACCTCCAATCGCGAACAAGTCACCACATCAAGTTGCAAGAAACCTAAAAACCCAGATTTTGAAAAAAATTTTAAGTATTTTTAGCGACTGGGACATTGACCTGCCAGTAAGTCGCGAAAACCTACTGTATGAGCTCGCAATTGGGGCCATGTGACTGGATTGACCTGTGACCAAGTCGCCAAAACAGGGCAACACTGTTTTTGAAAATTTTGACAATTTTTGGTAAAAACAAAATACTTTCCAAAAACAACTAAAACACTCAAAAATCTTTTTGTGTTTGATCAACAAAAATTGAGCATATGAAACACATTTAATCAAGTACAATCACTAAATGAATATGACATTCATTAAACATAGACATGTGTGATGTGTGTGGGTATCAAAAACGAGATAGTCCTTAGTCTAATGTGAAACTTCAATGATCAATTCAACCAAGGCATACACAATAAGTACTAGATAGAGTGACCCATCTCAATTATAGAAATATGCATATATGACCTTCTACATAAACTTGATAACATAACTTTGAAGCTTTTCATTTGGCTCCATATACATCGTATCATTTAATCTTTTTGAATCATTACATCTCATTGTGAGATCGATGCCTGAAATTTTTTATATTTCAATTTGATGAGATAGCCATTGGCTTTTTTGGCATCATACATTTTATTTTAGGTCGCTTTCCCTTTTTCCTAGTCAAATACTAGTATATGCGATAGGCTTTTGTAGCTCACTATCTCTTTTCATTTAGAGATTTACATTTATTGAGCTCTTTAAGCAAAAATAATAAAATAAAAGAGTAGGAAGATAATATAGGCACAAGTCTATGCATGTCTCAAGATCAACAAAACCATTGACTAATCATTCATGACAAGTTTGAAGATCGATTTACAACAGTCACATAGATTTCAAGATTTTCCCCACAATGATATGAGTGCATAGGGAACAAGCTATGCTTGTAGATGCACAAAGCCATTTGCACAAAGGTACAAGGTAAAACATGTTTATGACAAAACACAACAATGTCGATAAAACTTTTTGGATTTTCTACTTTTTATGTATTTTTGGATTTTTGACACAAAGGCAAGAAAAGATTGATAAAAAACAACAATGTAAAAACATTTAAAGTAGAAACAAACAAACAAACAATTTTCAACTCAAATTAGCAAGAAGTACACAACCAAGCATAGTCACAAAACATAGGAAGTATTGATGCATGGACATGTTGTAATGCTTATGTATGAGTACCCTTCTTCACCTACACATCATGTGCGTTTGGGGTGATATTCCTATAGGATTGGGTACGAGTGTTAGGGCTTTCAAACCTTCTAGTGAAGCTTTCCAAGCAGGTGGTGAATGCACCAATCATCTTCATCACATCCATCATTCCGAAATCACCATCTCGACCTCTTGATTGCTCAACATCCCAAGTCCTCTTATCATTTCTTGGTCCTCTTGACCTTTGATCACTTACATTATTTAATTCTCTCAGCTTATGACAATTTGGTCTGGTTTGTCCTTGAAGTCCACAATGATGGCAAAAATGGTTCGTTCTCTAACCTCTTTGTGATCTTGGAAGTGATTTCCCTCTAGTTTCAAGTTTGACCACTGATTGGTTACGGGGCTTATTCAACACCCGTTGGTCAACCACATTCTTCTTCTTCTCATCCTCTACTTTCTAAGGAGTAGATGTAGCCACTACTGGTTCTTTGGCTTTCACAAACTTCACTTCCTTGGTGATTTTGACAGTTGAACTACTTTCTTCGGTATATCCTAACCCGGATTTGTCTGAGAAATGTTTTTGAAAGGAAATGACATCATCTAGCTTCTTGGTGGGGACCCTCTCTACCTTGACATTTACTTGAACCACTTCAAGCTCAAGGAATTTCACCTTTGTGTAAGCTTCTGACAACTCTCCATTCAGCTTCTCTATCTCACACTTGGCCTCCTTACGTTGCACTAGGAGACTTCTATAGTCCTCCTCTGCCTTCTTCATCTTTTTCATGGCTACCTTGGCCACACGTGCATATTCTCCTGATTTCTCAAGATGTGAATTGTAGTTTTCTTGAAGACCCTCTGTACTATCATCTTCTTCAACATTTGATTCTTCTACAATTCCCATTGATTCCTCATCACTATGCTCCCCAAGCTCTTGTACAAGCAAATTCAAGTCCTCCGAAGACTCAACATGAGCAATAGTCATAAAAGCGGAATTGAGAAAGACCAAATGATATTTCTTTCATTTAACAGTGATCTCAGTTTCAACTACATCAGTGGATCAATTCCTTCTAGTTTCTCTCAACTCCCTTTTGTTATTCTGTAAGTTATTTTTTGCATTTGTATCTATAAGAGCCTTTATTATTTGCCATATAGGTGTTGACCAAAGGGGTCAACAGGTTGGTCATTTCCTAACAGTTGGTATTCTGTAGGTCCCTTTTAGGAAACCGGTTAAGTGGTGAAATTCCTAAAGGAAAATTCTTGGATACATGGAGGTTATTAGCGAGGGCATTGACCTTTAATATATCAACTGCAATCAACTCAAAAAAGAGCATTAAAAATTTACCTCCTTACTTGATTTCTTTATCATTTGAGCCAATGTCTATTTGGAAGTAGAGTCAAATTTGTTTTGAGAATATCAAAATGTCTATAAGTTCATAATAAGAATGACTTAAAGCTTTTAGTGGCAAAACAACGATTAAATTTTAGTTTATTTTGCTAGAATCTCATATGATCTTGTTACTTACATGTAACACAATGGTGGATTTAATGGTTTAGAAACATTTCTGCAATAAGCGTGAGTTTTCATAAGTAAAACTTTTTTTATTTTGGTAATTAGGGTGTTAATGTTAGTGGTGGTTGATTTTCTGAATTTTAGATTGCAGGGACAGCAAGAAAGCTAGGCATTCTAGTGGTTGCGGATGAAGTTTATCACCATCTCACTTTTGGAACTAATCCATTTGTGCCAATGGGAGTATTTGGATCAATAGTGCCTGTTCTCACACTAGGGTCCATATCAAAGAGATGGCTTGTACCAGGTTCGCGACTAGGATGGCTTGTGTTGTGGATATGTAAATAACATTTTTACTATAGTTTAGTTCATGCAACTTTCCAAAGACGTGATCATGTAGTTCTTGTAGTGGTTAATTACACAAATAGAAAATGATGGATAAATTAGAATTATGAAGTTCAAAGTCAAGCTGAGTCCGAAGGTTTCAAAGAATTTGAGCAGACCATCTATAAGTTGGTGGCCTAATTGAAAACTAGAGATGAAAAACAAGATACTATGAATTTTAATAGGCATAATTTTGAATACAAATTTCCTATCACTTTATGTTTCACCAATCATTATATTCTTGGAATTTTAGAATAACTTTTATCTCCAAAGAAAATTAATATTTTCATGATTATTTGCGAAGGCCAATTGTGGTCCTCACAAATAATTTAGTATTAGTGAGGGTATATTTTTAACTCACACAAAAAATAAACTTTTTGCAAGGAATTTTTATTGTCCCTCAGAAATAATTTGGTGGGAACATTTCCCTCCAAATTTTTTTACATTTTAATGATTATTTGTGAAGTTCGATCCTAGCCCTTGCAAATAATTTAGTATTAGTGACGACATTTTTTTAACCGTCACAAATAATACACTTTTTGTAAGAGATTTTTAATTGTCCCTGGCAAATAATATGGAGGGAAAATTTTCCTCCAAAATATTAGCATTTGTGACAGCTATAATATATAATTGCAACAGTCTTTTTTGTTGGTCACAAATATTTCACATTTTATCAAATATTTGCGAGGGCTTTATTTTGCCATCGCAAATAAGATTTTTTGAGAGGGCTTTTTGGATCCGTCATAAATTCTTGGTCACTAATAGGCATTTTTTTTGTAGTGTTTGAAGTCCACAATGATGGCAAAAATGGTTCATTCTCGGACCTCTTTGTGATCTTGGAAGTGATTTCCCTTTAACTTTAGGTTTGACCATTGATTGGTTACGGGGCTTATTCAACACCCGTTGATCAGCCACATTCTTCTTCTTTTCATCCTTTACTCCTGAGAAGTAGAGGCAACCACTACTGGTTCTTTGGCTTTCACAAACTTCACTTCCTTGGTGATTTTGACAGCTGAACTACTTTCTCCAGTATATCCCAACCCGAATTTGTCTGAGAAATGTTTTTGTGGGGAAATGACATCATCTAGCTTCTTGGTGGAAACCCTCTCTATCTTGGCGTTTGCTTGAACCACCTCAAGCTCAAGGAATTTCACCTTTGTGTAAGCTTCTGACAACTCTCCATTCAACTTCTCTATCTCACACTTAGCCTTCTTATGTCGCACTAGGAGACTTCTATAGTCCTCCTCTGCCTTCTTCATCTTTTTCACGGCTGCCTTGGCCACACGTGCATATTCTCCTTATTTCTCAAGGAGTGAGTTGTAGTTTTCTTGAAGACCCTCTGTACTCTCATCTTCTTCAACATCCGATTCTTCTACAATTCCCATTGATTCCTCATCACTATGCTCCCCAAGCTCTTGTACAAGCAAATTCAAGTCCTCCGAAGACTCAACATGAGCAATAGTCATAAAAGCAGAGTAATTCCCTTTTCCGTCACAGCTTTCCTCAGAATCAGAATTGGATGAATCCGAGTCACTAAGAGTTGTGGCATACGCCTTGTCCTTCATTTTTAAATAATTAGGACATACTTTCTTGAAGTGTCCATGCCCGTTGCACTTGAAGCAAGTGATTCCTTGTGTAGATTGGGATTCCTTTCCATCTTTCCTTTTGAATTCCTTTTTCTCCTTCCTGGAACTTTGAAATTTCCCTTTATCACCAAATTTTCCATTGTTCTTGAATTTCAAGAATTTTTGAAAATTTTTCACAAGGTAGGCAACATCCTTCTCGACAACATCCTTATCTGATGAGTCATGAACTTCCACCATTTCATTAATTCTCTTAAGAGCAAGAGATTTGCTCTTCTTTTGTGTGGGCAACAACAGTTCATAAGTCTGAAGTGAGCCAATCAGTTCTTGAACTTTGATATTATCAAGGTTCTTACTCTCTTTAATCGCTGTCACCTTGGCACGAAAGCTTTCCGGCAATGACCGAAGGATCTTCCTCACTATCCTGGAATCCTCCATTTTCTCCCCCAAATTAAACTTGCCGACGACCACCTCATTCAGCTTGCTATAGAAAGAGTCAATGGACTTGTCCTCACTCATTTTGAGCTCCTCAAACCGGGTGGTCAGCATCTGCAACTTAGTGTCTTTTACTTTCTTCGTTCCTTCATAAGTGGTCTCCAGTATCTACCATGCTTCCTTGGCAACAGTGATGTGAGAAATCTTGTGAAACTCATCTGGAGAAACACCACAGAAAATAGCATTCAAAGCTTTACTGTTAGCGTTAGCTGTCGCAAGAGCTACCTTATCTCAAGTGGATTTAGCGGCCTCCAGTCTAGTCCATCCTGCTTCTATCGCATCCCAAACAGTATCATCAATAGAACACAAGAATGCCCTCATCCGGACTTTCCAAAATGCATAGTTGTTACCATAAAAAATGGTGGAACATTTAAAAATTGAGACCGGTCCATCTCAAACGGGGTTAAGGATCGCACTATGGTAATTAAACCAAATAAAATTGATAAGCCAAAAACGTATTGACCCCTTGTGATGAATTAATTGATTAATTAGCCAAGTTTAATTAATTAATCAAATTAACATGCAAACGCATGGTAGCACAAACAAATCACCAATTAAACTAATTATGCAGCAGAAAATAAATTGACAAGGTGATTTTTTTACGAATGGGAAAAACCTACACGGCAAAAACCCCACCGGGTGATTTTCAGGTCACCACTCTCGAAACTCCACTATTATCACAGCAAGTGCTTACAAGTAAAGGAATCCTAGTACCTTATACCAACCTACAGTTGAACCCTTACCCTAATACCCAATTGGACTTATTCTGTAGTGACAGTTCCTCCTTTTGATACATGGCTCCCAAGTACGTGACTAACCAATTGTGCGAATCCTAGTACGTGACTTCAATCACCAACTAGAGAAGTTTGTTGGCTACTAAGTTCTCCAGTTCATCTACACGATGAAGATCAAGAAGATGCTTTGTCACAAAACCCTAAGGTGTACATACACAACAACTTCTTCAGAAGAGATGAACTAGGGCAAAACTTTGTCTTCGTTCACAATTTGCTTGAACAGACTTTGCTCAATGCTTGTGCAACTTGTGAACTCTTTGACGGCCCTTAAAATAATCCTTTTATATGTCTAGGGTTAGGAGAAAAGAAGGCCCAAAGACATATTCACAGATCCCAAGAAAACAGATTAGAATTTCTGTTTCTTTCTTAAATCTCGACAGATGGAAGGTGTCGAGCAGCTGTTGAGTAGGTGTCGAGCACATGGGCTGAACAGCTTCTTAAACTTCGACACATGCTAGTTGTCGAGCTAGCTATCGAGATTTATTGAACTTGCACTTCTCAACTTGTTTCTCGAACAGACTTGATGACTTCAACACTTGATCTTGAAACATAGTTTCTTGAAGTATTAAAAACACCTAGATCTACCCAATTACAAGTGAAGTGTGTTTTGTCAAAGGATTAACCAATTACATAAAAGAATGACATATGTTCTTAACAAGTGAAACACATATGTCCTAACAATCTCCTCCTTTGGCAATCCGTGACAAAACCACAACAAACAAATGAACATATAAGAGAAGTCATAAATCACTCAACTCATATTCACTTGTTGAATACAATAAAATCTATCCTAACACAAACTCTTGAAAAAATTTGCAAGAAGAGAGTTTATGGCAAGTAGACTTTGACAACATGTATTTCTGAAACACTTTAAACAAAACTCATCAAGGTATCTTTGTGTAAAACAAAAATAATAGATTGCATACAAATAATAAGAAGCACATGCATAAAGGAAGAAAAGAAACAACACATGTAAGGGTAGGTGAAAGAAACATACATCCACATAGAGAGAGAATAAGTATTGGTATGTGTAAAAATGGTCATAAGACCCAATGTACAAGAATCAATGTATCTAAAGTAGAGAAAAGAAAAGATACAAATAATCCTCACTACATCCCTCATATCAACAACACTCCCCCTAAAAAAATGGTCCTATACTAACTCTCCCCCTAAGAATGACTACTCTCATATCCAAAACTACTTCCCCTTTTTATCACGAGTGACAAAGGATAAAAGTGTCAAGTAGTCATCTCATCGCTAGAGCTAGCATCTCCATCATCATCATCAGAAGCATCATCGTCATCACCATCATCATCATCATCATCCTCAGCATCAGAATCATAAGCCACTGGAGGAGGTGAAGGAGAAGCCTTAGAAGCAAAGCCACCCATGCACACCTACCGCCTAGCAATACAGCCTTCACAAACGTTCACCTAATACAACTTAGTAGAGAGTGTATCTAGGCGAGCATCCATGAGCTAAAGCTGCGCCATGATGTCTCCTAGAGTCACATCATCCATGGAAGTGGAGGGGACGGATGTGGATGGAGCAGATCTAGATGGAGTCAAACGGGAGGGAGGAGCTGTTAACCCAGACTGCCTCGGCCTAAACTGTGCCTCACTACGTTTTATGGTAGCGGCATCTATGGCACAAATATGAGTGAAATGGTCAAACACAGGAAAGGGAACAAAAAAATGGCGTAAGATCCTCGTGATAGCAGAAGGAAAGATGAGCTTATCACGGGATGCCGTATCCCTATAGACATCTAAAATAGAAAGAAAGAAATAAGAGGGGAAATCTATAGCAAGATGCTCAAGAAAGGACAACAAAAAGCGAGCACGAGGCTTTGTGATAGACTTATAGTGCAAGAAAGGGTGAAGAACAAAAGTTATAACCATTGATGTGAACCTCGTCAAGAATAACGAGACCCAACAACGAAAGGGAACCCAAGATCATTCTATGGACAAATTCGAATGGAAGACCTCGACCCGTTGTTTATGACAAACAAGAACCTCGGTATAAGGAAGACGCCACAAACGGTAGTGGAAACTCCGTTTGATAAGTCAAGATGAACGCCACGGGAAATCCCGATAAGTTCGAATAGTTCTTCAAAGAACCAAAGAGAATAAACCTCACAAGTTTTTATGAATATTCAAAATAATGTCATCCCAAAAACGTTTACAGACTTAGGAGCCTATTTAAGGGCTCCATAAAACTTGACAGACAAGAAAATATATTCTAAAAAAACTCCTAATTGATACCTAACCATATCAGGAATCAAATTTGACTTAAAAAGCATTAAATGCACCTGAAAACAAGGAAATAAATCACCTAAACCTAAAATAACGTTTTTTTACATAAAAATACCAAAAATAATAAATTGCAATAATTAAATAATAAATTATGTCGTTTATCACGATCCTTCTGAAATAGGCCCAAAAATATTTCTTGCCAATTCTTAGCCTTGACCGGATCCTTCTAGAACTTGAATTAAGGTGATGATTCTTTGCTGCCCACGTGGATCATGCTCAATGGGCCTCCACGAATTTGCTTGAGCCCATAACTCTTGGATGAGTCCGTTGAGTACATCTTTGAACTTCTTTGCTTGTGCTCTCGTAACCGGCCCTATTGGTACTTGAACGAGATCCTTCGAAGCGGTGCCTTGGTCTCCATCATTCCCCTCCTCTTGAAAAGGATTTGCCCTCAAATCATCACCTACATCAAAAGGACTCAAATCAGTAACATTAAAAGTGGCACTTACATTGTACTCACCAGGTAAATCTAGCTTGTAAGCGTTGTCATTGATACGCTCGAGGACTTGGAAAGGACCATCTCCTCTTGGGACGGATGTGGATGGAGCAGATCTAGATGGAGTCAAACGGGAGGGAGGAGCTGCTGACCCAGACTGCCTCGGCCTAAACTGTGCCTCACTATGTTTTATGGTAGCGGCATCTATGGCACAAATATGAGTGAAATGGTCAGACACAGGAAAGGGAACAAAAAAATGGCGTAAGATCCTCGTGATAGCAGAAGGAAAGATGAGCTTATCATGGGATGCCGTATCCCTATAGACATCTAAAATAGAAAGAAAGAAATAAGAGGGGAAATCTATATCAAGATGCTCAAGAAAGGACAACAAAAAGCGAGCACGAGGCTTTGTGATAGACTTATAGTGCAAGAAAGGGTGAAGAACAAAAGTTATAACCATGTTCAAAAACCGAGGACCCTTTGCAAAGTCCGTGCAGGAAGTGAACTGATGCTCACCCCATTCAAAAGGGCGCACACAAAAAGCGGATTTGAGCTCATCTTTGGACACAGTTCGCAGACGCTCACAACCAGGGTAGTTAGGAAACTCAACCTTAGGTATATGAAGCACATCCGCAACAAGCTGCGGTGTGACAACAATACACGTACCTCGAATGCGAGTGTGAAAGAGAGGTACTGAAAAATCAAATTCATGCATGTTGGGAGTAGAACTCCTGAATCAGCACGGATGGACATGTGACCAGGACGTCATATAGTAACTCCTAACCTCGACTGTGAATGACATTAGGTAGGTCAATGTCGGCGAAGTCTGCCAAAATGACTCGATGGTCCGAATGAATGCCTCGTCGAGAAAAGTTCTCTGAGAAAGCCGTACGGGCATCCTCATCACGAAACCGAATATGTGATGAAGTAGGATCAAATAAAGTGGATGCCCCAGAACGAAGAGTGTTCCGAGACAGAGTAAACTTACGCTTAAGTGCCATAGACACGACTAACGTAAATAGAAAGAAAGGGAGAGAGAGAGAGTCAATCAGAAGAGCTCCAAAGCAGTTCAAATATAGCAAGTATATTAAAAAGTGAGTACGAATGCGTGGGAAATGCATGAACATGTGACATGCAAAGTAAATTGCATAATGGGCTCAGCCCAATCCAATCCTATCAGCACACAATCAATCTTGCACACATTTAAATGCATGATAATACTATAATGCTAATGTGATGCAATGCATGAGATTTTAAGTTTGTTTAAGTGAAAACCCATCCCAAAATTTGAACAATAACTCATCAATTTTGAAAAACCCAAAATTTCTCCAAAAAAATCCCAAAACCTAGGTTTCAAAACATGAAATGCATGAAGAATGAAAGATTAGAAGCTTACCAAGTGAAGAAAAACTTGAAAAAGCTTGAAGAAACCTTGAGGAAAGGATTAAGATTGAGAAAAGAGTGTTTGAGAGGTGAAAAGATGGAGCTATCAAGAAAGAGATAGAGAGAACTGAAGACCGGATCACAGAGAACCAATATATAGAGGTTCAGTAAATCTCGACAGATAGAGGTGTCGAGAGGTGTCAAGACATCTATCGAGAAAGGTGTCGAGAAAAACAACTTCGACAGATAAAGCTATCGAGAATCTGTCAAAGGACAAAGCAAAGACACAAGAACAGAAGCTCGATCGATCCACCAGCTATAGAGAAGCTATCGAGGGGACAGGAGAAATCTCTATCGATCCACCAGGTGTCGAGAAGCTATCGAGATTGCGATAAGAAAAAGCTTAAGAAGCTCGACCAATATCTAGGTAACGAGGAGGTGTCAAGGAGCTGTCGAGCAAGCTTTTAAAAATAGTTTTTTGAGAAATGAAAAACATAGACATGAATGCAATCAAGCATGCAATTCAACCAATGATCCAATCAACATATTAAGCTCTCAAAATCATCTCTTAACAATAACTTTAAGCACATGGATCCCAAAAACACACACACACACTAAACAAGTCTAACCAATTTTATATTTCAAAAACAAGTTAAGACAGTTTAGTGAGCATACATTAATACATGTAAACTTGGTGATGGCCAAATCGCATTGTACCTACAAATGTATCAAGAATAGCGAAGAATATTGCGTGTTGTGTGTGAAAAACATTGCAAGATTGCATAAGTGTATGCATGTTATGATGATTTGAAATATGAGAAAATCACTTTAACTCACACACAATCATAATTGTTTGATGGGGACTATCACCTTCGAGGTACATCTTATAACTCACACATCTCCTAGAATACACGCTTGCAATCATATTTAAAGCATTTTTGATCTTTTTGTTTTTTATTTTTTTTCTTTGCATATTTTCTTTTTAAGCATATCATGCATGGACATATAAGAAAGAGATAAGAAATACCCAATGATATTTGACATTCCAATTTTGCTATGCCGAAACACACAAATGTCATTGACATTGCACTTTTGCTATGCCAAAGCATACAGATGTCCTTCATGATTGGCAGGCAACAGTGGTGAGATGGTTATTTATGCATTTCTCTTAGGATTTTCTAGTCCTTCCTGTAAAAAAGAGTGATATTAATGTTAAGTATAAGAGATCACTTAACTTTACTCATCACAAACAAGAGCCATAAAGCTCACTTGCTTAGTTGTGCATAGAGATGCTCATCTAAGCTACAAAAGATACAAAGTTAGAAAATTTTGTTTCAATGGCCATCCAAGGTGCATAAGTACCAATGTACACTTAACACACACTGTTTTTGTATTTTTTTGATTTTTCAATTTTTTTTTAATTTTTATATCAAAAATAAAATAAACAAAAACTGAAAGCAAACAAACAAAAACATGTTAAACAAAGCAAACCAAAAACTAGATGCAAATGCATGAGGAAGAATGAGGAGAGAAAGAGATCAATCCATAGAGATAACACCAATGTTTTTACGAAGGAATTCAAAACGTTTGCTGTTAAGAGGTTTGGTGAACAAGTCAGCCTTCTGATCATCGGTGTGAATAAACTCAAGAGCGAGAATACCATCTTTGACAAGCTCCCTAATGAAGTGATGTTAAATTTCTATGTGTTTGGTTCGAGAATGTTGAACCGGATTCTTAGAGATATTGATGGCGTTGGTGTTGTTACAATAGATGGTGAGATGCTCTTGACAAATACCATAATCATGGAGGAGTTTATGCATCCATAGGAGTTGGGTGCAACAGCTACCGGCAGCGATGTACTCAGCTTTTGCAATGGATAAAGAGATGAAGTTCTGCTTTTTGCTCATCTAGGAGACAAGATTATTACCCACATAAAAACAACCCCCCGAAGTACTCTTTCTATCATCAGCATTCCTAGCCCAATTAGCATCAGAATACCTAGCTAAGACATCATTTGTGTCCTTGCTATACCACACACCGAACTCAGCAGTGGTTTTGACATACTTTATAATTCTTTTTAAAGCAGTCATATGAGATTCTTTGGGGTTAGCTTGATATCTAGCACACACACCAACACTGTAACTAATGTCAGGTCTACTAGTAGTAAGGTAAAAAAGATTACCTATCATGCTTCTATATAGAGAATGATCAACACTTTTGCCTAACAAGTCCACAGTGAATTTGACATTTGGGCTCATAGGGGTTCTAACAGAACTAGCAGATTCCAAACCAAACTTTTTCACAAGATTCTTAGTATATTTAGATTGAGATAGGAATATACCTGAATCTTGTTGATGAATCTGTAATCCAAGGAAGTGAGTCAGCTCTCCAATCATGCTCATCTCGAACTCGGCTTGCATGAGTTTTGAGAAGTCATGAGCAAGTTCATCCTTAGTCGATCCAAAGATGATATCATCAACATAGACTTGAGTAACTATCAACTCGCCATCTTCCTTTTTGATGAAGAGAGTTTGATCAGCCTTCCCTCTTGTGAACCCATGTGACACTAGATATTGTGTGAGCCTATCATACCAAGCTCTAAAGACTTGCTTCAACCCATAAAGTGCCTTCTTAAGGTACAACACATAATCTGAAAAGTGTGGATCAATAAAACCTTTTGGTTGAGCCACATAGACATCTTCTTTAAGTAGCCCATTTAAGAAAGCAGTTTTTACATCTACTTAATAAAGTTTGAACTTCAGATGACATGCTAGGGTAAGGAGAATTCTGATGGACTCCATACGGGCAACTGGGGCAAATGTTTCATAATAGTCTACTCCTTCCATTTGTGAGTATCCTTGAGCTACAAGTCGAGCCTTGTTGCGAATCACATTGCCCTCCTCATTAGTCTTATTGTGGAATATCCACTTTGTGCCGATGATGTGTTCACCTTCCGGTCTAGGTACTAAAGTCCAGACATCATTCCTCTGAAACTGAAACAGTTCATCATGCATTACTTCGACCCAACTTTCATCCTGAAGAGCTTCCTTAACTTTCGTGGGTTCAACCTGTGACAAATAACAAGAATAAGACACAAAGTTAGCAACACATTTATCAACTGTACGTTTCCTTAATGTGAGTTCATTCATGTTTCCCACAATAACTTCTGGGAGATGATTTAATTTAATCTTGGAGGAAGGTCCTTTCTCTTCATGTGATTCAGAATCTAGTGAAGTGGGTATATTTGCAGAATCTTCGACAACACTGGGAGTATTAGGAGTACTTGGAGATGCAAGTTCTTGTTCAATAATTTCTTGAACTTCCTTAGGCTTAGGAGGAAGAATTTCTTTAGGGAGTTCTTCAATGCCTTTCTCAGAACTGGAATCTGAAGACTCATCAATAACAACATTCACTGTCTCCATCACCTTCATAGTTCTTTTGTTGTATACCTAATAAGCCTTGCTTATGGAGGAATAACCCATAAATATACCTTCATCACTCCGGGAGTCGAACTTTCCCACATTCTCTCGATCCTTGAGGATGAAACAAGTACTTCCAAAGATTCTGAAATACTTCACATTCGGTTTCCTTACTTTCCATAACTCATAAGGAGTCTTTTTGGTACCAGGTCTGAAGTACACCCTATTGACCGTATGACATGCAGTGTTAACAGCTTCTCCCCACAAATTTCTAGCCACATCTTTGTTATGCAACATGGCTCTGGCCATCTCCTAAATAACCCTGTTCTTTCTTTCTACTACACCATTCTACTGAGGAGTAATAGGAGCAAAGAATTCTTGAGATATACCTGATCTTGTGTAAAAGGACTCCATTTACGAGTTCTCAAATTCTTTACCATGGTCACTTCGAATTCGATCAATCTTCAGGCTCTTTTCGTTCTGCAGTCTTGTACACAAAGCTTCAATGTGCTCAGGAGCATCAGACTTGGATCGTAAGAGAATGACCCAAGTGTACCTAGTGAAGTCATCTACCACAACCATGATGTATCTCTTACTACCAAGAGACTCAGCTCTAGTTGGACCCATAAGATCCAAATGTAGAAGCTTCAATGGCCGATGTAGTTGATGTCTGAGTGCCCAGATGCTTAGCTTTTGTCTGTTTTCCAAGCTGGCATGGCCCACACACTACATTGCTCATTCTACTAAGCTTTGGTATCCCCAACACTGATTCATGCTTAGATACAATAGAAAGATGTTTGTAACTAGCATGTCCCATCTGTTGATGCCATAGGTCTTCATTTGGCAAGCGAATGCTATTGCACACAATATCAGCATCAAGAACCAATCCATAACAATTGTCAAGAGTGCGAACACCACTTATGATTTTCTTTCTAGACTCATCCATGACAAGACACTTTCCCTTTGAGAATAGCACCATGAAGTCTTGATCACATATCTGACTTATACTCAATAGATTCACCCTCAGACCTTCTACATATAGAACATTTGCAATGTCCGGTAGTCCAAGTAGAGAGATGATTCCCCTCCCTTTGATCTGTGATTTACTCCCATCACAGAAAGTGATATTACCACCTTTCTTAGACTCGAAAACCTTGAAGAGAGATCGGTCTCCAGTCATGTGTCTTAAGCAATCGCTGTTAAGGTACCACAAACATGTGTCCATAACTTTAAATGCGGACTTCATCATAAAACACACTTCGTGCTTAGATGACAAATCAGTGGGAATGGTGCTTTCTGTCATCTGCCTTTTACAAGCTAAGCCTTTAATTTTTAGTCTTCTCAGATGAACTCCTTTGCATATTTTCATTCTGAGAAAGTTTAGTTTCTTCTTAGTCAAACCGAGATCTTTTCCAATAGTCAACATAAGAGAATTCAAATAACTTTTAGACTTGTATTTTCTGAAACACTCAAACAAATAGAGATTAGAAAAACAAGATGTAATTGAAAACAAAGATCTCCTCAAGCCGGTTACAGCCATGACAACAGGGTTCAATGGATCAACACAGCAAAGATTAACCTAATCAGAGTGTGCCTGCTCTGATACCACTTGATAGGCCAAAAACGTATTGACCCCTTGTGATGAATTAATTGATTAATTAGCCAAGTTTAATTAATTAATCAAATTAACATGCAAACACATGGTAGCACAAGCAAATCACTAATTAAACTAATTATGCAGCAAAAAATAAATTGACACGGTGATTTGTTTAAGAATGGGGAAAACTTACACGGCAAAAACCCTACCGGGTGATTTTCAGGTCACCACTCCCGAAACTCCACTATTATCACAACAAGCGGTTACAAGTAAAGGAATCTCATACCTTATACCAACCTACAGTTGAATCCTTACCCTAATACCCAATTGGACTTGTTCTGTAGTGACAACTCCTCCTTTTGATGCACGGCTCCCAAGTACGTGACTAACCAATTGTGCGGATCCCAGTACGCGACTTTAATCACCAACTAGAGAAGTTTGTTGGCTGCAAAGTTCTTTAGTTCATCCACACGATGAAGATCAAGAAGATGCTTGGTCATAAAACCCTAAGGTGCACATACACAACAACTTTTTCAAAAGAGATGAACTATGGCAAAACTTTGTCTCTGGTAACAATTTGCTTGAACAAACTTTGCTCAATGCTTGTGCAAGTTGTGAACTCTTTGACGGTTCTTAAAATAATCATTTTATATGTCTAGGGTTATGAGAAAAGAAGGCCCAAAGACATATTCACGGATTCTAAGAAAATATATCAGAATTTCTGTTTCTTTCTTAAACCTCGACAAATAGAAAGTGTCGAGCAGGTGTCGAGCACACGGGTTGAACAGCTTCTTAAACTTCGACACATGCTAGCTGTCGAGATTTAATGAACTTGCACTTCTTAGCTTGTTTCTTAGAAAGACTTAATAACTTCAACACTTGATCTTAAAACACAGCTTCTTGAAGTATTAAAAACACATGGATCTACCAAATTACAATTAAAGTGCGTTTTGTCAAAGGATTAGCCAATTACATAAAAGAATGACATATGTTATTAACAAGTGAAACACATATGTCCTAACAAAAATCACATAAGCTTATAACAGAATTGATAAACAATCTAAACCAAATAAAATCACATCTACAGCAGAAAATAAATGGAAAAGATTAAGGGAAGAGAGATGCAAACACAAAGACAACACAACAATGTGTTATCATTTGATCTTTTTGAATCATTACATCTCATTGTGAGATTGATGCCTGAAATTTTTGATATTTCAATTTAATGAGATAGCCTTTGGCTTTTTGGGCATCATACATTTTATTTTAGGTCGCTTTCCCTTTTTCCTAGTTAAATACTAGTATGTGCGATAGGCTTTTGCAGTTCATTATCTCTTTTTATTTGGAGTTTAACATTTGTTGAGTTCTTTAAGCAAAAACAATAAAATAAAATAGTGGGAAGATATATAGGCACAAGTCTATGAATGTCTCAAGATCAGTAAAACCATTGACAAATCATTCATGACAAGTTTGAAGATCAATTTACAACAGTCTCATAGATTTCAAGATTTTTCCCATAATGATATGAGTGCATAAGGTACAAGCTATGCTCATAAATGCACAAAGCCATTAGCACAAAGGTACAAGGCAAAACATGTTTGTGACAAAACACAATAATGTCGATCAAACTTTTTGGATTTTCTACTTTTTATGTGTTTTTTGGATTTTTGACACAAAAGCAAGAAAAGATTGATAAAAAACAACAATGAAAAAACATTTGAAATAGAAACAAACACACAAACAATATACAACTCATACTAACAAAAAGCACACAACCATGCATAGTCACAAAACATAGGAAGTATTAATGCATGGACATGTTGTAATGCTTATGCATGAGTACCCTTCTTTGCCCACATGTCACGTGCGTTTGGGGTGATATCCCTATAGGATTGGGTAAGAGTGTTAGGGCTTTCAAACCTTCTAGTGAAGCTTTCCAAGCAGGTGGTGAATGCACCAATCATCTTCATCACATCCATCATTCCGGAATCACCATCTCGACCTCTTGATTGCTCAACAGCCTAAGTCCTCTTGTCATTTCTTGGTCCTCTTAACCTTTGATCACTTGTATTATTCAATGCTCTCAGCTTATGACAATTTGGTCTGGTGTGTCCTTGAAGTCCACAATGATGGCAAAAATGGTTCGTTCTTGGACCTCTTTGTGATCTTGGAAGTGATTTCCCTCTAGCTTTAGGTTTGACCACTGATTGGTTACAGGGCTTATTCAACACCCGTTGATCAGCCACATTCTTCTTCTTTTCATCCTTTACTTTCTCAAGAGTAGAGGCAACCATTACTGGTTCTTTGGCTTTCACAAACTTCATTTCCTTGGTGATTTTGACAGCTGAACTACTTTCTCCGGTATATCCCAACCCGGATTTGTCTGAGAAATGTTTTTGTGAGGAAATGACATCATCTAGTTTCTTGGTGGAAACCCTCTCTATCTTGGCATTTGTTTGAACCACTTCGAGCTCAAGGAATTTCACCTTTGTGTAAGCTTCTTGTTAGGTTCTAAGTACTTAGGAACTAATGTATTAGAACTCTAATTTGTATTGTTGGCAAACCATGATCAAAACAGGCTGTTTAGTCTTGTTTTAGACTTGCTCAAAGTATGTGTTTTGTGTAAAGCTGGAATCGAGCTGCTGCAGAATTCATTATGCAATTCGGTCTGGCTCGATCGATTGAGAATTAGACTTGATCGATCGAAAGTCATGTAGATTGTTTTTTCTGTAGAATTTCCAACTCAGTCTTAAGCCCATATGACGTGTAGGGTTTTATGTTTTGCCCTAGGTATAAAAGGGAAACCTTAGCCATTTTTTTAAGGTTGCTCTATTTTGCTGTGTGTGTGAATCTCTTGTGAGATCTGAGAGGTGGTTGCCTTCACACATGCTTAGGATTATCAAGAAGGAGATTTCATTGAGAGCTTGATCATTCAGTTGCTGCACAAAAGAGCTTAAAGATACACAAGCAGGAGTGCTTGTACTTGCTGGAGAATCCAAGAAAGAAGGAGTTCGTGGTCTTAGAGCTTGCACGTAGTCGTGCCAGTAAGTTTTCCACATGAGGTAGCAATTGGATGTTAGTAAGTCGCTATTGTAAAACTTTGATTCTTTTATAGTGAATTCAGTTTTACCTTGAGAATAGCTAGGTTAAATCCTCTCCAGGTTTTTTACCGGTTTGGTTTTCCTAGGTCATCATATCTTTGTGTTCTTTATTTTTCATACTTTATATTGATAAGATTTATCTGTGTTAATCTAGAACTGCATAATTTACCTAAGTTAATCACTTGGCTAAATAACTAGGTTAATCTGATTGTGTTTTAAGGGGTCTAAAAACGTACAAGTGGTATCAGAGTAGGTAGCTCTCTTGTTGTAAATCTTTTGATCTCTGAGCTGATCCTTGACCCCTATTGTCATGGAACACGGACACTTTCTTGTTATTCCACATCACTTTGATGGGAATAACTATGCCTATTAGAAAGTAAGGATGAAAGCATTCCTAAAATCAATTGATGAGAGAGTTTAGAACTCTATTGAATACGGATGGGAGAAGCCCACTACTTCTGTTAGTGAGTGACAAACTTTTCAAAAAGAAGCAGCAGCGTTCAACAGCAAAGCTATGAAAGCTATCTTTAACGCTGTTTCTGTGGAGGAATTTAAGAGAATCTCTAATGTTGAGGTTGCTCACATTGCTTGGAATATCCTCCAGACTGTGCACGAAGGCACAAAAGCTGTCAAACTTAATAAGTTGCAGCAATTAACTCCTAGATTTGAGAGCATTAGAATGTTTGATGATGAATCTTTTTATGATTTTTATGCTAAACTTAATGACATTGTTAATTTTGCATACAACTTGGGTGAAATCTATGATCAACCTAAAATTGTTAGGAAGATTCTTAGATCTTTAACTGAAGATTTTAGACCCAAAGTGACTGCCATCACTAAGAGTAAGGATGTGGACTCCATCCTTGTTGATGAACTTGTAGGATCTCTTCAGTCCTATGAGTTAGACCTACCCAAAACTAGCAAATCCAAATCAATGGCTCTTAAGTCAGTTGATGATGTTGATGTTGGTGGATTTGATGATGAGCTCTCTGCTACAGAGATTGCTTACATTGCCAAGAACTTTAGGAATTTCATTAGAAACAACAACAAAAGGGTAAGAGGTAAAAACATTGCTGAACTAAGAAACTTTAGGAAGAATGATCCCACTAAGGTTAACAACATTGAAAAACCTAGAGAAAATGTAGGTCAATCTTCTAATAATTCTATGGGTACTCAATATTTTGGATGTCAAGGGTATGGTCATATGAAATCTGAATGTCCTACATACTTGAGGTCTAAGGGTAAGGCTATGGCTGTAACCGTTAGTGATAATGATGTTTCCGATGATGAGTCTAGTTCTGACGATGATGAAAATTTTATTGCTTTCACTGCTACTGCTGTAGTCAATGAAAGCTTGTCTGTTGAAGAGAGCCCTTCTGATGGGGAACTCTCTAAGGATGCAGATCTTCAAGAAACCTATAATAAACTTTGCAAAGTTGCTGCAAAGGATGCTATAAATGTTGATCTTGGCTTGAAGAAAATTGCATCTCTTGAGCTTGATAAGAAAAATTTGCTTGTAAAACTGTTTGATGCTAATGAATTTTTGAACAACGTGAAAATTGAGAATATGCTATTACTTGATAAGGTTAAGAATTTGGAACTTGAACTATCTGTTGCTAGAGAACAAACCAATAGATCTGCTAGTTCCAAACTTGATCATATGCTGAGTATTCAAAAGTCTCCTTCTGACAAATCTAGATTAGGTTTTGTTGAAAGCATCTCTGTGTCTACACCCTATTCCACAAACTTTGTTCCTTCTTCTTCCTCTGAATCCTCTGTAAGTGAGGTTGTAAGTGAGACTGTTAAACCTGTAGAAATTACACCTTTTAGGAAGATTAGGGTTGATTTGAAAGAGTCCAAACCTAAGAAGTCTACCCCTTTTAAGGACAAGTTGCATGGTAAGCCTGCATAGGTTTGTCATTTTTGTGGAAAGTCTGGGCACATTTGTCCAAATTGTTACAAGCTGCAAGCTACTAAGCGAGCAAATAAACCAAAAGTACCTGTGCTTCAAGCACAAGATCCTATGGTACTTATTGGTGAATTGGTAAAGACTCTTAACCTTTATTCCAATCCTGGAGTTGGAAATCACTCTAATGAGAATAAGAACTCCAATGCTCGAGGTGCATCTAAAAAGTTTTGGATGCAAAAGGCTCAATCTAGTTGAGTCTTTCTGATATGGTCCTTGTGCTTCATTACTCTACTCTTTGTGACCATTGTTCTTTGGTTTTTGTTTTTGTTTTTGTTTTTGTTTTCTAGGACTTGCATTGCATAACATTCATGCATTTCATTCTAGGACTGTTTTTGTTTCTTCTTTTTAAATTAAAAAAAAAAAAAAAAAGGGGGAAAAGGAAGCAAATTGTGTTTTGCATTATTTTCTTGATTTTGAAAACAAGGTTAGTCAATTTATTTTCACATAACATGTCTTTGTACCTTGTTTAGTTTGGATGAGCTTATTTATTGCACTTTACTAGTTGAAGCCTTGTAATGCATGTTGTGTGGGAAAGATGTTTATAGTTTTTGATCACTTTGTCTTGATCTTGAAGTCACATGTCTTTGACTGTCGGACTTGAACTTTTTGAGAAAGGCATAAATAACCATCTCACCACTATTCACTAGCCAATCATGAACACCTTAGTGCATATCGTAAGATTTTGTGCTCAAAAAAGTGTAACACATGCACAAAAAGAACATAAGGTTTAGTCTGGGTTTAATTGCTTAAAATTGGTGTGTACATTATTGGACCTAAAGTTAAATCAAACAACTAAAATTGGTGTGTACATTATCCCAGATATTTTAATAAGTTTCTACTAAATTAAAATTTGTGTGTACAATATAAGGCAAATCAAGAAACTTACATGATTGCAAGCTTATGATCTAAGAGATGTGGGAGTTATATGATGTAACTCTTTAGGTGATAGTCTCTTTCAAATTCTATGTGATGAATTTTGTAGACTTTATGTTTGATTTCTATTTACATATCACCTCAAATGTATCTCAAGCTTTTGCTAGTTACACACACTACACAAGTTACTCTTTGCTAAACTTTGTACATGTTATTGCGTGTGTCTTTGGTTTGACCAACCAAGTTTACAAATTCCTTGAGTTTTATGCAAAACATATTTGATGCTTGAGAATTTAAGAGAATGGATTGAAAATCTTAATTTTGGGAAAACTGGGTTCAAAACTTGTGTTTTTTGAAAAACATTTCATTTCATAATCTTGCATTTTATTCATAAAATTCAATGCTTTGAGGAGTTTCTGCACGAAATTGCTTTGTTTTTCAAAAATTTATTTTTTCCAGAATTTCGATCGATCGAACTTGTTCTTCGATCAATCAAAATTACGATTAAAAATTTTGGTTAGCCTCTGTCTGTTTCGATCGATGCTTGATTGATAATGGATCAATTGGAGTATTTTCGATCGATCGAACCTAAATTTCGATCAATCAAAAATCGTATAGAGAGTTTTTTTAAAAGTTGATTCTCATGTGTTCAACTTACTTTTCAAAAAGTTTTCAAACACACTCTCTCTCTATTCGATCGGTCAAGGCTCCAATCCAATTTTTTTGTCGTTTTCTTCCGTTCTTTTTGCAAAGTTTTTCTCTCCCAAGGCCGGTAAGACCTTTGTACCCCTCATTTTGCTTTTATTTTCAATGCATTAAATCATGCATTTTGGGGATAAATTCGAACCTAAGAATTTTTGGGATTTTTGATGATTCAAGCTTGTTTTCTTGAAATTGATCAATGGGTTTTTGTTGGGGAATGTTATAAACATGATCTATGGTATTTAATTTGATCAATTTGATGTATTGTGAGAATTTGAAAATTCTAGGGCTTGAATATACCCAAATTGGGGATTTTGTTCAAATTGAGTTTAATTGATGAAATTGGCTTGTTGGATTGTTTAATTTGATCATTATAAACTGTTTTCTAACTTGTGTGATAATCAATTGGTCAATTTAGTACAAATTGAACAAGTGGTTTTTCAAAATTTTGGGGTTTTTGTTATAAACTCTATGCTCAAGCTAATTTTGTGATTCTAAACTTAGATTGAACTTGTTTATCACTACATTAGAGCATGTATCATGACATTTATCTGTTCATGCATCATATAGATTGTTATTTCTATAATTTTTTTATGCTAACTTGCAGTCTGCCCTTGGTTTTTCTCTTTGTTCTTTTTGGTTTTGTCCTTGTGTCTTGTCACCTAGCACCATGCCTAGGAAGACTAGAGTCAATAGGTCATCCTCCTCTTCTTCTGCTCCTTCCTCCTTGAGCGAGTTGTTTCTGAGTGATAAAAACCAAGAGCTGTATGAGTCATTGAACATTAAGAGAAAATTTTGGGCTAAGAGAAAGGTGTTGTTAGATGAGCTTGATCCAGCCATTAGGGCTAATTTTGAGCATAGGGGCTGGCTACCATTGTTGGATATTGGTCATCCACCTCCAGCTACCCTGATTAGAGAGTTTTACTTGAACATCTCTATCCACGTCTATGATTCCAACACTTTAGTCAAGAGTTGGATACGAGGTGTAGAGTTCACCATTACTCTTACGGTAGTGGCTGATGCTCTAGGGGTACCGTTGGTCCAGCACCCTGTCCATCCCTATGATGAGTCTTCTCCCTCGGACGACATCATGTCTTACATCACTGGGTCTTCTATCCAGCGAGGTTCTGATCCTCAAATCACTACTGCTGAGCTCACCGAGTTACACTATCTTTTCTTTAGGATAGCTTGTCATTCTTTATGGCCTATCACTCATCTGCACACCATTCCTTTGGAGCGATGTGCATTTTTGTACACTCTTGTTATGGATGCTTCTATTAGGTTTTCTCAATTGTTTCTTTGTTCTTTGAATGAAGTTCATAGGAGTTCTTCTACCGCTCATGCTCTATTTCATGTTTTTTTCATTCATAGGATTTTGTTGTTTTTAGGTTTAGATGACTTCCCCGCTTCTGAGCCTGTACACATTATTGCTCCCATAGGTGCCATTTTCCTTAGACAGAAGGCTGCTCATATGAGAAAGAGCTCTAAACGCTCTCGTGTTAAGCCTTCTGGTACTACACCTCCTCCTTCTTCTATAGGTACTACAACTAGTGAAGCGTCTGCTGATCTTGTTGGTGACGCTGCTGCTGATGTTCCTCCACCATCTACTACAAATGACTTTGACGTTCATCGTACTTTAGAGACTGTCATGACTGTTCAGGCGGCTTATGGTTAGATTTTGGTGGACATGCTTGATCTGCTCGCAAATCTTCGGCGCATCTTCGACGTTCGCCTTCGCCACCTCCTTTGATGATGGATTCTGATGCCCTTTGGCATTCTGTCACAAAAAAGGGGAGTACATTTGGATCCTGTAGGGATTTTTTTGTTAGGGGGAGAGTTTTTTTTTTTTTGTTCTTTTTGTTTTGGAGCTTGTGGATTTATTTAGATTGTATCTAGGTGCTTCAATGTGTATGTATTCTTTTTGGCTCTTGATGTATTATTTTTGGGCTATTCATGTTAGGGGGAGATACATTGTTATCTATGTTTCTTGTTTCATTGTTCATTGATTTATATTTATGAGTTATTCATGATATATGTCTTTGTTTTGTGTTTTGTGAAGTCAAAATTTATTTTTGTTTTACTTGTATTTTCCACACATGTGTTTATGCGTTTGTTGAGTATTTCAGGAAATATATAGGTTGATTCAGTCGTGCTGCTGTCTACACTTGCAACTGATGGATAGTAGTTAGGTTGGATTTTTTTTGTAATGGGCATTATGTTTGTAAAGGGCTTTTATTTGTAACTTTGAGCATTGAGTTTGTGTTTTGTCACGGATTGCCAAAGGGGGAGTTTGTTAGGTTCTAAGAACTTAGGAACAAATGTATTAGAAATCTAATTTGTATTGTTGGCAAATCATGATCAAAACAGGTTGTTTAGTCTTGTTTTAGACTTGCTCAAAGTATGTATTTTATGTAAAGTTGGAATCGAGTTGCTGCAGAATTCATTGTGCAATTCATTCTGGCTTGATTGATCGAGAATTAGACTCGATCGATCGAAAGTCGTGTAGATTGTTTTTTCTGCAGAATTTCCAACTCAGCCCTAAGCCCATATGACGTGTAGGGTTTTATGTTTTTCCCTAGGTATAAAAGGGAAACCCTAGCCACATTTTTGAGGTTGCTCTATTTTGCTGTGTGTGTAAATCTCTTGTGAGATCTGAGAGGTGGTTGCCCTCACACATGCTTAGGATTATCAAGAATGAGATTTCATTGAGAGCTTGATGATCATTCAATTGTTGCACAAAAGAGCTTAAAGATACATAAGCGGGAGTGCTTGTACTTGTTGGAGAATCCAAGAAAGAAGGAGTCCGTGGTCTCGAAGCTTACACATGGTCGTGTCAGTAAGTTTCTACATGAGGTAGCAATAGGATGTTAGTGGTCTAAGTCGCTATTGTAAAACTTCGATTCTTTCATAGTGGATTCAGTTTTACCTTGAGGATAGCTAGGTTAAATCCTCCCCAGGTTTTTTACCGGTTTGGTTTTCCTGGGTCATCATATCTTTGTGTTCTTTATTTTTCGCACTTTACATTGATATGATTTATCTGTGTTAACCTAGAACTACATAATTTACCTAAGTTAATCACTTGGCTAAATAACTAGGTTAATCTGATTGTGTTTTAAATGGTCTAAAACACTATGAAAGTTCAAATAGCGTGTAAAACACTATGAACGTTTAGATCCCCAATTTACAAATTACCAATTCAAGCTTAATATCAAATAATGTACGTGCGGAAAATGAACATAAGCTTATAACAAAATTGACAAACAATCTAAACCAAATAAAATCATATCCACAGCAGAAATTAAATGGCAAAGATTAAGGGAAGAGAGATGCAAATACAAGGACAACCCAACGATGGGTTATCAAAGAGGAAACCGAAGCCCTTGACGTAAAACCTCTCCGCCACCCTCCAAGCAGTCAATAATCGACTAGAAAATGAAGTTGGGATACATGAATAGCAGAAGACCCTTTAAGCTTAATCTACCCAGTGTACTTGAGCCCTCCAAGCTTCTTGCTCCAACAAGGTTACGCCGAACCTTTATCTTTTCTAGCTTATTGGATTCTACTATAGCCCATAGCATCAACCAATATCAATTGGTCCAATCCTAATTGCTTCCCAAAGCACCAAAAAACGTTCTCACAGATATGGGTATGGTGAGAAAATGATTTGGCTAAAGCTCCTCTCAAGGATGTAACGATGGAGAGGGTGAGAGTTGAGGAATTTGAAGAGTCACTGTGTAAAGATTGTGGATGAGTCAATCTTGTTTTTCTCTAGGGTTTCTCTCTCAAAATTCTATCTGGAAGCTCTCTACATTTCGTGGGTATAAGGGGAATTTATACTAGAGTGAGAATGGAATGCGAAGAGTCAGTTTTTCCAAAACAGAGTGGACTAGTGACTTGGCCTCGCGACTTGACTGAGTTATAAGTTCAAGCTGTGAGCTAACTGAATGGCTAGTCTGGACTTTTTTTCCTATAATGCTCCAATAGGCGTGACTGTTCAGCTCCTCTGCATGCTCCACACGTGTGCCACTTTTGGTGACTTGCAAGCTGTGAGATCCAGTCGTGAGCCACTTACTGAGTGCACAAACTTGATCTTTTCTTCACACTCTCTCACACACTACCCTTACATGATTCCCACCTAAATACAGGATTTCTAAATGCTAAAATACAAGAAAATTTGGTACGGAATAAAGCCAACAAAATAGTTGATTAAATTCAACCTTACATATTTCTTATCATTGCTTTTCTTAAATCTACTCTAAGATCATGACTTATGGCGATAATGTATTGAGGTCATTGATTGGAAACAACAAAATGTGCAAGGAATGCATTTATTGGCATATTAGAGAGTTGTCTTTAGATGTTAGCATCAATAAGTTCATCCAAGATTATGCCTTTGACAGCCACTCAACTCCAAGCATTAACTTAATTGATCTCACTCTCACAGACACACGTGCCCTATCTATTTGACGTAGGTGCCTTGTTAGTATTATGGTGTTAACTCTTCTTATAAATTGATGGTCAATTACTCAATCCTAAGCCAAAAATTTGTAGAAAAGCTTTTCTTTCCAACCACGAGAATATAATTTTCTTTCTTGATAAATGCCACAAGGGTGGAATTGCCATCAGGCCAAACTACCATTGCCCTTGAGATACATCACTTGTTTGTAATAAATAATTATATTAGCAACTTGAATAACCATATATTATTTGAGATGGAGAAAATTTAATATTTGAGGGTAAGAAAAAATACCAATTGACATTTTTTGATTCATTAGTCATTATCATTATAGACAGTACTAAGAAAGATGGAGTGACATAGTGGATGCAGGAAGCAATTGATGACGTTCTTGTTTGTTCCATGTAGTCAAACACACACACACACACACACATATATAGTACTTCCTAGACTTGCTTTACATACCACCAAAGCTGCTTCAAATCCTCGTCATGAGGACTAAATGTTGTGTGGTAAAATGCGGATAGTGCTTCTTTGAAGTCCATACTTGTAGAGTTTGTGTTATTTCTTATTTCACCTTTTCATTTTTAGCAAAGTTCATCTAGGCTTTCAAAATGAGCAGACTCAATTATCTTGAAATTAGCAGGATTTTTTTTTTTTTTATGGTAATGATTTAGAGGAGGAAGTGAGTTTTATAGATCTTGAAATTTTTTTTCTTTGAACTACATGATTTGTTCTTTGGGGTTTTGTTTTCAAAAAAACTTCCTCCATTCTTGATTTTCCCTTTCTTCTTCTAAGTTTTTCAAGGACAGTCCTAGATGACCTGTAAAATGTCATTATAGTTAAGCATACATATGAGGATTTTGTGTTGTTAACTGTCTTAGACCTTCTTGTCCAATATAATGTCTTAGATAGATGTTTGTAGCTTTTTGATCCACTGCATGTTTGGCTAACTTTTCGCCTTGGTTGAACTCTTCTCAATTAGAGGTTCAAATGTCAAGATGATGCTACTTTATACTATCCTATGGGGTACCATATATTTCTAAGATATTTTCGCTTCATATTTAGGTATAACATCCATTTCCAGTAGTTAAATCAAGAAAAGCTCTACCACAATATTGGTTGATTTTTTTGCTTTATATTTCATTATAAACATGTTAACGGGCATGCAAATTGCATCATTTATGACTAAAATTCCTTTTACGTAGACTCAGATATTACAAACTTTTTTCTTTTCTTTTTTAATTCAATTGCAATATAATTTTGCTAGGAGTTAGTCCCTTTATGTGAAGAATTGCAATATAATTTTGCAGGTTTGTCTCTCACTCTTTGTCCCTTAGGCTTTTGGACCCTGAGTGTTTCATGCTTTTGAATTTTCTATTTGCAGGTTATGCAATGGAAATCTGCTTATTTATTACGTGCTAAAATTGTCTTATTTTGCTAGTGAAGTCATTTTAAAGCACTGATGTCTTTGACTTAAGATGCCAATTGATTTCGATAAAGAAACAACCATGGATGTTGGAATTAAAATCTAAAATGTCCATTTAGAATTGGAAGTAATACAATGAGAACTAAGTACCACTAGTGAAGATTGCTGTTGAAAGGAGGAATACAATTGAAATTGTTATGCCATAGTAGAGAATTTGATTTTCAATTTTGATAAGTTTTATTTCTTGATTATTCTTATTAGCTAAAATTTTCAATTACGAACAATGGAAAGGCTAAAACTGTTCTGCCTACAATATACAAAAGCTCCTTAATGATTGATGAAATCTTCCATTGAAATTCCCAAGTTGGATGAATTGTCTGATGGTTCAGTTGGGAATTCTCCTACTCCATCAAGGGCATCTAAATTTGCTACCAGAAAATTTATGGCTGTTGATTCTATTCTGTAAGTAAAGTGATACATGAATCTCTCTCTCTCTCTCTCTCTCTCTCTCTCTCTCTCTATTTGTGTCTTTGTCTGACTGTCTTTTTCTCGTTCACAGTTATGGTAGATAACTTGAGGAATTTGTTGAGCTTCGGACTGAAACCGAGTAGTAGTTCCCAAGTAGAGCCATACTTGACTCATGTTTACAGTGGGACTTACCATTGGAAAGGAGAAATAATTTTGTATTTATAGGAATTGGAAAAAATAGAATGAGTCATCTATAGTTTTTGTTGTAGTTAGATTCTGATTTTTGTCAATTGATAGCTAATTATGATTTTAGGCCAGTTGAATATAAAACTACCCTGATTTTAGTCAATTGATAACTAATGTAGTTATAGTCTATCATGACATAATCTTTGTGTGAGAATTGTATTTCAAATGTATGCTATAATGTAATGTGACCTATCAAGCTTCTAGAGCTATAAAAGTTGAAGCAACTTCATAAACATGCTCTAAAATTTTGTATCATGCAGCTTCTAATGAATGCCTGTTAAGAGCATTTGCTTCAATGTTAAAGTCTGCAAATATGTAGTGTCAAGAAGACTTGAGGTTGCCTCAAGATATGAAGGATGAAGCTCCAAAAGATTCACTTAAGAGACTATTTGCTGTTTTCAATAAGTTATTGAAGGAATCTAAGTTAAAGGCTGTGATGAATATAAATCTACTCTAATATTACAAACACTAATGTTGGAGACTTAAAAATAGAATTTGGAGAGCAATTGTGTCAAGGGTGAGCTTTCTTTAGGAGTTGAACCTATTCCAGATGCTACTGGCTCAAAGTGCTTGTAGCATGTCCCTTTCCATTCGTTGTGTGTAGTCTTCGTTAATCACTTTTTCTGTGGGAGGAACATGAGTGACTGGTAGCTTGATTAACTGGTACTTTTAGGAGGAACAAATCTTCTTTAAGAGCAAGAAAAGTCGATGCTTCTTTTGCTGGTTCTACACTTTTCACCTTCTCTTGAACCAAATATGTATATTGCTGATCCTATTAAGCTTGGAATATTTTGTTTCTTTTCCACGTTTATTAAGGCCTCTAGTATTGTGTGACAGGGTTGGCATTAGACCTTGTGCATTATCATCAGGTGCTTCTGCAGTAGTAGTTGTTTCCATTTGCTTCATGATTGGCTTATCTTCTTCAATAACTATGGCATGTGCTTAATCTTGTAATGGTTGCTCCATTGTTACCTCCATTTGGCTTTATGGTTTCATCATTAAGCTTTTCCCTTTTGAGTGAATCATGTGTAATCTCGACATCTGTCTTGCTCTTCTTTTCTATGGATGTTTTTTTTTGTAAAATTTATGATTCTGACTTGTTTCAGTTTCATGTTTTCTTTCATTAATTTAAGAGACTTGTAAAGTTGTAATTTACAACTATTTTATGTTGGCTTTAATTCTGTGCCAAATTTGATTGTAATTATGTTCAATCTTATGTACCCTGTATTATATGTGGGATTTCATTGTAAGGGTTGTGTGTGAGAGAAAGTGTGTGAAAACTCAAGGCAATTGAAGACTAAAGCTGTTCTCGCAAGTAGCTCGCGAGTAAGCTTCCCGCAAAGTGAAGCATGTGCCCTGTACATGACTGGAATGCGAAGAGTCAAGACAGGTTGGTGACAGCTGGTTTTTACGAGTGTCTTGCGGGTAAGGCCTTCCCGCGAGATACCCGCGAAACATTTTGTTTTGCTAAACTGTCATTTTTGATACACACTATCTATACCCACACTATATATACCAACATTACCCACAGATGTTGAGGAGTGCTTCTGAGAGAAAACCCTAGCCACAAACCTTGAGAGTTAGAGATTGTTATACCCATAATTCTCTACATAATTCATTGTGGATTTTCCTCAACTCCTACCTCTCCATTTCCATACACTTGAGAGGTTGAAAGCCCAAACACTTACCACACCCTTTCAGAGTGTCAAGTGAGGTTTTGGTTTTGCTGGGTAGCATGGAAGAAGCCAGGCTTTAGCGGATGCAGTCGGGCATATTGCGGGATCCAGAGAGCTAGACAAGACATGGTTCCTAGAAGCCTTGTTGGAGTAGGAGCTTGGAGGCCTTAGGTGCATTTGGTAGATTAGGCTTGGAAGGTCTCTTTCTACTCGTTTATCCCAACTGATTGTCTAGTAGATCGATTATCGCTTGGGGGGTGGCGGAGAGGTTTTACATCGAGTACTTCGGTTTCGTCTTCGATAACACATCGGCGTGTTATCTTATGTTTGCATTCTTTTTCCCTACTCTTTTACCTTTTAGTTTACTGCTGTGTTTTATTGATTATGGGTTAGAGTAGTGTATTTGTTTATCCGCTCGCATTTACTCTATTCCGCACTTAGTATAAGTTAGAGTAAAATCTATCTTGCCGTAATATTTAATTTGAGGGTCTAAACAGCTCTTGTAGTTTTAACACATTTTCAAGCTTTCAATTGGTATCAAAGCGGGTACACTTGTTTGGTTTCAATACCTATGTGTGTTCCTTGACCCCTCTGTGATGGACTGATCACAATCGCTTAATGCTCCACCATTCTTTGATGGGAGCAACTATGCTGAACGGTTTTTAGACCCCTTTAACCACAATTAGATTAACCTAGAGAATTAGCCAAGTGATTAACTTAGTCAAATTATGCAATTCTAGGTTATCACAATCACACAATCATATCAAAAATATATAAAGCAATGGAAAAATAAATAACACAAGATATGATGACCCAGGAAACCACACGATAAAAACCTGGGGAGGATTTGACCTAGCTATCCTCAAGGTAAACCTGAATCCACTATGAAAGAATCGAGGTTCATACAAAAGGACTTACAAGCTCCCCGCTTGACTTCCTAATGCTACCCACCAGTAGAACTTACTGACATGACCACGTGCAAGCTCCGAATCCACGGACTCCTTCTTTCTTGGATTCTCCAATCAGCTACAAGCACCCACGCTTGTTATTCTTTAAGCTCCAATGGCAGCAACTTTGTTGATCATCAAGATGTTGAAGTTATCTCTACCTTGAAAACCCTAAATTTATGTGAAGGAAAGCTCCTCAAGGATCTCACAAGAGATTCACATAAACTGCAAATATGAGCAACAAAGACTTAGAAAGGTTTGGGTACAAAACCCTAAAAATAAAAAGGAGGCACATGAGGCACTCTTATCTCTCTCTTCAAAAGTCTCAAAAACGTTCTAGGGTTTCCCTTATATATAGGAGTGTTTTACTTGAACCCTAAGACGTTTAAGTAGAGTTTGGGCTGAGTTGGAATTCTGCAGAAAACGCAATCTGGCCGACTTTCGATCGATTGAGTTTAACTTTCGATCGATCGAGCCAGGCCGAAATGCACCAATACATCTGCAGCTTCTCGATTCCAACTTTACAATAATTAATCAACTTTGAGCAAGCCTAAACAAGACTAACATATTGTTTTGATCATGGATTGCCAACATTACACATTAGAGTTCTAAATACATAAAATCCTAAATCTTTAGAACCTAACGTATGCATTTTGGAAAGTTCTTCTGAGGGCATTCCTGTGTGCTATAGATGAGTCAGTATGGGATTCTGTCGAGAATGGGTATGTAAAACTCACGACACCTAAGTCCCAATGGGACAAGGCAGCTCTTGCTTTGGCTAATGCAAACAGTAAGGCTATTAACGCTATATTCTGCGGTGTGTCTACTGATGAATTTCACAGGATATCGCATGTGGAGACAGCTAAGGAAGCTTGAAAGATTCTTGAGCTACCTATGAGGGTACCAAGAAAGTCAAGGACACGAAGCTCCAAATGCTTACCACCAGATTTGAAGAGCTCAAGATGGGAGACAATGAGTCCTTTGATTCATTCTATAGGAAGCTCAATGAAATCGTAATTGCTAAGCTCAATCTCGGAGAGAAGATTGAGGATACTAAGGTGGTGAGAAAGATTTTGAGGTCCTTACTGGAGAGCTTTCGTGCGAAGGTCACAACTATAGAAGAAAGTAAAGATTTGGATGAGATCAAAATCCAAGAACTCATTGGATCTCCAAACATATGAGCTAGGACTGCCTTCTCACAAGACGAGCAAATCTCTTGCTCTTAACACCATCACCGAAAGAATGGATGACTCCTCCGAAGAAGATGATGTGGAGAAGGAGGTAGCATTCCTTGCAAAGAACTTCTGAAAATTTCTAAAGATGAAGAACAGTGGGAAACTGTTCATCAAAGGGAAGTTTTCATCCTCTAAAGGTGATAGGAAGGAATTCAAGAAAAGAGATGGGAAGGACTCTCAATCCCCTCATGGAATCGTGTGCTACAAATAGAACAGTCATGGACATCTCAAGAAGGAGTGTCCCAACTATTTGAGAGGGAAGGGTAAAGTGTTTGCCACTACCTTTAGTGATTCTGACAGCTTAAATTCAGACACTGAAGGAGAATGTGACAGTGAAGGAAATTATAGGGCCTTTACGGCTATTGCCTCTGTTGATTCAAAGGATGATTAGAGCAATTTGGTTGATGAACTTGGTAATCTTTTTGAGGATGAGGAAATTGAAGAATCGAAAGATGAAGACATGTGCCAAAATGAAGGAGAGAACAACCTACAAAAGCATATGATTCTTTGTTGGAAGATTGTGCAAATATGCCAGAGTTGCTAACCTTGTTATGAAAAAGATGAAAAAGGTTGAAGAAGAGCATAGGTGTATACTTGTGCAACACAAGGAAGCAAAGTGTGAAGTAGAAAGGCTCAAGGGAGAGTTGGTTGAAACTTACTCTAAGATCAAGTTTCTTGAACTTGAAATTATTCAAGCAAATGTCAAGGTTGAGTGCATCTCCACCAAGAAACTTCACAATGTGCTGTCCTCTCAAAAATCTTCACATGATAAGACCGGTTTGGGCTAAACCGGAGAAGGAAGTTCTAGCAGCGAACCCAAGAAGGAAGTAAGGTTCGTATCAGCCAAGAATGAAGAAAAACTAAAAGAAGTGAAGCCTAATATTGAGACCCCTACTGCTATAAAAAGAACCATTGGTGCAAAACCAAAGGAAAAAGGGAAGTCATTATCCAAAAATCAAAGGGGACCTCAAGTAAAGCACTTGTGTCATCATTATGGCGTACAAGGACACACAAGGCCGAATTGTTTCAAGCTTCATGCACTCAAGAAGGCTGACTCTATGCATGGCCAAGAAAGTTCAAAGAGAAGACCAAAGGGAGCACAAGCTAAGGGAGATAGTGAAGGACATCTCATTGGAGACGTTATGGAAATGTTGAAGAACATATCACTATGCCTTGCTAGCTTCACTCCGAGGTTTGAAAGTCATGTTGGTCGTACCCCTCCATCAAAGGCTCTCACCTAAAACACTCATAAAGTGTGGGTGAAGAAGGGTACTTATGCATGATCATTTCCTATGTCCATGCATTAATACTTCCAATGCTTAGGGTCATAGGTTCATGCATCGTGACATGCATAATTCAATTTATGTCATTGCTTCCAGTTTATAGCATGTTTCTTTTTCAAGTTTTGTTTTGTACTTGTTGATTTGTTGATCTTACTTTACTTGTTCTATTTTTTAGTGTGTTCAAAAAATTCAAAAACCCATAAAAATTGAAAAATCCCCAAAAAGTTTGATCGCTTGTGTTGTGTATATCACATGTGAGTTTGGCCTAGTACCTTCGTACTAATGGCGTAGTGCATTTACGAGCTTAAGCTTGTTTTGTATGCACATATATTTGTGTGGGAAAAATCTTGAAAACTATGTGTGATTATTGTAAATCGATTTTCAAACTTGTCATGAATGATTGGTCAATAGTCTTGATGGTATTGATACTTGCATAAACTTATGCCTATATCTCTTCCTACCTTTATTTTTATGTTTTTGCTTAAAAGAGCTCAACAAATGTAAATCTCAAAATGAAAAGAGATAATGAGTTGCAAAAGTCGTCGCACATACTAGTATTTGATTAGGAAAAAGGGAAAGTGACTTTTCAATTGAAATGTATGGTGCTCAAAAAGCCAAAGGCTTATTCTTAATATTGGAATATCAAAAATTTCAAGCACCGACCTCAAAATAAGATGTATTGTTCAAAAAATGATCAAATGTTATGATTTGTATAGATGCTAAATGAAAAGCTTCTAAGAGTTATAATCATTTTCTTGTGGGAGGTCATATATGTTCATTTCTATAATTGAGATAAACCACTTGACTTAGTACAAGTTGTGTATGACTTGATTGAATTGATCACTAAAGCTTCACTCTGGTCCAGTTTCTAAGAGTTGTAATCATTTTCTTGTGGGAGGTCATGTATGTTCATTTCTATAATTGAGATAAACCACTTGACTTGGTACCAGTTGTGTATGACTTGATTGAATTGATCATCGAAGCTTCACTTTGGTCTAAGGACTATTCCACATTTGATACTCACCCACAACACACAAGATTTAGTTCAATTAATGCTTATTTCATTTGTGTGATTGTACATGCTCCAATGTGATGTGTATGCTCAATTGCTTGCCGATCAAATCCAAAAAGATTTTTAAGTATTTTATTTGTTTTTGAAAGTGTTTTTAGACTTTCGTGCTTTAAGTTTTTGTTCAAAATGCATTTTTGTGTTGTTCTTCAAAAACTTGTTCAGAGGCATTTTCATGAGAAGATCGCAACTAAGAGCATCCGGCGAAAAGAGGTTAAGGGAAAATTGGAAATCTCAAAATTAGAGTATAAAGGGGGGTCTATTAGAAAGGGAAAACTCAAGAAATTCGGTTTATTGCTGTTGTTATCCAAAATATATTTTTCTAATAAAGGGGGGTCTATTATGGGTTTAGGAAATTCTTTCAAATTTATTATTTCTGCAATATTCTATTCATTTATATCTGTGGAATTGTCCTATTTAATTTCTTGTTTAACCAATTTTGCTTCTATCAATAAGTTTTGTAGAGTTACAGGTTTTATATCTTCTTTATCTTGTTTCTTTCTTGTCTTTTCTTTCTAAGCTTTTTCTTTCTTTCGACATTTCGTAACATGGTGTCCATAACTCCTACACCTAATACAAGCAATAGGTATATCTATAGAATCATTTAATTTTAGTAAATAATCTTTTTTATCTTTTAGGTGATTAGGTAGATTTTCTATCAGTTTCATTACTATGTCTTTTTGTTTCCTTTTTCTTTTATTGACATTAAGTGGGTTGGTTGATTTTAGTTCTTTATTTTTCATTACTCGGTCTATCTCTTTCTGTTTGACATCAAACATTTCCATTAATTCAATTATTACTTCTTTCTTAAATTCTAATTTACTGATTTGTTTAACAATGTTATTTTGTTTACCACATTGTTTTTTAGTATGTACATATTCTTTACATTTATGACAAATAATATTGTGAGAGACCACACCCCCGGCCCCCTTTTTTTATAGGAATGTTGGGCCGAACCCACGTGAATAGGTGGAGTCGTGTTATTGCCTCTCAAATGGAGGTTCGACTAGTTTTATTTACCCCTTTAGATTAAGGGTCTAACAATGGAGTCGCCACTTATTTAATTATTGGAAAAATAAGAAAACCATAATTAAAAAAATTCCTCATTTTATTAATTTGAAATTTACATTGACCATAGGAAAATTACATGGCTTTGGTCCTAGATACAGTCTAAGATAAAGTACATGGCTCTGTTTCCTAGTTACAATCTAAAAATCGAAAATTACATGGATAAGCACTTGATCTACTAACCCTTGATCTAAGTTCGGAGGCTATGTTACAAAGTGGGAAGGTGTTAGGCACCCACCTTGCCCGGTGAAACCGGTCTTCTAGACTATGGTGGCCAACAATCATATCATATCATCCAATATGTCAATCAATTTACATGTTGAATTTAATGTGTGTGCATGTGATAAACCCTAATTTAATTTATTAATCATTTCATTTGGATTGAAAAATAAATTCTAGTGAATGTGTGTGGATGGTGATAACCTAGATTCAAAGATTTGAAAGAATTGTTAGACAAACATGTTTTTCATATTTTTGATGTGGATTTAAGATTAAATCTAGTGATATGCATGAATATGTGATGAACAACCAAGAACATGTGAAGAACATATAAGAACAATTACGAACATTCAAAGATATTCGAGGGAATTTAAATAGTTACTATCATGCTTTAATCTTAAACTCTCATCATGGCAACATAAAAAACAAGTTAAGGAAAGGGATTATACCTTCATGCAAGATCCATACGGTGGAGGAGGAGATTCTTGGTGGAGGTCCCAAGGGTGGAGGAAAGAAGAAGAACTAGGAGAGGGAGAGTGAGTCTCACTCAATACCTTGAGTCTCAGGAAGACCAAGATATGACAAAACTACTCTACTTCACTAGAACTCAAGAGAGGAGAAGAGAGGGGGTTTTTTTTTGTGTCTTGGAATGAAGGAAAGGGAGGGTTTATATAGTAGTAGTGGAGGGAATATGAATGGAAGGCCATTTAATGAGGGTTGACAAGGATTATGAACCTAGACCTCATTTTAGCCTTGGGGAAAATCTTGTGCATTAAATGGAGAGATTAGTGGGAGTGGGGAGCAAGCCAAAATTCGGTTTTTCCATAGCTGCTGTAACAGCTTGTAGAGTCAACTTCGAAAAATCATATCTAACCCAATTCTGATCGGAATTGTCTCGTTCTTGTACTCAAATTGAAGCCCCGGATGTCTAGTTTCTGGGAAAATTAACCTCATTCACAGATTCAAAATATTCTGAGATATATTGATGAAATGGTGAGCAGAGGTCATTTGTTAGAAAATGGTTTCAGCACAATTAACATTAATAGGTCCCAAATTAGCTCCCAATTAACATTAAATGGCTCCAATCACTCCCATTTCAGAATTAATTGGTTCCAAATTTACTCTAATTAAAAGATAATTACACAAATTACTCATTGAATAATTAATGTTTAACTATCTAATTAATTAGGTGTATGCAACCTCACCATAAAATGTAGTCCTAACCAATTAAATTATGACACATCATTGATCTCAAATTGATCACTCCTATAACCAATTGAAATCAATTGTTCATAATCATATATAGTTGGACTCAATTTGCGATAGTACATCTTAGCCATTAAATCTTAATTTGATGATAACTTTCAATCTGGTGGTCCGATTAGGGCTTATGACCAGTCAATTTGATCGTTACAATATCAAGATCATTTTGGTGAAATGAGTCCAAGGATCTAATGGCTAGAATCAAGATGTATATTTTCAAGGCAAAATTACCCTTTTACCCTCCATGCGTGGTTAAATACGGGTTGCAAAATGGGGTGTCAACAAATATGTCTAGTGTGTCTGTCAGTTTTCTCATTATCTGATGACTCAGTAGTATTTAAAACTGCTATATCTCTTTTTCTGTCTATATCTAAAGGTGAATTTAAAATTTCTATTTTTTTAGTTAATTCTGCCAAACTATTATTTTGAGTATATATTATGGATCTTTCAACTGATTTTAGTCTTTCATCAATTTTTTCTTTTAAACTATCATTATTATCAATTTTCCATCCCTTGTTGACTACTTTTGCTTTTACTACGTTATCACTATTTTCCTTTTCTTCAATATTATTAGTTTACCTTCCTTTGTTGACTATTTCTTTAGCTTTTGTTCTTTCTTGTTCTATTTCTTCTTCTACTTCTAGCTTCCTACGTACTATTTTTTCAAACATCTCTTTTGCTTTGTCTTCATCATTCTTTATGTCTAGTTGTTTGTCTTGTACTATAGCATTATGACTACCTTTCTTTTCCATCTTCTTACAGTAAAAGTTTTACTATTTATGAACAGTACTCTGTCTGAGAATTTGTCAAGAAACTCATGCTAGTGAACAGTAGTGAGTTAAAAATCTGTCTGTATTTTTCTAGACTGTATTTCGCATGTTGGTGAATAGTGATCTGTCGCCAGTGAATAGTGATCTGTCGTCATTGTCTGTCCGGAGCATTCTGTCTGTGTATCAATCTATATCCGCGTAGTTATCATAATCTAGCGGATCGAAGTTGTCCTCATACTGCTCATGCTCATGGAACACTCCATAATTATTACATAGAACTCAGTATGAAATAGGAAGGTAAATAGGAACACGATCCTTTGTTGTCATTAGTCTGGGATCCTTAGCAATCTTTCTTTTTCCCAAAAGCCTTCTTGCTGAAGGTCTTGGACCATACACGGCTATCCTGTTGGTGTAGCCATATAGGTGGAAGCCTCTATCTAATTCTTTCTATACTTCATAAATCTTGTTACTCATGAAATTAGACCATTCTTGAGCCAGAGCACTTGGATCATCAAACGATAAATAAGTATCTCCTATATACCAATTATATTCAGGGATACAACCCCAATCATGGATAAGGACCAAAATGTGTGCTGGCTGAGCTTCCATATAATAGCTGATGTCCTAAGCTAGAAAAGTACTCCAAATTACCATCTTCATATAATTAAGTCCTCCAATCTGTGCAGCTGCTTCTTGGATGACATTGGGGAATAAACTAATCTAAATTGCAAAAGTTATGATTAATTTGCTAATACACCCTGCTTCTAGCATTTCAAATAACCATAGAGGATCGCGGATTACTGGATCCTCTGTCTCTGTGTTGATAAGTAATCTCAGATAGGGATTGTATCTGTCTCCTGTTCCTTCATAAACTCTGTCTGTATCTCAAAGCTCTCATACCATATAGCTTTATGAGATAGCCATGTATCGTCTGTCATGTCTTCTGTTCTGATAAATGCTGTGAAGACTAATACGTTAAAAAGATACATCCATCTGTCATAAGAACTAGTAATGGCTCTATGAGTTAGTATATTTTGTTGGATTTCAGTGGGTAAAGTTCTAATAGGAAGTCTAATTTTTTGTTGAATCTTAGGGTGGAGCTTTGAAAAGCTTGATCCCATAAGATAACTTTTTAGAGACTATGATTTTGTCTTTGTGGAGCTTGAATCTCCATCCTCCTTGCCAGGGAGTTGACAACCGAGTGCTTCAATAAATGCACCAGTGCTAACAAGATGCAATTCCAAAGCCTGAATGGTCTTTTGGAATAAGGGTTTTTATCTAAGGGTGAAGGCTGCTTGTAAATTATCAAGAAGTAGTTTAATATGAAGAGGAAGGTTTGTGAATTCTCCGTCCTGAAACAAGAGATCAGTGCATAGCACTTTTTGCAGAATTACACTTTTTTCACCTCATGAATACATTGCTTCTGCTAGCAACATATCTTGAAGGGATATTGTCTATATTGAGACTCCTTCATGCCTATTCTAAATTTTTACTAAAGGCTTTCAGATTCCTTTGGGTTGCACCACTAGTGCCTTGCCCTTTCCTTTCATGTCTGCCTGTGAGGATCTTTTATTCATAGTGGTCTGCAATTAGGTTTTGGGAAAAGGATTATGTCTTGAAATATTATTTTGAATATAAATATTTTCATGCAAAGCTTCTTTCAAATTCATTTTTAAAATCCTTTTACCAATATTTACTATGTGAAATTTCTTTAAAATGTTTTATAAGAAAATCATTTTTAAAATTTAAAGTATATATAAAGAAAGAAACTTTTCTCTGTACACCTTTATGCCCTTACTCAGTAGTGGTATAAAAGTAGTCATGATGAAGTCTTTCAATGTTAAAGGGGCTGGAATTCAAAAACTTTACAAAATCTGGCATGATTCAATCCATTTTGTATGTGTTACTATATAGGTCCGTTTAGATACAGCTTATTTTGCTGAAAACTGAAAACATTGTAGAAAAATAATTTTTAAATGTGTGAATAGTTCCGTGGGACCTATTTTTAACATTTTTTTTTTTAATAGAGTGGTTGTGGGTCTCGTGAATAGTGCATGAATAATGCTCAACAGTGCACTTTGTTGGGTAAAAGTTGAAACGCCTGCCAAAAAAAAAAAAAATGCAAACCCCTGGATCCAAACACATACTATATCTCATTTTGCGAAAATATGTGAAATAATGCTTCTCCATAAAGTCTTTTATCAATTACTGTAATAGTCTGGGGAAAATCTGTCAAGGACTCTGTTAAGGAATTAAATCTGTCTTTACTCAAGAAATTACCACAATTAATATTTTCTTTAATGATTAGTAAAAAAGAATCTGTCAGAACTTCTTTGATCAAAACATTTGTTATATGAATAATTGAGATTACTGCAAAGGGTGCAAGAATGTCATCTATTATAATTTTCTTTGGTACATTTGTCAAAATTTCAGTTCACTCAATCCAATCATATTGACTTGTAAGCATAGTTCTATCTTTTGTACTGAATTCTTTTTCATAAGGTGTTTGGACTATATGCTGGTGCTTTTGTAAAAAGGTAATGAGAAAAGAAATCTTTGTTTCTGTATCAGAAGAAATCTCTGTCTCTATATCTTGTTTAGACTTTTTCATGTCATCATCTGTTAATTGGTCATCACGTGATTTTGCTGTCAAATGTCCCTTATAGATTCTTTTTTTTATTGATATCTTTTAAGATAGTGACTTTGTTGAGAAAATGAATTTCTTTCCAAATTAGGGGTGAGGTGAGTCCAAAGACTAGCACATTAATTTTAATTTCTTCATTTGTCATTACAAAGAAGTAAAGTAGATTCATAAAAGAATTTCTTAAAATGCTTTTGGATGAAAGGCCAAAAACAGTTTCAAACATATTCTATCATGAACATTGGATAATTTATTAATTAGCAATTTTTCTCCATTGACTTGAGTTAATCTTTCACATGATTTTTTATAATACTTTAAAGGTATTAGTCCTTCTTGTATATAGTTCATATCAACATCTTAGTCTATTAAAGTAATTTCAGCCAAAGAGAATTCTTTATTAATTTCTAAAGTGATTTTTGTATGACATTTTTGAAAAACTACTCTGTCAGTCAAACTCAAGAAATTCTGTTTATTGCTGTTGTTATCCAAAATATCTTTTTCTAATAAAGGGGGGAGGGGTCTATTATGGGTTTAGGAAATTCTTTCAAATTTATTATTTTTGCAGTATTCTGTTCATATATATCTGTGGAATTGTCCTCTTTAATTTCTTGTTTAACCAATTTTTCTTCTGTCATTAAGTTCTGTAGAGTAACAGGTTTTATATCTTCTTTATCTTGTTTCTTTCTTGTCTTTTCTTTCTTAGCTTTTTCTTTCTTTTGACATTTCATAACATGGTGTCCATAATTTCTACGCTTAATACAAGCAATAGGTATATCTATAGAATCTTTTAATTTTAGTAAATAATCTATTTTATCTTTTAGGTGATTAGGTAGATTTTCTATTAGTTTCATTACTATGTCTTTTTGTTTCCTTTTTCTTTTATTGACTTTAAGTGGATTGGTTGATTTTAGTTCTTTATTTTTCATTACTCGGTCTATCTCTTTTTGTTTGACGTCAAACATTTCCATTAATTTAATTATTACTTCTTTCTTAAATTCTAATTTACTGATTTGTTTAACAATTTTATTATGTTTACCACATTGTTTTTTAGTATGTACATATTCTTTACAATTATGACAAATAATATGTCTAGTGTGTCTGTCAGTTTTCTCATTATCTGATGACTCAGTAGTATTTAAAACTGCTATATCTCTTTTTCTATCAATATCTAAAGGTGAATTTAAAATATCTATCTTTTTAGTAAATTCTGCCAAACTATTATTTTGAGTATATATTATGGATCTTTCAACTGATTTTAGTCTTTCATCAATTTTTCTCTTTTAAACTATCATTATTATCAATTTTCCATCCCTTGTTGACTACTTTTGCTTTTACTACGTTATCACTATTTTCCTTTTCTTCAATATTATTAGTTTACCTTCCTTTGTTGACTATTTCTTTAGCTTTTGTTCTTTCTTGTTCTATTTCTTCTTCTACTTCTAGCTTCCTACGTACTATTTTTTCAAACATCTCTTTTGCGTTGTCTTCATCATTCTTTATGTCTAGTTGTTTGTCTTGTACTATAGCATTATGACTACCTTTCTTTTCCATCTTCTTACAGTAAAAGTTTTACTATTTATGAACAGTACTCTGTCTGAGAATCTGTCAAGAAATTCATGCTAGTGAACAGTAGTGAGTTAAAAATCTGTCTATATTTTCCTGGACTGTATTTCGCATGTTGGTGAATAGTGATCTGTCGCCAGTGAATAGTGATATGTCGTCATTGTCTGTCCGGAGCATTCTGTCTGTGTATCAATCTATATCCGCGTAGTTATCATAATCTAGCGGATCGAAGTTGTCCTCATACTGCTCATGCTCATGGAACACTCCATAATTATTACATAGAACTCAGTATGAAATAGGAAGGTAAATAGGAACACGATCCTTTGTTGTCATTAGTCTGGGATCCTTAGCAATCTTTCTTTTTCCCAAAAGCCTTCTTGCTGAAGGTCTTGGACCATACACGGCTATCCTGTTGGTGTAGCCATATAGGTGGAAGCCTCTATCTAATTCTTTCTATACTTCATAAATCTTGTTACTCATGAAATTAGACCATTCTTGAGCCAGAGCACTTGGATCATCAAACGATAAATAAGTATCTCCTATATACCAATTATATTCAGGGATACAACCCCAATCATGGATAAGGACCAAAATGTGTGCTGGCTGAGCTTCCATATAATAGCTGATGTCCTAAGCTGGAAAAGTACTCCAAATTACCATCTTCATATAATTAAGTCCTCCAATCTGTGCGGCTGCTTCTTGGATGACATTGGGGAATAAACTAATATGAATTGCAAAAGTTATGATTAATTTGCTAATACACCCTGCTTCTAGCATTTCAGATAACCATAGAGGATCGCGGATTACTGGATCCTCTGTCTCTGTGTTGATAAGTAATCTCAGATAGGGATTGTATCTGTCTCCTGTTCCTTCATAAACTCTGTCTGTATCTCAAAGCTCTCATACCATATAGCTTTATGAGATAGCCATGTATCGTCTGTCATGTCTTCTGTTCTGATAAATGCTGTGAAGACTAATACTTTAAAAAGATACATCCATCTGTCATAAGAACTAGTAATGGCTCTATAAGTTAGTATATTCTATCGGATTTCAGGGGGTAAAGTTCTAATGGCAAGTCTCATTTTTTGTTGAATCTTAGGGTGGAGCTTTGAAAAGCTTGTTCCCATAAGATAGCTTTTTAAAGACTGTGATTCTGTCTTTTTACTTGAATCTCCATCCTCCTTGCCAGGGAGTTGACAACCGAGTGCTTCAATAAATGCACCGGTGCTAAGAAGATGCAATTCCAAAGCCTGAAGGGTCTTTTGGAATAAGGGTTTCTGTCTGAGGGTGAAGGCTGCCTGTAAATTATCAAGAAGTAGTTTAATATGAAGAGGAAGGTCTGTGAATTCTCCATCCTGAAACATGAGACCAGTGCAAAGCACTTTTTGTGGAATTACAACTTTTTACCACATGAATACATTGCCTTTGCTAGCAACGTATCCTGAAGGGATATTGTCTCTATCGAGATGCCTTCATGCCTATCCGAAATTTTTACTGAAGGCTTTCGAATTCCTTTGGGTTGCACCACTAGTTCCTTGCCCTTTCCTTTCATGTCTGCCTGAGAGGATCTTTTATTCATAGTGGTCTGCAATTGGGTTTTGGGAAAAGGATTATGTCTTGAAATATTATTTTGAAAATAAACATTTTCATGCAAAGCTTCTTTCCAATTCATTTTTAAAATCCTTTTACCAATGTCCTTCTGTGAAATTTCTTTAAAATGTTTTATAAGAAAATCATTTTTAAAATTTAAAGTATATATAAGGAAATAAACTTTTCTCTGTACACCTTTGTGCCTTCACTCAGTAGTGGTATAAGAGTAGTCATGATGAAGTCTTTCAATGTTAAAGGGGCTAGAATTCAAAAACTTTACAAAATTGCCATAATTCTATCCGTTTTGTATGTGTTACTATGTGGGTGCCGTTTTGATACAACTTATTTTGCTGAAAACTGAAAACACTATAGCAAAATAATTTTTAAATATGTGAATAGTACCGTGGGACCCATTTTTAATATATTTTTTTCTTAATAAAATGGTTATGGGTCCCGTGAACAGTGCATGAACAGTACATGAACAGTGCACGAACAGTGCTCAACAATGCACTTCGTCAGGTAAAAGCTGAAACGCTTGCCAAAAAAAAAAAAAGTGCAAAACGCCAGATCCAAACACATACTATATCTCATTCTACGAAAATATGTGAAATAATGCTTCTCCATAAAGTCTTTTATCAACTACTGTAATAGTCTAGGGAAAATCTGTCAAGGACTCCTTTAAGGAATTAAATTTGTTTTTACTCAAGAAATTACCACAATTAATATTTTCTTTAATGATTAGTAAAAAAGAATCTGTCAAAACTTCTTTTATCAAAACATCTGTTATATGAATATTTGAGATTACTACAAAGGGTGCAAGAATGTCATCTATTATAATTTTGTTTGGTACATCTGTCAAATTGTCAGTTCACTCAGTCCAATCATATTGACTTGTAAGCATAGTTTTATCTTTTGTACTGAATTTTTTTTCATAAGGTGTTTGGACTATATGCTAGTGCTTATGCAAAAAGGTAATGAGAAAAGAAATCTTTGTTTCTGTATCAGAAGAAATCTTTGTCCCTATATCTTGTTTAGACTTTTTCATGTCATCATCTGTTAAGTGGTCATCAAGTGATTTTGCTGTCAAATGTCCCTTATAGATTCTTTTTTTGTTGATATCTTTTAAGATAGTGACTTTGTTGAGAAAATGAATTTCTTTCCAAATTAGGGGCGAGGTGAGTCCAAAGACTAGCACATTAATTTTAATTTCTTCATTTGTCATTACAAGGGTGTAAAGTAGATTCATAAAGGAATTTCTTAAAATGTTTTTGGAACTGCTATATCTGATGACTCAGTAGTATTTAAAACTGCTATATCTCTTTTTTTGTCTATATCTAAAGGTGAATTTAAAATTTCTATCTTTTTAGTAAATTTTGCCAAACTATTGTTTTGAGTATATATTATGGATCTTTCAACTGATTTTAGTCTTTCATCAATTTTTTTCTTTTAAACTATCATTATTATCAATTTTCCATCCCTTGTTGACTACTTTTGCTTTCACTACATTATCACTATTTTCCTTTTCTTCAATATTATTAGTTTTCCTTCCTTTGTTGACTATTTCTTTAGCTTTTGTTCTTTCTTGTTCTATTTCTTCTTCTACTTCTAGCTTCCTACGTACTATTTTTTCAAACATCTCTTTTGCTTTGTCTTCATCATTCTTTATGTCTAGTTGTTGTCTTGTACTATAGTATTGTGACTACTTTCTTTCTTTTCCATCTTTTTACATATATTCTATATTGAACTAGTAACTTCTTTATTTCTTTGTCTTTCCATTCTTTCTATCATATCTTTTACCATTCCTTTTTTTAATATTCCTTTATCTTCTATACGTGTTGTTTTTTCTCGAATCAGGCCATCTTTCATGTTATTGGTCTTTTGTCTTTCATTTTCTTCTTGAATAATTCCTATAAGACTACTTTCTTTCTTTAGTTCTTCTTTCCTCAAGTCCTTTTCTTTGTCTTTATATGTTATAGATATGCCTCTGTCTGTGCTTTTGAGTTTTTTAAACTATTGTTATCATTATCTATATTAAGCCATCTTTTCTACTGTCTATCATATTCATTAATATGTCAGTACTTGTCGGATTATCCTCTTGCCTATTATGCCAATTATATGTCATAGTTTTTGTTGAAGGTGATCTATAATGGGGTTCAAATTCTCTTTCGTGTTCTAGATTTGAATTTAAAGCTTTTATTCTTTCATAGAGGTCCAAAAAACTATCATTTTTTCTTTCTACTTTAGTATATATAGTAGATCATTCAACATTTTCTAAAGATTCTAATTTTTTATTAATCATGGCTAAAAAGCTATTATTGTGTCATCAGTCTGTCGGTTGATTTTATCTCTTGTTAAAGTACCCCAATTATTTGTCTTATTATTATAGTTATAATCATCAATATCACTGTCAGAATTAGAATCTGTTTCATCATAATCCATATTACTAGTTGACCAATTATTGTCTATATCTTTCATGCTATAGTCTTCATCATAATCTATATCATCATAGTCCATGTTTCAAATTAGTGTGTGCCTAGCCTAAGTGTGAACAAGCAAACAGATGATGAGCTGATAAACGTATTTATTCTATTTCCAAGCAATTAATAATTACTGGCGGAACTATTACTAACCACTGGTATCCTTGCTATTGGGACCACCTCCTCGGGAAACTCCATTACGGGACCACCCAAACAACGCCTGTCTGTTGGCTAACAAAACGGGCTGACCAACGCGAAACTGTGATTTGCCAACAAGTCTGAGGTTGACCAACGCTATCAAGGAGCAAGTAGTGGCTTTGTAGTAATATGAGTTCCTAGTAACTTCTTAATTGCAAAGAAATAAAACTCATACATAAACCATCCATGGCTTTAATACCATTAACTACCCAGGGCTACTATCATTCACCCTAAGGCAGGTATGCCCCTGCTACTATCATTCATGGAGAGTACTCAAATAATAATTGATTTTACTCAATTGACCCTATTATTTGAACCTCTTTAATACTAGTTGATAAGGTTAGTATGAGCATAATTTAATGAATTACAAATTACACCTTTTAACTTTGACAAAAATTTCAATTCAATCCTCTAACTTTATTTTTGTTCAATCAAATCTTTTAAGTTTCAAAGTTATTCAATTAAGTCCTCCATTAGTCTTCCTCAAAAAAGCTCTGTTAGAGATTTATTTTTTTTTTTTTTTTATACAAGATAGAAATTCTACTCTAGCCTAATTTAAGTGTATGTGTGTAAAACTTTCTCTTAGAGACTTGAACCCCAGTCTTTGCCCCTTACACCCCACAAGCACTTAATACTTGTAGAGTGACCATTGCGCCAATGGTAGGCGGTGGTCCGTTAGAGACCTTCTAAACAACGTAGTTTAGACATTTTTAATAGAAAAAATATGAAAATTAATAAAAATATTTTTTAAGAATACATAAATTTTTTAAAGCAATTATAAAAAATAGTTTGATTATTTTTTAAGAATACATAAAAGAGATCAAGTGATCAAAATAAAAGAAGACAAGATAAATTTTCCTTTTGTTTTGAAGGACCCCGCAATGGGAATAAACCAACAATCTACACAGCAAGCTTGAACCAAGCACTTTACTATAGGATTTAAATCAAAATACCCTAATTATGGCTTTAATGTCCTATGATGTTGATAACTTGCTTTATGGCTTTAGTGCTTTTACTTCTTAGCACTTTCTTAGTTTCTTTCGAGCAATGTCATATGACGTTGCTAATAACTTGCTTTATGACTTAAAGTGCTTTTTCCTTTTGAGCACTTTCTTAGTTTCTTTCGATGCAGCTCAAAGCATATATACGTTCCCACTTTGGATTTGAAAACAGAAAACCCGTGGGATCGTCTGTCACTTTTAGGGACACTGCCAGTCATGGATCGAAAGTTCGTGTAAAGACTAAATAGGAGTTTTTACTTTTATGGACGCTATCAGCTGACATATATAAATAAGGTTGTTTCCACAGTTCGTTATGCATTCTTTACTCATATATATTTTAATTTCCATTTAGTCACATCTTTCTTTCATTCTCCTCTTCTTCTTCCATATTTTCTCAATTCTTTTGCTCATAGATTCCGATGGCTCTGCGAATCAACGAAGGAGGCTCTTCTTCTTCCACTACCCGATACATGTATGACGTTTTCTTGAGCTTTAGAGGTGAAGATACTCGCTATAATTTTACTAGTCATTTATATAAGGCTTTATGTGACAAAGGTTTTAACACCTTTATTGATGATGATAATCTTCAAAGAGGAGAAGAAATTTCAACGGTGCTTCTCAAAGCAATAAAATTGTCAATGATTTCGATTGTTGTATTTTCTGAAAATTATGCATCTTCAACTTGGTGTTTGAAGGAACTTGTCAAAATTCTTGAGTGTAAGAATTTTGGCCAACTAGTTCTACCTATTTTTTACAAAGTAAATCCATCAGAAGTACGTAAACAAGAGGGAAAGTTTCGGATTGCACTAACTAAACATGAAGAAAAAGAAAACAGAGATAAGATTCAGAGTTGGAGGGAAGCTTTAACCAAAGCAACTGATTTGGCTGGATTCTCTTACAAGGATGGGTATGTATCTATTACTACTTTTTTGCCTTCTTATAGTATAAGACATTAATAGTTTTGTTATCACCATTTAATTCCAAATAATCAAAGGATTTGCATTGCATACTCAAAGTTAGTACATGGTAAAATTTCAAATTCATCATGCGTAGGTAGAAGAATATTGATTTCTAAATTAACACAGAAAGATATATACTTCTAGAAGGGTAAACGATTTCACCTTACAATGTTATGTCCATGTACTTAATAGAAAATAAGCAAGAGAGACTAGAGAAACATTGGATCCACTTTAGATTGCCTCTTCTATTCTACTTCCTTTCTCCATAATAGATTTTGATTCAGTTTTTTGAGAAGCTAAGAGAAAGGAAAAGTCACAATCACATCCATAATCACTTGCCATACAAAATTTCAGAATAAGATATTTTTTATAATAAAAAAAATTGTCACGACTCGCAATCCAAATGAATTCCACATTTTCAACCATGACCAACATGTCAATACCAAGCTTAAGCCTGCTGTTAATATGAACCAAAGTAAACCTGCAAACAAAAAATTATCTATTTGTTAGTTGATAAATAGGTTATCTAATATCTTTCTCCAAATAATAACATGCATCATCGATTTGGAATATACCACAAGTTCACACACTAAAATCCCCAATTACATCAAAAGTTCCAATGCTCAAATATTGATTCATAAATACAAATATCTCTACAAAGTTAAGCGCAAAACTACTAAAAAGAAAAGTAAAAACTAAATGAAAATAAAACTATCTCTTATGAAACTCAACTAAGGCTCCAACGACTACTCTATTGCATAAAACCTGCTCATTGATTTTTTATTTTTTATCTTTATAAAGAAGGAAAGCTAACAGAGCTCAATAAAAGGGGTTAGGTGGTATGAGTTATAAAGAATGCATAAATACATGAAAATTAGAAAATTTTCTTAATACGTGAATACACTTCGAGATAAACTTCTTTGAGCATGTACACACAATTTTTCATGAGAATTATAAAAAAAATCTTTAGATATATAGCTTTGAAAAATAATTTGACATTTTCCTTAGAATATGGTTTTTTTTTTTTTTTTTGATAGATAAGATAGAATTTCATCCTATAGAGTTCGCTTCATGATGATTGCTCTTTATTATCAAGCCAAGATACCGATTGATTTTAAGTATAGGCGGGGTTTGAACGTTGGATCTCTTATTTGATAATAAAATTCTTTACTAATTGAGCTAGTTGGAAGCCTGGAACCCACAATTGTTTTCTATAGAATAGAATTTTTTTTTTTTTTTTTTTAAACATTATCTATTGAAAAGACCTCAGTCTTGAAAACTTCTTAACTTCGTAAGATTCTCATCATAATCATACTTCCATGATTTAACATCACAAAACACGTTTCCTCAATTGTTAGTAATTAAATAATTAGTAATTTTCTTTACCATAACATGAAACACAATTACTCCTAATATTACTTTTGTTACTCACTTACTCTTTATATATATAACTTGTAATCCCATAGACCATTGGATTTGCATTGTATACTCAAAATTAGCACATGTTAAAACTTCAAAATCGTCATACATAAGTAAATGAGCATTCATATCTAAATTAATATATAAAGGATATACACTTCAAGGTAAATGATTTCACCTCTCAATTTTATGTCCATTTACTAAGTAGGAAATAAACAAGAGATAATTCATAGGTTCACTCTAGATTGCCTACTCTTTGCTGATTCCCTTTCTATTTACATTTTGATATGGTTTTTGAAATACTGTCATGCTGGGAAGGAGAGAAAATCTCATAATCGCATCCTTAATTACTTACCAAGCAACAATTTAAGAATAAGACAGTAAATAAATAAATAAACATTAGTATAGAAAAAAATATTGACAACAAATTCTAGGAAAGGGGAAAAGAGTGAAAAGTGGGAGAAAGCTTTTCATAAGTTGGGTGCTTAATTTAATTGAGGAAAAAGTTTAGGAACACAACTTTTACTACAACTATAAAGGGTTAATTGTGGGTGATATAGAAAAGTGGTAGATTCATATCAAAGTGAGTGTCCACCACTTACAATTAGGAGATGACCAAAATTCATATGAATATATACATACATACATACATACATACATACATACATACATACATACATATATATATATATATATAATGGCATTTAAATTGTGTGGCCTCTTAACTCGTAAGCGTATGTGAAAAAAATTCTACAAGGTCAATCAAAAATAAAACTTTTCCAGTATTATATATATATATATATATATATATTATAGTATAGATTTTCGTATAGTCTAACACATCAAATGCTTCTTATGCTTTTGTGCTTGGCAGTTGCTTTGAATCTGAAACTCAATTTATCGAAAGAATTATAAAAGAGATATCAAGTACCATATCAAATCGGACACAACTATTTGTTGCTAAATATCCAGTTGGAATAGATTCTCGTGTGGAGGAGATAGAATTGCTTTTGGATACAAAGTCAAATGGTGTTCGCATGCTAGGGATTCATGGTCTTGGGGGAGTAGGTAAAACTACAATTGCAAAAGCTGTTTATAATAGAATTTTTGATCGGTTTGATAAGAGTTGCTTTCTAGAGAATGTTAGAGAAAAGTCATGGACAACCAATGGCATAATCCAACTACAAGAGACACTTCTTTCTAAGATATTACAAGACCCATATTTAAAGGTGGACAGTGTTCCCAAAGGAATTGAACTGATAATGGATAGGCTTTGTCATACAAGGCTTCTTTTAATTCTTGATGACGTGGATAAATCAAACCAGATAGATAATTTTCTTGGAAGTTATGATTGGTTTAGTTCCGGAAGTAGAATTATTATAACAACAAGAGACAAACAAGTGCTAACCACTCTTGGAAAAGATCATCTAGTTTATGAGGTTAAGGAATTGAATCAATGTGAAGCTCATGAACTCTTCAGCCTACACACCTTCAGAATGAATAAACTAGGGGAAGACTATTCAGAAGTTGCAAAGCAAATTATACATTATGCCAATGGTCTTCCATTAGCACTAATAATAATAGGTTCTGATTTGTGTGGAAAAAGTATACAGGAATGGGAAAATGCATTAGAAAAGCACAAAAAAATTCCTCACCAAGAAATTCAAGAAAGTCTCAAAATAAGTTATAATGGATTGGAAAAAACTGAAAAGGATATTTTTATCAATGTTGCTTGTTTTTTTAAGGGATTTGAGAAGGACTACGTTACAAATATACTGGAAACTTGCAATTTATATCCACATTATGGTATTCGCAAACTTATCGATAAGTGTCTTATAACTATTGATGAATATGGCATACTGTCGATGCATGACTTGTTACAACAAATGGGCTGGGAAATCGTTCAACAAGAATCTGAAAACCCTGAAAATCGTAGCAGGATATGGTGTTATGAGGATGCTTATGAAGTGCTAACTACAAATATGGTACAAGTTCTTTTACTTCACTTTTCCTTTTTCCAAATATTTTTTTGTTGTAAATTTCAAAATTTTATGCTTTTAAAAAAATTATATAATCGAACTTATTTGTTTTATTCTTTGTTCAATTAGGGGACTGATAAAATTCAAGCAATGATATTGCGCTCACCTGAACCGGTAACCATAAAATTGCAAGGTGAACCTTTTGAAAGGATGAAAAATCTTAAATTTCTTTTAGTTGAAAATGTACACATTTGTGAAGAATTTCAATTTCTCCCTAATGGGTTACGGTTACTTGAATGGCATAAATTTCCTTTTTCCTCCTGGCCATCTAAATATTGTCCTCAAAAGCTTGTTGCACTCAATATGAGTTGGAGTAGTCACATTAACATGGAGACAATATTCAAGCAGGTATGATTATTAGTATTTATGAATTATTATTTCTTTAAATTTTTCTGAATATTGGCCAAAACTAAATTTTCATTTTTCTTTTAATCTACAGAGTATCCAATTAACAAACTTAAAGCATATCGATCTTCAGGAGTGTGACTCCATTACAGAATTACCTAAATTGTGTGCTCCAAACTTAAAGACATTGGACCTCTCTTCTTGTACTGAATTAGTTACAGTTCATGAATTGTGTGTCACAAATCTAGAGACATTGAACCTTTCTTTTTGTTATAAATTAGTTACAGTTCATGAGTCCGTTGGATTTCTTGATAGGCTACGGATATGGGACCTACAATACTGTATGAGTCTTCAAAATCTTCCAAACAACCTCAGGTTGAAATCGCTCGAAGGGTTTAATCTTGAGCATTGCCCTATGCTTGAGAAATTCCCCAATATTCATCAAGAAATGAAACATTTAGAGAATTTACATTTATCTGAGAGTGGCATCAGAGGGTTGCCTTCATCAATAGGGTATCTTACTCAGCTTACTGGATTATGGTTAAAAGGTTGCCACAACCTGAGGGATCTTCCAGACAGCATCTACAAATTGCAAATGCTTGAGTTCTTATCTTTTGACACTGCCAAATTGAGACCACCATGTAATTTTTTTGATGGACTTTCCGAATATGGGTTTCCAAGCTTAAGGGAACTGTATATCTATGAATGTGGAATCGAATTAGAATTTTTGATGAAGCCCAATTACTTTCCCGTATTGAAAGTTCTAAGTCTATCAGGGACTGATATTGTTAGCATCCCTGAAAGCCTACACAGATTTACTACGTTAGAAAGCCTTGATATACGAAGTTGCAAGCAGCTACGACAAATTTTGAGGCTTCCACAATTTATAAAACGTGTAGATGCAAGAGGATGTACGTCATTAGATGCACAACCCTCAAGTAGATTATTGAATCAGGTCTCTCTTTTTCAAGTTATAATAAATTTTTTTTTTTTTTTTTTAACTTTCTCTCTTAATTTAATTCGTTGAATTTGCTAATTATATGCAGATTGGAGAAATTTTATGTGAAGGAGAAAGAAGCGACATATTAAGTAGAGATTTGTTCCTTTTTCATTGGGGGGATGAACGTAGTTTTATGGTACCAGGTACAGAGATTCCAAGGTGGTTGAATTCCAAGCATCAAAGTGTTGGAAATTCCATATCATTCCGTGTTGGTCGCAAATTTCCAAATTTTTTTGCCGTCTATTTCGCTTTTGGACTGGTGCCATGTCCATCCCCGGCTATTTTAAATGTTTACCTCTCCATTAATGGTTTTGAAAAAGTTTTGATTAATTTTATTACCCCATATCGTGATGCTTTTGATACATTGTGGATATCTTCTAGATCACATCTCAAATTGCAGAAGCTGTTGAATGAATCAAATCCATCTGATTACAATCATGTTGAGGTTACATATGGATTAATTCCACCTATTCGTAATTTAGAGCTTAGAAGGTGGGGGGTCAAAGTAGAATGTATCTGTTGTCCTCAAAAATCTAGTATTTCGTCTTCAATGGCCCTTACCCTTGTTGACAATGATTCTGACTCCGATCTCAATCTACCATTAAAGAAGAGGAGAAAATATTGATTGAATTCGGGAGATATATATATATATATATGCCAAGGTTTGTCTCCTTCTTTAGTTGCAGTGTAGTAGTTACCCCTAATTATATCTTCTCTCCTTTATTTTTTATTGATGATATCCTCTACAATACGGTTGAAATTGAAGGAAAATACATCTTAATTAAAAGAGATTGTGGAAACTAGAAAGAAGGATGGTATTAAATTCTAGGTTGATCCATTTATGCATTTAGCATTTCATGTATGAATTAGTAATTACTAAGATCTCTAATCTGGTGCAACAACAATTGATCTTATTAGAATTCTTTGTTATATTGTTTTGGTTGGACCTTTTTGTTTCTCACTTGGGCATGCTATTTTATAGCTTTTACTATAAAATGGAATGTTTACTTTTTTATTGATTATTTGATTGCGAGATTGAAATATTGAATGAGACAAACCAAGCTGAGTGCTGTGTTGTATTACTTGGCCTTTGTAACAGCCGAATTTTTTGTAGCTTGTTAAAGTGTACCCAAGTTCTTTTCCATGAATTTTATGCAATCCTCTAAGTGTATTTAATTGTATCATTTATTTAAGTTTACAGCATCTCATAAAAATTGATTAAGTGCTTGAGGAAAAAAAAAAAGAAAGACCCAACTGATGAAGTATTGATTACTAACAGGATACACCAGGGCATATGACTATAAGTTTTTGACTGTATGAAGAAGTAAAGAGTCTAATCAAGCATATAATGGTGATGGAGTTACTATATTTGTTATGAGGGGTTTGATATGGGTTCATCTTCAATGGGACTTACTTTGTTGACAATGATTCTGACTCTAATCTGACTGCACCATTGAAGAAGAGCAGAACATATTGATTGAATTTGATAGAAATATGCCTCCATCTGAGCACAGCCTTGAAACTATTCTCTCTTTTGTCAATTCCATTTGAGCGTTCAATTCTTTTGCACTTTATGACAAGGTTTGTCTCCTTCTTTAGTTCCGTTGTTTCATTTGCCCATTTGATTTTCTTCTCTGCTCTATTTTTATTGATGATACCTCTCTAGTACAGTTAGAATTGATAGATAATAAATCTTAATCATAGATGATAATGAAAATACGGCATACAGAGCAATGGATAAATTTGAAGGATTGAAATCTACTGAATGTTCAAAATGGGTATGAAACACCCTTGAACGTTTAGACCCCAAATTACAAATTATCAATTCAAGCTTATTATCAAACAGTTAATATGCGAAACATGAACATAAGCCAAATACAGAATTGATAAACAATCTAAGCCAAATATAAACACATCCACAACAGTAAATATAAAGCAAAGATAAAGGGAAGGAAGATGCAAACACACGGACAACACACGATGTGTTATCGAAGAGGAAACCAAAGCCCTCGGCGTAAAACCTCTCCGCCACCTTCCAAGCAGTGAATAATCCACTAAAAAATGTAGTTGGGATATATGAACAACAATAGACCCTCCAAGCCTAATCTACCCGATGTACCTAAGCCCTCCAAGCTTCTTGCTCCAACGAGGTTGCACCGAACCTATTTCTTCTTTAGCTTACCGGATTCTGCTATCAACTATAACATCAATCAATAGACATTGGTTCCTTCCTAACTGCTTCCCAAAAGTATCAAATAAACCTTCTCACGGATATGGGTATGGTGAGGAAAGGATTTGGCTAAGGACCTCTCAAGGATTTGACAATGGAGAGGAAGAGAGTAGAGGAATTTGAAGAGTCTCTAAGGTAAAGATTGGAGATGAATCAATCTTGTTTTTCTTTAGGGTTTCTCTCACAAAATTCTCTATAGAAGCTCTCTACATTTGGTGGGTATAAAGGTCTATATATAGTAGTGAGTGTTTGGAATACGAAGAGACAGTTTTTTCCCAAACAGGGCTGGTTGGCGGCTTACACCCACGAGCCACCCGCAAGTTCCAATCGCGAGTCTCTGCTTCTTTGCACATTAAGGAACAATTCTTCACACTCTTTCTCACACACTACCCTTACAATAATCCCACCTAAATATAGGGTTACTAAATGCTAAAATATAAGCAAATTTGACACGGAATAAAGCCAACAAGATAGTTGATTAAATTCAACCTTACATCTACAAATCATAGATCATAGATGATAAGTTAAGTAATTGTTCAACTTAACAAACTATTTTTAGAGGAGAGTAAAAGGGCCCACAGGCTGTAGATTTCAGTAGAATCAGTAGCCGTAGTAAATAAATGACACGTGTTCATAACCCCCCCCCCCCCCCTTTTCCCACTTCAGAACTGGTTCATTTGGATCGGGCTTTTAAGTTGTTAATATCGTCTAAGCCCAGGTGAAAATTTTAATCGAGCCTGCTACTAGATGTTCTTCCTCCATCACATTTTTTGTTTTTGTGTGTGTGTGTGTGTGTTTTTTTTTTTTTTTTTTTTTTTTTTTTTTTTGCCTCATAGTTGTTAAGTGTTAACCTTTTATTGTTGTTGTTGTTGTGCTCATGTTGCCATTATCGTTGTAGAATTGTTCTACTATCAAAACAAAATGTCACTACATTTGAGGTATTAATCTATCATATATCAAACTAAAGTTAAATAAAATGATAAAATATTATATGAAAATTCACTATAACGAATGTTGTAAAAATGCCTTGATATATATATATATATATATTTTTTTTTTTTTTTTGTCGTTAGACTTTCTTTATTGTGTATGGCCTTTATAGGTGTAGTTGGGGGATATTCTTGATTTCTAAACAGATAATTGCTAGTTAGTTCAAAAAAGAAAACGTTTGGGTTTTCTGAATCAAAATAAAGTCGTTTCGATGCTAGGCATGTAGTGTAAGTCAATTGGTTAACTTAAGGCGTTTGTGCACTGCAGGTGCAGCGTAATTGAGTAGATGGTAAAAAATAATTGAATATTTTAAGTGGGGAGAGAGAGAGAGAGAGAAAGAGAGAGAGATCTCGTAGCCAGCATAGTCGTCTTTCATTTCACCTTTTTGCTTGGAGTTGCCGTTGGGATAAACTTTTAATTCCATTTATATGCTGAGTATTGCTTTCATAATTTTTTTTTTTTTTTTTGAGAGAGTTCAATCAACGATGATAGGTCTTTATTTGAACTAGTCGCTAACCCATGTTATGCATGGGAAAGTTTGGCAATTTTATTTTAATATATTATACATATTTGTTTTCTTTATTAAGTACTAATAAATCAAAAAATGTCAATTAATTTCATATTAACATGATATAATATTATATATGTTATCTCTAGAGTATATATGAACAAATAAATTAAGGTGAATAGTAACTTGACGGTTATTTCATAGGTTCATATAACAATTTCCACATTAAAATTTCAATAATATAACAACAAAAACTCACATACAAATAAATACGAAAAGAATTTGTTTATGCTTGTATGCTTCCACTTCTCATGGATGGAAATCTTCATTACTGTATACTGTTATCTCTATATTGTGGTACATTCTGTAGAGGGATCGTATTTTTGTATGATGTAGTCTCATTTTTCACCTTAAGACAAAGTTAAACATGGCCCCAAAGAGCAACAAAAATTTGTTTTCAAGCCCTTAGCAGTGTTCTTTCTTTTACCCTAAATACTCCCAAAAGTGCAGCTTATATGTCTTGAAAAAGGAAATAACTTATTAACTTCCTTGACAATAACAAACAATAACAAAAACCTCCCTATGAAAATGTCCACTTAACAAAATAATAATCAATGTCAAAAGATAATAATAATTGAATGGTTTCATTATCAACTACTTGAATTTCTCACCAAGTGTTTTGAAATTTACAAAACAGGAGCAATCAGAAAGAGAAACTATATAGAGAAGTGAATATGTTAGGAATAAGGACATCATAGAATGACTTGTATCATATAGAGGAAGCAATAGCATGTTGCATGCCGTATTTTCATTATTAGCCTAAGTTTATTTTCCTTTGTATGAGGGCTTTCTCATTAATAAGAGTAGGTCTAAGTTCAAGAGTGGCTTAGTTAATCAGACCTTTGCTGCTACACTTGCGCACTCCAGCTAGTTTCTATGCATTGTAAGTCATGTGAATATTCAATGTTGCTTCGCTTTTGATGTTGAATTATCATGTTTAAACAACCAAGTTTGGCCCTGCTTTGAATGCTACTTCTTCTCTATTACATCTACCAGTTGGTTAAATTAAAAGGATACAATTTATTAAATAACAATTTAGTTGAAAAAAATAAAATAAAAGTAAAGATGAAAGGAAGAATAATATGAGTCCCCCAACATATGTGAATGTAAAGACAAGATGGTAATTTTGAGCTCAGAGAAACAAACTACAAACTCAAGATGTGTATAATCTTCATTGCACTTCCTGGTTTCTAACCAAGGTATGAAATGGTGAGAAGTGTATAAACCATCCTTCTTATTGGTTAACCTTTCAACTTTACAATGTTCTAGATTGCCTAAGTATTTATTGGTGTTTAAAGTAACTAAAAGGGAAATGTATAGCAAATCATTTGTGCTGTTACAATGAGTTGGGGTTTTGCTTTGAACCTTTCAAGTCTATGATACTTTTCTAGGTTGGCAGGTCATTCAAGACAGGTTAGCCAAAAATTAAGTTACTGGGTTTCCTAAATGCCTTTAGGTGTGATCTATGGAAGAATATAATTCTACTTGATTGGTTGAAGAGTTTCTTTATATACAAACCAGAGGTATTTATATGTAATTTTTTTTTTCTATTAATAATATTTGAATTAATAAGGATGGCCGCACCATAACTTCATCACTATTGGGATAACAACTATGGCTGCCTAAAATTGATCTTTCTATCCTTTAGGACTATTTTGAATGTATCTTAAGTTGATATACTTTGTACTTATGCAATTGGTACAATTGTAAGTCTTTGTTCTATGATATGTGATGTGCTTATTTTTTGAGACATTAGAATGAATCTCTACGCCTGAAAAGAAGAGGTTTTTATTATTATTAGCAACTGTGAACATATTTTCTATCCTTTGGAAGAATATAGTTATGTATCTTGGATATCTTATGAATCCACCAAATTATTAAAATTCTTTGGAGGTAATTTTGATGCTATGGACACCCATTTCATCTCTTTCCTATTTGCATATCTTTCGAAATAAGTTAATTGGATTACTTCTGATTTCCCAAATAGTTTGCTTGAAGTTTAGTTTGATTATGGTTGATTCAATTACTGTGTTGAGTTTAATTATAGTAATTTTCTAAGAATCTATGGTCTATCTTACTAATTTCACTTCAAGTATTTGATTTGTACAAAACATTGATGTGTGGTTTCTTAATTGTATTACCTTGAAAATTCACCTTGTTATTGGAATACCTAGTACAGAAGTAGGTAAAAAATGGTTATGAGTAAAATATTAATGATTTTATATCCAACATAAACAATGTGTGTACCTTTTACCATCTTGTACATAAAAACAATGTGGAGAAAGAGGTCACTTATGGAAATTCCAAAATTTTTTATTATTTCTCCTTTTTTTTTTCTTTTTCCCTCTTTGTTGATTTTCTTCATGTTGTAACCAATGGTTGGTTTAAAATATCAAGCATTTATAATGTTAATTTTGCATGTTAAAATTGCCCTGTTGATAGTATTCGTACATATTATTTAATTATTTTAGACAATTTCGTGTTAGTTTGTGAGACTATACTATTTTTTATGAGTATCTTTTTTATTTTTACTATTCATAAATGATTGCTCCTTAAATACCATTTAAAAATTTCTTATCATGTTTACCAGGCTATGGTAGCGTAAGTTTAGCACTAGTTTCAACTTGGAAGAATTTCCATACAAGGAGTCAATTATTATAGTTTCCTGTCAAGATTTACTATTGCAATTATGCAAGCATTGTCCACTGTGATACAGAAGTCTTCAAGCTTCAGATAATAATTTTGCTGGTTCCACAGTTCTTAACCTCTTACTGAGCCAGGTAAAACCTTATATCCAAGTAACTCAAGCTTTTTGTTTAAATAAATAAATTTATCTCTAGATGGCTATTCTCCTTGGTGGTTAAACTTTCTAACTCGCATAACATTAATTATCTCTCCCGAAAAATTTTGTTCACCAAGTGTTAACCATTAACACAACATGGAATCAGTATATTAGTTCTCTTATTTCTTATCATTGCTTTTCCTAAATCTACGCTACGATCATGACTTATGGCAGTAATGTATTGAGGTCATTGATTGGAAACAACAAAATGTGCAAGGAATGCATATATTGGCATATTACTCTCACATACACACATGCCTTATCTGTTTGACGTAGGTACCCTGTTAGTATTATGGTGTGAACTCTTCTTATAAATTGATGGTCAATTACTCAATCCTAAGCCAAAAATTTGTAGAAAAGCTTTTCTTTCCAACCATGAGAATATAATTTTCTTTCTTGATAAATGCCACAAGGGTGGAATTGCCATAAGGCCAAACTACCATTGCCCTTGAGATACATCACTTGTTTGTAATAAATAATTAAATTAGCAACTTGAATAACCATATATTATTTGTGAAAGCTTGAAAATGTGTTAAAAACACAAGAGCTGTTTAGACCCCCAAATTAAAGTCACAGCTCGATAGATTTTACTATAACTTAAAACTAAGTGCAGAATAAAGTAAATGTGAGCAGATACACAAAAAAGCTACTCTAACCCATAATCATTATAGCACAACAGTAAAATGAAAGGTAAAAGAGTAGGGAAGAAGAATGCAAACACAAGATAACATGTCGATGTGTTATCAAAGAGGAAATCGAAGGACTCGGCGAAAAACCTCTCCGCCACCCTCCAAACGGTAATCGATCCACTAGACAATCAGTTGGGATACATAGGTTAGCAAGAGACCCTCCAAGCCTAATATCTACCATATACCTAAGCCCTCCAAGCTCCTACTCCAACAAGACTTCTCGGAACCATGTCTTGTCTAGTTCTCCAGATCCTGCAACAAGCTCCATGTTGCATCTGCCATCATTGGCTTCTTCCAATGCTTCTCAGCAGCACCAAAACATCACTGAACACTCTGAAAGGGTGTGATAAGTGTTTGGGCTATCAACCTCTCAATGGTATGGAAATGGAGAGGTAGGAGTTGAGGAAATCCACAAGCAATTGTGTAGAGAAATGTGGGTATAACAATCTCTAACTCTCAAGATTTGTGGCTAGGGTTTTCTCTCAAAAGCACTCCTCAACATTTATGGATAATGTGGGTATATATAGTGTGGGTACAAAAAGTGTGTATCAGATAGTACAGTCTGGCAAAACAGAATGTTTCGCAGGTGTCTCGCGAGAAGGCCTTACTCGTGAGCTACTTGCGAAACACAGCTGTCTCCATCCTGTCTTGACTCTTCGCATTCAGTCATGTGCAGGGCACATGCATCACTTCGCGGGATGCTTAGTCGCAAGATATCTGCGAAAACTCTTCAGTCTTCAATTTGCTTAAGTCTTCACACACACTCTCTCTATCACACAACCCTTACAATTAAATCCCATAATAAATACAGGGTATAAAAGATTGAATAAAATTACAATCAAATTTGGCACGGAATAAAAGCCAACAAAACACATAGTTGTAAATTACAACTTTACAATCTCCCCCCTTGGCTATTCTGTGACAAAACTCCTAAAACAGACTCTAGACTTAAACGTGAGTTTGGGAACAGTGGCAAAACTCACTCACACATAATCTAGAAGCTGTGAAGCACTTGCATGTATATACTTGTAACCTGAAACACTCGCACACAAACAAAACTTTCATTAAGCTTATGACAAGTTGAATACATGGTACGTACATGGGCAAGTAAAATGCAATCAAGTTTGTAAATACCATAAAAACATGTAAGCATATCTTGATCATACAAGAACAGTCATTAAAGAATGACTACAATGAACATTTAGCAAGTAAATGCTCAGCCGGACATGCAATGCAATTAAGATCAATCATAAGGATCAATTGCATGTCCAACACTCAACCAATGCAAAATACTTGAAGTATTTGCTTCTAGGAAACAAGATCCTTCTAGGGCACAAGAGTGAGGTACTTAAGACATATTAGCAATATCTTATAAGTACAAAAAAATGCTACAAAGCATTGAGATAAACACAAATATTGAATATTAAACTAAAATTAAGAACAATGTACTAAAGCTTTAAACAAAAGCAGTAAAGACAACTAAACAAGAGTTATAGATGCTGAAACAGTTTAAATCAAAACATAAATAAAGCTAAACCGCCTGTAATGAACCAATGTACTAAACCAATGTATCTAAGGTCTAAGCTAAGCTCCCCCTCAACTGTGCAAGCTCCCCCTCAAAAATTTCTCCCCTTTTTTGACCGGAATGGCCAAAGAGGCTAAAACTGATCAGACTCTGAATCCGATCCTTGCTGTATAGAAAAATCATTTATCTGTGAGGATAAGGCAATGATCTAGCCCTAAATATAGGCAAGCTGGTCTGCGATGTTCTACACATGTGAGTTAAACACGATAGACATCTGGTCCATTTTGGCTAGGAGACAATCAAGACTGTCTGATCCTTGTGCTGGTGCTGAAGATGATGGCTGAGCTGAAGTCTCTAGAGCATCAGTGAATCTATCAATCTCCTCCTCTGTATCGCCACCCTCTTCCTCAACACGATCCTGTGGTATCGTATGCACACCTGTTTTGGAGCCTTTGATGTGAGCTATGCTCCTAGTCACTGTGTGTGCACCAATAGGATAGTCCCTCTGAACCACAGTAAGGCCACTCAGAAGTTTGAGCTTTGCCTTTGCAATGAGGCCCATTATGAGTGAGGGAAATGGCATGACTGTTCTGGAGTTCCGCTTATCTATGCTCTTCTTCAACAGATGGAAGATGTGTCCATATATATCAATCTCCTTGTGAGTAAAAAGATCGTACAAGAAGATTGTCCTTGGAGCGAATAATGTCATGAGGTTGGTGACTGGGTACAGATTATGGATCATCACATAAGCTAAGGTCCTCATCTCCGGACTGAACGGAATTATGTTCATGGAGGTCTTCTTAAGTGTACCACCAAGAGTTAACACCATCTCCTCTGTAGATTCTAGACGTTCATCATACTACACGATGATTGGCTGAGAGGGAGGACGAACTTCAAGGAAATCTTGGATTGAATCTCTTGTAATCACAAATTCCTTTTGTCTCACCTAGTAGTTAATATTGTCTTCATTCACACTAGATTTGAGAAGAACTCCTTAATGATTTCTGAGTACACATTTCCACTCGGAGTTAACAGCTTCATCCATGTCCTCTCCTTGAACACATCGGGAATGAAAGTGTCTCCAAGGGTATCCAATTGGACAACTCTCTCCATAATTATTATGGCTCGCTTGTAGCAGTCATTGTACGCCATATCTGCCTCAGCAGACTTGAAGTTGTCAGAATCTATGCGAGCACGTTTTATGGTTTTCTTGGTCGCAGAATGTTTGGTAAGAGACATCTGCACAAGGGAACACAGAACAGAAAAGAGATATGCACAAACATAAACATAACACAAAACTTGATTAGATTCAAGTTAGTCCAAATCATAAGAAAAAAAAAACTTAAAACAGAGTATAACCAAACTCAAAACAACATGCTATAACCGTTAAAACATGTAAGCATAACACAATGCATGAACTTAAGTGACTGTGCATGTGTGGGCATGTGCTGAGCATGTGTGTGCAGCATGAGGTGCATGGTGTGTGCCTAGAGGATGCCTAGCGTGTGCCTAAAAGGTGCATGACATGGCATTGTGAGGCACAAATTGGGCACAATGTGTAAAACACACACCCATTGACCAAAACATGTCAAATATGTTCAATAAAGAGGAATCCTAAGTATTGGAACTCATTTAAGTCCAATTCAACACAAGAATGTCACTAGGACATTCTGACAAACACCTAACATGCAACAGTGAGCAACACCTATGAAAAATGCATGAACAGGATGAAAGTTGCCTTAATACAAGATTAGAATGCCACATGGGGCCAACACAGAGACAAACACATCAAATGGGACTCAACCCAATCAAAATTTTGAAAAAAATTTCACAAAAATAAGAACCCCAACCCTTTTTTTTTCAAAAATTCCCAATTTTCAAAACCCTAAGCTAAAATCTGCATAATCGAAGTAGAAAAGATGAAAACAGTGTTGAAAACACATACCTTGAAGTGATTGAGCAGAAATTTTCTTGAAAAATATGGGTTTTTGAAAGAAAATGAGATTTGGGTTGAAGGGGGTTTGAGAGAGGTAGTGCGAGGGAAGTGAAGTAATTTTGAAAAACTGTCACATCTGCTACATAAAAACTAGAAACACGCATTTTTCACGGGTTAGATAGTCGCGATATTAGCTGCGAGACACATTGAAGCTTTCGCGAGAAGCCTTTAGTCGCGAAACAGTCGTGAGACAATCGCAATAGCCTCTGTATAAAAATAAAAAATTTCCAGTTTTTGCCTAAAAACCATTTCGTGAGAAGGGTTTAGTTGCAAAATACTCGTGAGACAGTAGCGGGACTCTCTGTATGAAAATGTGACTTTTTAATTTCCCTTAAGCACATTTCGCGAGAAGCTCTAAGTCGCGAGCTTCTCGCGAAACAACCTCTGAACCAGTTTTTGAAAAAAAATACAAAAATGCATTTTGAACAAAAACTAAAAACACGAAAGTATGAAATCACTTTCAAAAACATATAAAGCACTCAAAAATCTTTTTGTGTGATCAGCAAGTACTTGAGCATACACCAAGTACTTGAGCATACACATCACATTTGAACATGTACAATCACATATATGAGATAAGTGAACAAAGTCTTCTGTGTTGTGGGTGAGTATTAAATGTGGAATAATCCTTAGACCAGAGCGAAACTTCAATGATCAATTCAATCAAGTCATACATAATTGGTACTAAGACAAGTGGACTATCTTAATTATAGAAATGAGTATATATGACCTCCCACAAGAGAATGATTACAAAACTTAGAAGCTTTTCATTTGGTTTCTGCATAAATCATAACATTTGATCCTTTTTAGATAATACATCCCTTTTTGAGATCGGTGCTTGAAATTTTTGATATTTCAACATTGGTAGATAGCCTTTGGCTTTTTTAGCACCATACATTTCAATACAAAAGTCGCTTTCCCTTTTTCCTAGTCAAATACTAGTATGTGTGACAGGCTTTTGTAGCTCATTATCTCTTTTCATTTGGAGATTTACATTTGTTGAGCTCTTTAAGCAAAAACATAAAAATAAAGGTGGGAAGAGATATAGACACAAGTCTATGCAAGTATCAAGACCATCAAGACTATTGACCAATCATTCATGACAAGCTTAAAGATCTATTTACAACAATCACACATAGTTTTCAAGATTTCTCCCACACAGATATATGTGCATACAGAACAAGCTAAGCTCGTAAATACACTACGCCATTGGTACGAAGGTACTAGGCCAAACTCACATGTGATACACATAACACAAGCGATCAAACTTTTTGAAGATTTTTCAATTTTTATCGGTTTTTGAATTTTTGAACACACTCAAAAATAGAATAAATAAAGTAAGATCAACAAAAACAGGTACAAACCAAAACTAGTAAAAGAAAATGCTATACACCAAAAGCAAAGCATGACATGATGCATGAACCTATAATCCTAAACATTAGAAGTATTAATACATGGACATAGGAAGTGATCCTACATGAGTACCCTTCTTCACCCACAGGTCATGTGCGTTTGGAGTGATATCCCTATAGGATTAGGTACGAGTGTTGTGACCTTCAAACCTTCTGGTGAAGCTTGCCAAACAGGTGGTGAATGCATCAATCATTCTCATCACATCCCTCACTCCAGGATCACCTTCTTGACCTTTTGATTGTTCAGCACTCCAATTCCTTTTGTCATTTCTTGGTCCTCTTGACCTTTGAGCACTTGCGTTCTTCAATGCTCTAAGCTTATGATAGTTGGGTCTGGTGTGTCCTTAAAGTCCACAGTGATGGCAGAAATGTTTTGTTCTAGGACTTCTTTGTGATTTTGGAAGTGATTTCCCTTTAGCTTCAGTCCTGACCACTAATTGGTTACGAGGCTTATTCAACACTCGTTGGTCAGCCACATTCTTATTCTTCTCCTCCTTCACTTTCTCAGTAGTAGGGGTAAATACTATTGGCTCCTTGGCTTTCACAAACTTCACTTCCTTGGTTACATTGACAGCCGAACTACTTTCTCCAGTATATCCCAATCCGGTTTTGTCGGAGAAAGGTTTTTTATGAGAAATGACTTCATCAAGCTTCTTAGAAGAGACTTGCTCTACTTTAGCATTTGCTTGAATCACTTCAAACTCAAGGAATTTCACCGTTGTGTAGGCTTCAGTTAGCTCTCCATTCAGTGTCTCTATCTCACACTTAGCCTCCTTATATCGTACTAGGAGACTTCTATAGCCCTCCTTTGCCTTCTTCATCTTTTTAACGGCTGCCTTGGCCACCCTTGCATATTCTCCTGACTTCTCAATGAGGGAATTGTAGTTTTCTTGGAGTCCCACTGCACTTTCATCTTCTTCAGCATCAGATTCTTCTACTACTCCTGTAAAATTGTTATTTACAACTATGTATTTTGTTGGCTTTTATTCCGTGCCAAATTTGATTGTAATTATTATCAATCGTTTATACCTTGTATCTATTGTGGGATTGGTTGTAAGGGTAGTGTGATAGAGAGAGAGTGTGAAGACTCAAGCATTTGAAGGCTGAAGAATTCTCGCGGGTATGTCGCGACCTAGCTTCCCGCGAAGTGAATCATGTGCCCTGCACATGCTGGAATGCGAAGAGTCAAGCCAGGTGGAGACAGCTGTGTCTCGCGAGTATCTTGCGGGTAAGGCCTTCTCACGAGACACCCGCGAGGCATTCTGTTCTGCCAGCCTGTACTGAATGACTCATACTTTCTGTGCCTCTCTTATATATACCCTCTTTACCCACAAATGTTGAGGAAGGCTTCAGAGAGAAAACCCTAGCCAAACACATTGAGAATTAGAGATTGTCATACCCACATTTCTCTATACACTTGCTTGTGGTATTTCCTTAACTCTTCCCTCTCCATTTTTCCATATCATTGAGAGGTTGATAGCCCAAACACTTACCACGCCTTTGAGAGTGTTGAGTGACATTTTGGTGAGGCTGGGAAGCATTGGAAGAAGCCAAGGATGGCAGATGCAATATGGAGCTTGTTGCGGGATCCGAAGAACTAAGACAAGACACGGTTCCGAGAAGCCTTGTTGGAGTAGGAGCTTGGAGGGCTTAGGTACATCGGGTAGACTAGGCTTGGAGGGTCTCTTGCTAACCCATGTATCCCAACTGATTGTCTAGTGGATCGATTTCCGCTTGAAGGGCGGCGGAGAGGTTTTTCGCCGAGTTCTTCAGTTTCATCTTCGATAACACGTCTTGGTGTTATCTATGTTTGCATCCTTCTTTCCTATTCTTGTTCATTTCATTTTTACTGTTGTGTTGCTTTAAATATGGATTAGAGTAGTTGTCTTGCTTATATGCTTGTGTTTACACTATTCCGCACTTAGCATTAAGTTAGTGTAAAATCAACCAAGCCGTAATTTTTATTTGGGGGTCTAAACCGCTCGTGTGTTTTCGACACATTTTCGAGATTTCAACTCCCATTGACTCCACTTCACTATATTCCTCGAGCTCTTCCACTAGTAAACTCAAGTCCTCCGAGGACTCAACATGAGCAATAGTTATAAAAGCGGAGTAATTCCCTTCTCTATCATAGCTCTCTTCCAAATCTGAATTGGAAGAATCCGAATCACTAATAGTTATGGCATACGCCTTACCCTTCCCTCTTAAATAGTTGGGACACTCCTTCTTGAGATGTCCTTGGCCAATGCATTCATAACACACAATGCCTTGAAGGGATTGAGAATCCTTCCCATCTTTCTTCTTAAACTCCTTCCTATCACCTTTGGTGGATGAAAACTTCCCTCGGCTGAATGATTTCCCACTTTTTCATCTTCAGAAATTTTCGGAAGTTCTTTACCAGGAATGCTACCTCCTTCTCTACATCATTTTCTTCGAAGGAGTCATCCATTCTCTCGGTGATGGTTTTAAGAGCAAGAGATTTGCTCAACTTATGAGAAGGCAGTCCCAGCTCATTTGTTTGGAGAGATCCAATGAGCTCTTGGATTTTAATCTTATCCAAGTCTTTACTTTCTTCTATAGCTGTGACTTTTGCTCGGAAGCTCTCCGGCAATGATCGAAGGATTTTCCTCACTATCTTTGAGTCCTCCGTCTTCTCACCCAAGTTGAACTTGCCAATAACCACCTCATTTAGCTTGCTATAGAATGAGTCGAATGACTTGTCTTCACTCATTTTCAGCTCTTCAAATCGAGTGGTTAGCATCTGCAACTTAGTATCCTTCACCATCTTCATGCCTTTATAAGTGGTCTCTAATATCTCCCAAGCCTCATTGGCAATTGTTATGTGAGAAATCCTATGAAACTCATCTGGAGAAATACCACAAAATATTGCATTCAAAGCTTTACTGTTAGCGTTAGCTGCCGCAAGTGTTGACTTATCCCAAGTGGATTTAGCGGCCTCCGGCATAGTCCATCCTACTTCTATTGCATCCCAAACAGTATCATCTATTGAACAAAAGAGTGCCCTCATTCAGACTTTCCAAAAGGCATAGTTGCTACCATCAAAATATGGTGGAACATTTAAAGATTGAGACTGGTCCATCTCAAACGGGGTCATGGATCGCACTAAGGTAATTAAACCACAACTAGTGCACCCGCTCTGATACCAATTGAAAGCTCGAAAATGTGTTAAAAACACGAGCTGTTTAGACCCCCAAATTAAAGTTACGGCTCAAAAGATTTTACTCTAACTTAAAACTAAGTGCGGAATAGAGTAAATGCGAGCGAATAAACAAACAGGCTACTCTAACCCATAATCATTATAGCACAGCAGTAAAATGAAAGGTAAAAGAGTAGGGAAGAAGAATGCAAACACAAGATAACATGCCGATGTGTTATCGAAGAGGAAACCAAAGAACTCGGTGAAAAACCTCTCCGCCGCCCTCCAAGCGGTAATCCATCCACTAGACAATCAGTTGGGATACATAGGTTAGCAAGAGACCTTCCAAGCCTAATCTACCCGATGTACCTAAGCCCTCCAAGCTCCTACTCCAACAAGGCTTCTCGGAACCATGTCTTGTCTAGTTCTCCGGATCCCACAACAAGCTCCATGTTGCATCTGTCATCCTTGGTTTCTTCTAATGCTTCCCAGCAGCACCAAAACCTCACTGAACACTCTGAAAGTGTGTGGTAAGTGTTTGGGCTATCAATCTCTCAACGGTATGGAAATGGAGAGGTAGAAGTTAAGGAAAATCTACAAGCAATTGTGTAGAGAAATGTGGGTATAACAATCTCTAACCCTCAAGGTTTGTGGCTAGGGTTTTCTCTTAGAAGCACTTCTCAACATTTGTGGGTAATGTGGGTATATGTAGTGTCGGTACAGAAAGTGTGTATTAGATAGTACAGTCTGGCAAAACAGAATGTTTCGTGGGTATCTCAAGGGAAGGCCTTACTTGCGATTTACTTGCGAAACACAGTTGTCTCCGTCCTATCCTGACTCTTCGCATTCCAGTCATGTGTAGGGCACATGCATCACTTCGCGGGATGCTTAGTCGCGAGCTACCTGCGAAAACTCTTCAGTCTTCAATTTGCTTGAATCTTCACATTCTCTCTCTCTATCACACAACCCTTACAATTAAATCCCACAATAAATACAGGGTATAAAAGATTGAATAAAATTACAATCAAATTTGACACGGAATAAAAGCCAACAAAACACATAGTTGTAAATTACAACTTTACAATTTGAGATGGAAAAAATTTAATATTTGAGGATAAGAAAAAATACCAATTGACATTTTTTGATTCATTAGTCATTATCATTATAGATAGTACTAAGAAAGATGGAGTGACATAGCGGATGCAGGAAGCAATTGATGTCGTTCTTATTTGTTCCATGTAGCCAGACACATACACACGCACATATATAGTACTTCCTAGACTTCCTTTACATACCACCAAAGCTGCTTCAAATCCTCGTCATGAGGACTAAACATGTTGTGTGGTAAAATGCGGATAGTGCTTCTTTGAAGTCCATACTTGTAGAGTTTGTGTTATTTCTTATTTCACCTTTTCATTTTCAGCAAAGGTCATCTGGGCTTTTAAAATGAGGCAGACTCAATTATCTTGAAATTAGCAGGATTTTTTTTCTGATGGTAATGATTTGGAGGAGGAAGTGAGTTTTATAGACCTTCAAATTTTTTTTCTTTGAACTACATGATTTGTTCTTTGGGGTTTTGTTTTCAAAAAAACTTCCTCCATTCTTTATTTTCCCTTTCTTCTTCTAAGTTTGTAATATTTTTCAGGGACAGTCCTAGATGACCTGCCAAATGTCAATATTGTTAAGCATATGTATGAGGATTTTGTGTTGTTAACTGTCTTAGACCTTCTTGTCCAATATAATGTCTTAGATAGATGTTTGTAGCTTTTTGATCCACTGCATGTTTGGCTAACTTTTCACCTTGGTTGAACTCTTCTCAATCAGAGGTTCAAATGTCAAGATGATGCTACTTTATACTATCCTATGGTGTACCATAAATTTCTAAGATATATCCGCTTCATATTTAGGTATAATATCCATTTCCAGTAGTTAAATCAAGAAAAGCTCTACCACAATATTAGTTGATTTTTTTGCTTTATATTTCATTACAAACATGTTGACGGGCATGCAAATTGCATCATTTATGACTAAATTCCTTTTATGTAGACTCAGATATTACATACTTTTTTCTTTTCTTTTTTAAATTAGTTGCAATGTAATTTTGCTAGGAGTTAGTCCCTTTATGTGAAGAATTGCAATATAATTTTGCAGGTTTGTCTCTCACTCTCTGCCCCCCGGGCTTTTGGACCCTGAATGTTTCATGCTCTTGAATTTTCTATTTGCAGGTTATGCAATGGAAATCTGCTTATTTATTACTTGCTAAAATTGTCTTATTTTGCTAGTGAAGTCATTTTAATGCACTGATGTCTTTGACTTAAGATGCCAATTGATTTCAATAAAGAAACAACCTTGGAAGTTGGAATTAAAATCTAAAATGTCCATTTTAGAATTGGAAGTAATACAATGAGAACTAAGTACCACTAGTGAAGATTGCTGTTGAAAGGAGGAATACAATTGAAATTGTTATGCCATAGTTGAGAACTTGATTTTCAATTTTGATAAGTTGTATTTCTTGATTATTCTTATTAGCTAAAATTTTCAATTACGAACAATGGAAAGGCTAAAACTGTTCTGCCTACAATATGCAGAAGCTCCTTAATGATTGATGAAATCTTCCATTGAAATACCCGAGTTGGATGAATTGTCTGATGGTTCAGTTGGGAATTCTCGTACTCCATCAAGGGCATCTAAATTTGCTACCAGAAAATTTATGGCCACTAATTCTATTCTATAAGTAAAGTGATACATGAATCTCTCTCTCTCTCTCTCTCTCTCTCTCTCTCTCTCTCTCTCTCTATTTGTGTCTTTGTCTGATTGTCTTTTTCTTGTTCACAATTATGGTAGATAACTTGAGGAATTTGTTGAGCTTCAAAGCTTCGGACTGAAACCGAGCAGTAGTTCCCAAGTAGAGCCATACTTGACTCGTGTTTATAGTGGGTCTTAGCATTGGAAAGGAGAAATAATTTTGTATTTATAGGAGTTGGAAAAAAACAAAATGAGTCATCTTTAGTTTTTGTTGTAGTTAGATTCTAATTTTTGTCAATTGATAGCTAATTATGATTTGAGCCAATTGAATATAAAACTACCCTGATTTTAGTCAATTGATAACTAATGTAGTTATAGTCTATCATGACATAATCTTTGTGTGAGAATTGTATTTCAAATGTGTAAGGTTGAAGTTATTCAATCTTGTGTTGACTTTATTCTATGCCAAATTTTCTTGTAATTTAGCAATTAAATACCATGTATTTACGTGGGAATTATGTAAGGGTAGTGTGTGAGAGAGTGTAAAGAAATCTCAAGAAGTGTTCAATTCAAGGGAGTCTTGCGACTAGATCTTGCGACTAGTAAGTCGCCAGAATGACACACGTGTGAAGCATGCAGGGGGAGCTGAAGATTCACGACAGCTGGAGCACTGCAGGACAAAACTTCCAGTCTAGCCAGGAAATTAGCTTGCAACTCAACTCGCGACTCGTTTCAGTCGCAAGCCCAAGTCGCCAGAATGTCCTGTTTGTTGAAAAATTACTTTTCGCATTCCTCATACACCCTACTATAAATACATTTATACCCACGAAATGTTGAGAGCTTCTAGAGAGAATTTTGAGAGAGAAACCCTAGTTCGCATTCCTCATACACCCTACTATAAATACATTTATACCCACGAAATGTTGAGAGCTTCTAGAGAGAATTTTGAGAGAGAAACCCTAGAGAAAAACAAGATTGACTCATCCACAATCTTCATCTTTTGATTCTCCAAATTCCTCTACTCTCATCCTCTCCATTGACATATCCTTGAGAGGTACATTTAGCCAAATCCTTATCTCACCATACCCATATCAGTGAGGAGGTATTTTGGTGCTTGGGAAGCAGTTCAGAAGGGACCAATTCATTTTGGTTGATGCCATGGGCTATTGCGAGATTCGGTAAGCTAGAGAAGACAAGGTTCGGCGTAACCTTGTTGAAGCAAGAAGCTTGGAGGGCTTAGGTGCACTGGGTAGATTAGGCTTGGAGGGTCTTCTGCTATTTATGTATCCCAACTTTATTCTCTAGTGAATTATTGACAGCTTGGAGGGCAGCGGAGAGGTTTTTCGTCGAGTACTTCGGTTTCCTCTTCGATAACACATCGCCGTGTTATCTTTGTGTTTGCATCCTTCTTTCCTTTCTCTTTACCTTTTAATTGCTGCTGTGTTGGTTATTAATTATGGTTTAGAGTGTGTTACCAATTTGGTTATAGCTTATATTTCATTTTCCGCACATATATTGTTTGATTATAAGCTGCGTTGGTAATTTTATATTTGGGGGTCTAAACGTTCATTGGTGTTTTACACACTAATTAAACTTTCAAAATTTATGCTATAACGTAATGTGACCTATCATGCTCCTAGAGCTATAGGAGTTGAAGCAAATTCATAAACATGCTCCAAAATTTTGTATCATGCAGCTTCTAATGAATGTCTGTTAAGAGCATCTGCTTCAATGTTAAAGTCTGCAAATATGTAGTGTCAAGAAGACTTGAGGTTGCCTCAAGATATGAAGGATGAAGCTCCAAAAAATTCACTGAAGAGACTATTTGCTGTTTTCAATAAGTTATTGAGGGCATCTAAGTTAAAGGCTGTGATGAATATAAAGCTACTCTAATATTACAAACACTAATGTTGGAGACTTAAAAATAGAATTTGGAGAGTAATTGTGTCAAGGGTGAGCTTTCTTTAGGAGTTGAACCTATTCCAGATGCTAATGGCTCAAAGTGCTTGTAGCATGTCCCTTTCCATTTGTTGTGTGAAGTCTTCGTCAATCACTTTTTCTGTGGGAGGAACATGAGTGACTGGTAGCTTGATTAACTGGTACTTTTAGGAGGAACAAACGTTCTTTGAGAGCAGAAAAAGTCAGTGCTTCTTTTGCTGGTTCTACACTCTTCACCTTCTCTTGAACCAAATATGTATATTGCTGGTCCTATTAAGCTTGGAATATTTTGTTTCTTTTCCACGTTTATTGAGGCCTCTAGTATTGTGTGACGGGTTGGCATTAGACCTTGTGCATTATCATCAGGTGCTTCTGTTGTAGTAGTTGTTTCCATTTGCTTCATGATTGGCTTATCTTCTTCAATAACTATGGCATTTGCTTAATCTTGTAATGGTTGCTCCATTGTTACCTCCACTTGGCTTTATGGTTTCATCATTAAGCTTTTCCCTTTTGAGTGAATCATGTGTAATCTCGACATCTGTCTTGCTCTTCTTTTCTATGGATGTTTTTTTCGTAAAATTTATGATTCTGACTTGTTTCAGTTTCATGTTTTCTTTCACTGATTTAAGAGATCAAACTTCAGACTCATGCTTAATTAAGCTTGGTTTTGGTTTCCCCTCTTGGAAAAGCATCTTCCTTAATCTTCATTTAACTCTCCTTTGATGGCCAGGCAAGGGAACTTGTTAAAGAGTCTTTGGTGATAAAAACTTTCTTGGGGGCATGCACGAGATGGGCTAGCATAGGGACGGGCTCCCCTCCTATTTAAAACCTTCCCATTCTCTCCCATTTTTTAATGGATGAGTGTTTTGTTTCTTCCTCCTTCCAAAATCATTTCCCTTGTCTCAGACTCTTTAACATCACCGCCCACCATCACCTGAGCATGGACAGTGCCAAGTGGCGGCTACAGGAAATATTTTCTTCCTCACATGTTTATATGTCTGTCTTTAGTTGTTCAAAATTGAAATACTCTTTTACACTAGAATTTATGTCTATTTCAAATGGTCATTTTGTATATAGAAACACAAAAAAGGAACACTCTTTTACTCTTTTATGTATTGCGTTTCCTTTTATTTTTATGAGTTGCCCTTAGTATTTGGTTTCATGTGTTTGGTTTTAATTTGATTTGGATCTCATGCAAACTCTTCAGTATCATCCTTAATTGTTATCATTATCTTCTTCTTCTTCTTCCTTTTTTTTTTTTTTTTTTTTTTTGTGTGTGTGTGTGGATAAAAGCTGTGTATTGCCTAATATTTGTATAGGTAATGTGTAGCTTCTTTTTTCTTTTTCTTTTTTTCCCTTTTGCCTTAAACTTAATTTTGAGATGCATCTTCAATTTCCTCTTTCAATTTGCTTTCAGTCTTAGATTTACATTGTACTAGAGCAATGTAAATTTTACATTGTAAACTAAACAAATGTATGCAACATTGTACAAGGAGAGGGGTAGAGTGCCATTTTTTTTCAAGGTTTTAATTTTGTTGGAACTTGAATGCACTAGTTTTTAACAAAAGAAACAAGTTTAACTTGAAAAATCTCACTAACTATAGAATTATGCGAATGTTTTGTTTTTGAAGGTTGATTTATACTACTCAGAGTAAAATATCATGCAAATTGGATTTTATTTTATTTTATAGAACAACGTTTCAAGATAAGACTATAGTATTGACCTTCATGTTGAGCGCAATTCCACACACCCAAATTCAAGATAAGGAGAATCAAAATTATTTGTTCTTACTTGAGAGAGATAATCGATTTGTGTGGGAGAGTCTAGGTCAAATCAAACTATTCGAGGGAGAAAGAGAAGTTGACAAGACAAATGGACAAAGTTTACAAACTCCCACTAAAAATTAACATGGCTACACATATTTTGAAAATCTAACCGTAGGATTGAATGTTCTTTATATTCTTGACATGCATGTCAAATTTCATTCAAATAGGATATTTTTACTATTAAATCTATAAATTTTTTTTTTTTACATAATTTATTATCACAAAAAATTGAAATTTAAATATTTGATCGATAACATAGCTATTGATTTTTGATTTTCGTGAAATTGTGCAAGTATGGAAAATATAATAAGAAAATATAACTTTACGGTGAATTTGTTAAAATTTACATCCAATAAAAAGATATAAGAAGCTTGTAGCCGGCAAACTTTGTTCTTTACAAATCAATAAAATAAAAAGATAGAAGAAGCTTGAATCTTTCGATTTCAAGAATTATTTGTATATATTTTCTTTTTTTAATTTAAGAGAAGTTCGTGTCTAATAGTAAAGCATAATTTTACAACTTCAACTTGGTGTTTGAAAGAACTTGTCAAAATTCTTGTGTAAGAATTTTGGCCAATTAGTTCTACCTATTTTTTACAAAGTAAATCCATCAGAAGTACATAAGCCAGAGGGAAAGTTTGGGATTGTACTAACTGAACATGAAGAAAGAGAAAACAGAGATAAGATTCAGACTTGGAGGGCAGCTTTAACCAAAGCAAATGATTTGGCTGGATTCTCTTACAAGGATGGGTATGTATCTATTACTTTTTTGCCTTCTTGTAATATAAAACATTAATAGTTTTGTTATCACCATTTAATTCCAAATAACAAAAGTATTTTTTTTAATGAATGATAGTTTTCACTTCTTTTAATGTCATGACACTTACTTTTCTTAACGACTAGATAATAACCTACCTGCACACTCTAGAGTTTTGTGCTAATTGCAATTACCCATGTAGTAGCAAGTGTCACAACCTTCACTTGTTCCTTTTCTAATCGCAAAGACCACTGGATTTGCATTGCATATTCAAAATTAGTACATGGTAAAACTTCAATTCGTCATGCGTAGATAGAAGAATATTGATTTCTAAATTAACACAAAAAGATATATACTTCTAGAAGGGTAAATAATTTCACCTTACAATGTTATGTCCATGTACTAAATAGGAAATAAACAAGAGAGATTAGAGAAACATTGGATCCACTTTAGATTTCCTCTTCTATGCTGCTTCCTTTCTCCATATACATTTTGATTCGGTTTTTTGAGAAGCTAAGAGTGAGGAAAAGTCACAATCACATTGTGGTGGGCTTTTTTACGTATTGGGCTGGATTGCTCCTGCTGTACCACGGCCCTGTGATTTTGGGGTAGGAGAGTCGAGACTGGCTTAAGTGAAACACACTTTAGGCCAGCTTGTGCACAAGTCGGTCCCCTTCTTGTGCTGACACATCCTAGCAGGAGCCTTGAGCGTTTCACGTACTCACAGCAGGAAAGACTGTTACAAGTGTTATAGCAGGAAATGCAATGTAGCAGTATAACTAAAACATTTTAACTAAAATATTTTTTACTAATAATAATACATGAACATCTCCATGAAGGAAAATATCACAACGTGATTATGGCAAAAATAAATTAATAACAAGATGTCAAGTTAGTCATTAATCAACCATGGCAAAAGAAAAGAAGATTAGTTTGCTAAAAGAATGGGCTTGGCTCTTTAGCAGATTCAAGTTCAAAAATGGAACCAATCTCCAATGTGGGTAACTTCAGAGGGGAGTCCTGTTGTAGAAGTTACTCACTTTGGAAAAAAGGACCTACATGGCTTAATCTTGGATTCTTGATTTGTTAGAGAGTGGGCTATTGAAAGAAAGAGAAGTGGGTAACCTATTGATGCATGCTTTTACTCCTATCACTCATACTTTCCCATTACCTTTGGTTTTCTACATTCTTTCATTCTTTATTCATTTTCTCTGTTTTCTTTCTTTCTCTCTATTTCTCTATACCTCTTGTTTACTGTTTTGCTCTTTCTTCTTTTTCCCCCTCCTTTCACTGTGCACATCTATGGCCTTTTATACTGCCTGCCATGACAAGATTTGCCATTTTTACCCTGTAATTGTATTTGGCCTGTTGCAGGAGTCCTTCCAGGACTACCCACTGGTCTGTCAACTGCCCAGCCACCACCACTACATTGTGTTGATCGTGCCATGCCTCATCTTCAGACAAAAGTAGTTTTATTTTGTTTTTACTCCCCTTGACACTCCCATCAGGATAAGGGTTAACCTTCTCCTTTACCAACCTCTATAGCATGCACCTAGTGACTGTAGCTCATGTTTACCTCTTTTGGTCATCCTAGTAGGACATTTCCCCCAAAAGAGCTTGAGCAGGAACCCCAAAAAAGGCTCCCCTTTCTCCCCACCGCCAGACCACACCCTCTCTTATCTCTGCCCCGTGGCCCACCTCCCTTATATTGGCTAGGTACAAATAGGTGGCGCCTAAGCCTTGTGTGCATGCTCCACTTTCATATGAGTCCATTACTTTTCTGGCTCTCACGCATTTGCTATTGCCTCTAAGTTTGTTTGATTTTGCTACACGCTCTGGTGTTTGTTTAACTCTTGCGACGTGAATTAGCCTTTGGGCTTTCGTTCTCTACATCCCATTTCTTCTTTGGGCTGGGCATTACTTGGGTATGAGCTTTCTCTTCTTTAACTCGGCCCATGTCCCTTCTTTAGCCTGCGTCCGTGGGCTAGTTGGTGCTCCTACTACGCTACTACACTGTTCCTGCTATGATATCACTTACCCTTTTTGCCTTGTTGTTACCTTTGGGCTTACGAGCTGAAGCGCCTACCATGCCAATTTCTTACATTATTCCTTCTTTTGGTCTTTATTGCCCAACATTCCTGCTAGGCCAATCCATTTAATATCTCGGGCATCCTCAGTCCATTTCATTCTTTGGGCATCCTCGGGCCATTTCATTCTTTGGGCGTCTTGGGCCTATTTCATCCTTTTCTACCTCTTTCATTCCTATGGGCTTCTGCTAAATCTCTTGGGCTTTCTTGGCCTAATTATCACATCTTTTACCTTTGGGTTTATTGGCCTTCGAACCAACCCCATTTACTAATTCCTTTCTTTGGGCTCCTCCTGCCCATTTTTACTTTCTTTCCATGTCTTACAATTCTCATGGGCTTACGACTTCATTCTTTGGAGCTTCCTTAGCCCGTTTGCTTTCTCGCAAGCCACTTATTATTTTGTGGGCCTGTGGACCATTATTCCTGCCATTTTGGCCTAATGGTTTTTACTTTACTGCGTTCTTTCTCCACCTTTCTCATATTGTTGGGCTTCTTCTGCCATTGGGCCCTTTTGTCAAAAATGGGCATCAACACACATCCACAATCACTTGCCAAACAAAAATTTCAGAATAAGATATTTAAAAAAAAAAAAAAAAAAAATTCATGACTTGCAATCCAAATGAATTCCACAACCATGACCAAGATGTTAATACCAAGTTTAAGATTGATATTAATATGAACCAAAGTAAACCTGTGCACAAAAAATTGTCTATTTGTTAGTTGATAAATAGGTTATCTAATATTTTTCTCCAAATTATAACAAACGTCATCAATTTGGAATATACCACAAGTTCACACACTAAAATCCCCTATTACATCAAAAGTTCCAACGCTCAACTGTTGATTCATATATACAAACATCTCTAGCGCAAAACTACTCAAATGGAAAGTAAAAGTTAATGAAAATAATACTAGCTCTTATGAAGCTCAACAAAGGCTCCAGCAACTAAGTCCAAATCTTCTGTCTCACTCTTCCTGCTCCACTATATACTCCACAAATAAAAACATGTCACATGTCCATCTAATTTATTAGATACTAAATTTATGCATTCTATTATTTCAATTTCCTAAAATAAATAAATAAATAAATAACCCACCATATTAGATAGACCTGTGACATAAATTTAGCATTTAAAAAAACTACTCTATTGCATAAAACCTGCTCACTGATTTTTTTTTTTTTTTTTTTTTTTTTTTTTTTTTTTAAAGAAGGTAAGCTAACAGAGCTCAATAAAAGGGGTTAGATGGTATGAGTTATAAAAAAAATGCATAAATACATGAAAATTAGAAATTTTTCTTAATACGTGAATATGCTTCGAGATAAACTTCTTTGAGCATGCACACACAATTTTTCAGGAGCTTTATAAAAATAAATAAAAAATAAAAAATTCTTTAGATAGCTTTGAAAAATAATTTGTATACTTTCTCTTAAGGTATATCTCATTAGATTCAGAAAAGGAAAATGTTTTTTTTTTTTTTTTTTTGTTTTGCTAGATAAGATAGAAATTCATCCTGTAGAGTTCGCTCCATGATGATTACTCTTTATTATCAAGTCAAGACATAGATTGATTTTAAGTATAGGCAGGGTTTGAATCTCAGATTTCTTATTTGACAATAAAAGACTTTACTAAATGAGCTAGTTGGAAGCCTGGAACCCACAATTGTTTTCTTTAGAAGAGAACATATATATATATATATATATATTTTTAACAATATCTATTGAAAAAACCTCAGTCTTGAAAAATTCTTAAGTTCATAAGAATCTTATCATAATCATACTTCATTGATTTAACATCACAAAACATGTTTCCTCAATTGTTAGTAATTTCCTTTACCATAACATGAAACACAATTACTCTTAATATTACTTTTGTTACTCACTTACTCTTTATATATATATATATATATATATATATAAAACTTGTAATCCCATAGACCACTGGATTTGCATTGTATACTCAAAATTAGCACATGTTAAAACTTCAAATCTATTATACATAAGTAAATGAGCATTCATATCTAAATTAATATATAAAAGATATACACTTCAAGGTAAATGATTTTACCTCTCAATTTTATGTCCATGTACTAAGTAGGAAATAAACAAGGGATAACCCATAGGTCCACTCTAGATTGCCTCCTCTTTGCTGATTCCCTTTCTGCTTACATTTTGATATGGTTTTTGAAATACTGTCATACTGGGAAGGAGAGAAAATCTCATTATCGCATCCTTAATTTTTTACCAAGCAACAATTTGAGAATAAGACAATAAATAAACATTATAATAGAGGAAAATATTGAGAACAAATTCTAGGAAAGAGGAAAAAGAGCGAAAAGTGGGAGAAAGCATTTCATAAGTTGGGTGCTTAATTTAATTGAGGAAAAAGTTTAGGAACACAACTTTTACTACAACTATAAATGGTTGATTGTAGGTGATGTAAAAAAGTGGTAGATTCATATGAAAGTGAGTGTCCACCACTTACAATTAGGAGATGACCAAAATTCATTTGAATATATATATATATATATATATACATGTATGTATGTATGTATGTATGTATTCTATAGTATAGATTTTCTTCTAGTCTAACACATCAAATGCTTCTTATGCTTTTGTGCTCGGCAGTTGCTTTGAATTTGAAACTCAGTTCATCAAAAGAGTTATAAAAGAGATATCAAGTATCACATCAAATTGGACACAACTATTTGTCACTAAATATCCAGTTGGAATAGATTCTCATGTGGAGGAGATAGAATTGCTTTTGGACACAAAGTCAAATGGTGTTTGCATGCTAGGGATTCATGGTCTTGGGGGAGTAGGAAAACTACAATTGCAAAAGCTGTTTATAATAGAATTTTTGATCGTTTTGATAGGAGTTGCTTTCTAGAGAATGTTAGAGAAAAGTCATGGACAACCAATGGCATAATCCAACTTCAAGAGACACTTCTTTCTATGATATTACAAGACACATATTTAAAAGTGGACATTGTACCCAAAGGAATTGAACTGATAATGGATAGGCTTTGTCATACAAGGCTTCTTTTAATTATTGATGATGTGGATGAATCAAACCAGATAGAAAATTTGCTTGGAAGATGTGATTGGTTTAGTTCAGGAAGTAGAATTATTATAACAACAAGAGACAAACAAGTGGTAATCACTCTTGGAAAATATCATCTAGTTTATAAGGTTAAAAAATTGAATCAATGTGAAGCTTATGAACTCTTCAACTTACACACCTTCCAAATGAATAAACCGGGGTAAGACTATTCAGAAGTTGCAAAGCAAATTATACATTATGCCAATGGTCTTCCATTAGCACTAAAAATAATAGGTTCTGATATGTGCGGAAAAAGTATACATGAATGGGAAAATGCATTAGAAAAGTACAAAAACATTCCTCACAAAAAAATCCAAGAAAAGCTCAAAATAAGTTATGATGGATTGGAAAAAACTGAAAATGATATTTTTCTCCATGTTGCTTGTTTTTTTAAGGGATTTGAGAAGGATTACGATACAAATATACTAGAGACTTGCAATTTATATCCACATGATGGTATTTGCAAACTTATCGATAAGTGTCTTATAATTGTTTGATGGAAATTTAGACCCCTTAAACCACAATTAGATTGCGTAGCCTAGTTAATTAGCTAAGTTGTTACTTAGTCAAATTAAGCAATTCTAGGTTAAAGCAATCAAATAATCATATCAAGAATATATAGCAGCGGAATAATAAATAACACAAGATATGTTCACCCAGGAAAACCAAACCGGTAAAAAACCTGGGGAGGATTTTACCCACCTATCCTCAAGGCAAACCTGAATCCACTATGAAAGAATCGAAGTTCATACAAAAGGACTACAAGCTCCCCGCTCGACTTCCTAATGCTACCCACCAGTAGAACTTACTGACACGACCACGTGCAAGCTCCGAATCCACGGACTACTTCTTTCTTGAATTCTTCAATCAGCTACAAGCTCCCCGCTTGTTTTTCTTTAAGCTCCAATGGTAGCAACCTTGTTGATCATCAAGATGTTGACAACCCTAAGTTTATGTGAAGGAAAGCTCCTCAAAGATCTCACAAGAGATTCACATAAACAGCAAATATGAGCAACAAAGACTTAGAGAGGTTTGGATACAAAACCCTAATAAAATAAGGCACAAGAGGCACTCTAATCTCTCTCTCTAAAGTTCTCAAAAACGTTCTAGGGTTTCCCTTATATATAGGAGTGTTTTACTTGGACCCCAAGACGTTTAAATAGAGTTTGGGCTGAGCTGGAACTCTGCAGAAAACGCATCTGACCCAAGATTCGATCGATCGAGTCTATCCTTCGATCGATCGAGCCAGGCAGAAATGCTCCAATACATCTGCAGCCACTCGATTCCAACTTTACAATATTTAATCAACTTTGAGCAAGCCTAAACAAGACTAAACATATTGTTTTGATCATGGTTTGCCAATATTACACATTAGAGTTCTAAATACATAAAATCCTAAATCTTTAGAACCTAACACTGTTGATCAATATGGCATATTGTCAATGTAGGACTTGTTACAACAAATGAGCAGGGAAATCGTTCAACAAGAATCTAAACAACCTGAAAATTGTAGCAGGATATGGTGTTACGAGGATGCTTATGAAGTGCTAACTAGAAATATGGTACAAGTTCTTTTGCTTCACTTTTCCTTTTTCCAAATATTTTTTTTATTTAAAATATCAAAATTTGTTAACTTTTTAAAATATATATATATATATATATATATAATCGAACTTATTCGTTTTATTCTTAGTTCAATTTGGGGTCTGATAAAATTCAAGCAATGATGTTACACTCACCTGAACCGATAACCATGCAATTGCAGAGTGAACCTTTTAAAATGATGAAAAATCTTAAATTTCTCTTAGTTGAAAATGTACACATTCATGAAGAATTTCAATATCTCCCTAATGGGATACGGTTACTTGAATGGCCTAAATTTCCTTTTTCCTGGCCATCTAAATATTGTCCTTAAAAGCTTGTTGCAATCAATATGAGAAGGAGTAGTCACATTAGAATGGATACAATATTCAAGCAGGGATGATTATTAGTATTTATGAATTGTAATTTCTTTTAATATTTTTGAAAGTTGGCCAAAAATAAATTTTTATTTTTTTAATTTTAATCTACAGGGTATCCAATTAAAAAATTTAAAACATATCAATCTTTTGGGGTGTAACTCTATTACAAAATTACCTGAATTGTGTGCCCCAAACCTAGAGACATTGGGCCTTTCTCATTGTGATAGTTTAGTTATAGTTCATGAGTCCGTTGGATTTCTTGATAGGCTACAAAAATGAAACCTCCAATTCTGTGGGAGGGTTCAAAATCTTCCAAACAACCTCAAGTTGAAATCGCTTGAAGAGTTCAATCTTTGTGGATGCTCTAAGCTTGAGAAATTCCCCAATATTTATCCAAAAATGAAATGTTTAAAGACATCAGATTTATCTGGGAGTGGCATCAGAGGGTTGCCTTCATCAATTGGGTATCTTACTCGGCTTACTGAATTAACATTATATGGTTGCAAGAACCTTAGGGAGGATCTTCCAGACAACATCTACAAATTGCAAATGCTTGAGGTCTTATCTAGTGTCACTGCCAAATTGAGACCACCGTGTAATTCTTTTGATGGACTTTCCGAATATGGGTTTATAAGCTTAAGGTAACATAATTTATCAAAGTATTTTTGGAACACTGCATGCTTATTTTATTCAATTCTCAACCAAAAAAAAAAAAATACTATTAAGATAATAGTTCATCATATTTATACAAGGAAATTTGTTTCAATTGCTCAATGGATATAAGTAATTTAAAAATATTTCAAATATAAAACATTTGCTTAATTATTGTTATTGTTATTTTTATGTTTAAGCAAAGTTAGCCGACCTGATCTGAAGGATGAACTGACCCGAACTTGACCCATTGAAATGTTGGTTCAATCTGGGTCAACCTATAGCCAACTACTTTTAGAAGATAGGAATTTTTAAATCTTTTTTAAGTAGGTAATGTGCAATTTTGAATGTTCTCTCTTAGTAGAAAGGGATATGCAATCAGTTTTTTTTTTTTTTAACTCTTTTCAATTTGGATCTCTTAAAATATTTTTTGCAAGTACTTTTAAAAAAAATTAAAAAGACTAAAGTGCAAAACATTCTCCTAAAGTTTGGTAATCTTTAGATTTTACACCCTAAGGTTTTAGAATTTGAATTTTACTGATAAGAATGCAAATTGTCATATTTTTCTCCCTTAATGTTTAGTCTTTTATATTTATTTGGTGCCTAAATGTGCTCATTATTCTTATATTTTGATTTAGGATGCAAATGGATGCATTAAGTGCAAAACGTAGCTAATTGGGCAATTTTGGACTATTTTGACATTGCTTCGTTATCTGGGCAAAACTCTTTCATCAGAGCTCCAATTGAGATGATTCAAAATGCTATGGAACGCCAAGAAAAAGCTCTACAACTTTCATGTTTTGAGTTTTGAGTTTTGAGAGATACTCGTTGCATCAAGGTCGAAATCGGGCTTGAAGTTGCTGCACCTGCACTGCTGACATTCTGGAATGTTCCTTTGCCTGAAATTCTAATACCTGATGCGGTTTATTTTCAGGATCTTCCGAAAATTCCAGCTAAAAAACACTACTTTCCTAGTTATATTAGGACTTTGTTTTATTTTTAATATTTTCCTTAATTAGTCAGATTTGGATATTATTATTTAGAATATTTTTAGGAGATTTTGTAGGCTTGGGAAATAACGTGTAAAAGAGGGAAGGAAAAATCAGACTTCACACACGCCTCTCTCTCCCCTCTGCTCTAACTTCTTCTTTGAGTTTTCATCATGGCCTTGCTTAGCTAAACTTTTATACTTGGTCGAAGGAAACTGAAGCCTTAGAATCAATAAAACTGTGAGATCTAATTTGTTTTTATTGTTCAATTTATGCTTTGAATATTGGATGTTCTTCTGTGCCTATTTTCATGATTGTCTCGCTTAATTACTAGGAGACCTACTAGTTTATTATTCGTTGCAATCTACTGCTAGGTTAGATATCAAATCCGTAATTGTTTGATCTCTCTAATTTGTGAAGCAACCAAGATTTAATGATTTGCTGCGTCAGGATTATTAGATCTTAGGAAGAACGCTCGACTAAAATGCAACCGCTTGTGCTTGTGTTGTTTAGCTTCATCAATCTCTCTAATTCTTAAGACTGCTACTAGATTAAACCTTTAGTGCTTGTCTTGGGTTGTTTAGTAGTTAGGGTTAATTAGATCGCTTGTTTTCTAATTAACTGCGACTAAGGAGAAATAGGAAAATAGTTTCAATGGTGAATATTCAAAGTGTGAATTGATATATGCTTGCATCGATAATCAGTTATAATATTATGATGGTGGATGTTGACTTACCCAATGAAGTTATATTTTGTTTGCATTAACAATCCATTCATTCATATTTTTTTGTTTAAATGTCACATAAATTTACTACATGCGTTTAAGTGACATTATTTTATTGGACAAACTAAACATGCATCATAAGCTTATGTGTCACTTAAATTTTTTGTTGTAAAATTTGGGAGCATTGTGAAATTGGTTAAAATTTTTGTTCAATGGATATAAGTAATTTAAAAATATTTCAAATATAAAACATTTGCTTAATTATTGTTATTGTTACTTTTATGTTTAAGCAAAGTTAGCCAACCTGATTTGAAGGACGAACTGACCCAAACCTGACCCATTGAAATGTTGGTTCAATCTGGGTTAACCTACAACCAACTACTTTTGGAAGATGGGAATTTTTAAATCTTTTTTAAATAGGTAATGTGCAATTTTGAATGTTCTCTCTTAGTGAAAGAGATATGCAATCATTTTTTTTTTTTTTTTTTGTTTAAATGTCACATAAATTTACCACATGTGTTTAAGTGACATTATTTTATTGGACAAACTAAAGACGTCGTAAGCTTATGTGGCACTTAAATTTTTGTTGTGAAATTTGGGAGCGTTGTGAAATTGGTTAAAATTTTTGTTCTACTTAGAAAGACTCATCAGGTGCTTCAATTATAAAATGGGTCCTATGAGTGGACTATTTAGCTACAATCATAAGAATTTCCATTACATGTTACATGTTATTTACTTGGCAAATTATATTATGTTTTGGGTGTATACACTTAGCTTTCTCATGACATGTGAGACCCACTTCCATGTGTTGTAAGAGAGCTAGGTGTATACACCCAAAATATGATATAACCTCTCATTTACTTGAACTAATATTGGAGAATTAGAGGACATTTTCCCTAAACCGTTAGACTATTTGGACAAAAATGCTACATTTGTGGAATTGTAACCAAATTAACCTCCAATTGAGAAGGAGAGAAAGTGAAGAGTGCATGATAAGGAGAGTGAGATTACAATAGCAACTAATACAGTTGGCATATGATAAAATGAGTTTGGCTTATCTCTAGTACTTTTTTAATGGAATTTTTTCTTTTAACGAAAAACTGTCACATCATCTACTAACTAAATAAAAGATGGAGATTAAAACTCACTACCATTTGCCATTGTGTATTTAAAACAAAATGAGACGTTCAGTTAAAAAGGTACTAGAAGTAAGCCAACTCCCAATAAAATAATAAGTATAATGACACAAAAAGTTTAAAAAATATTTTTTCCATAGCCATTGATGCATAATAAGAGCTCGTTTTCACTGAGTTTATTTAAGCTATAAACAAAGGTGGTGAAAATTTTTGAATCTAACATTCCCTTTTCCTTATCAAATGGTATTTTAGGGTTTGTTTGGAATTGTGATTTCATGGTGATTTTTAATGAACACACACAAAAATTTCAATCATTTGGCTTTGCATTTTTTAAGAAAACTTTGTTTTTAAACTATAGTTTTGAAAATTTTGTCAACTTTAATTGCGTTTTCAAAAAACACATTTTCAAAAGTACAGCTTTTAAAATCGCTATTTTTTCAAAATGCATGTTTTAAACCGTTATCCCAAACAGATTAATTTGGAAAAGGCTACTCGTTTCTAAGCAATCTTTGTTGCCAAACTGGACAGTCTCATGATCTCTTCATACTATAACTTTATACACAATCAACTTCTACCTATCAAAGCCAAAGTAGGAAGTGCATTGGCCAATGCTCACTTTTATATGCAAAGTACAAAACGCATTTACAGTGCTCAAGATTTATGTAGGAAATCTTCTCTTGTTCAACGGAACACGTTTGTAGTGCTCACAAATTTTATCCGCAAAGTAAGAAAAGCATTTGCAGTGCTCAAGTCAAGTTCATCGTAAGAACACTTCCGCGACCAACAAGATAACTTCTCCTTTTGATACCATTGTTGGCTTAATGATACTTCCACCCTCATAAATCTAGGTGGAGTCAGTGAGTTCAGCTCAAAATATAGTTTTTCCTCCCAAAAGAATAGGTGAATGATCAGAACGCATATATTTAATAGAAAGGCAATACCAGTCGCTCACATGTCACAATACACAACATGCATGATGCATATAGGCATACACAACAGGGCCGTTTATATTCTCGTACGGTATTTCATTTGAAATTTAGTATGGAGGCTGAGAATGTTATTATTGAGACAGATTCTAAGATTTGTCATGATGCTATTCATGAGCTGATTTTGCCCCCGCCTTGAAGAATTGCTTCAATCTTAGCAGACATGCAGTCTCTTCTTGTAACTTATTCTAATGTGTCTATCTTTTGGGTTCCTAGGCTAGCTAATATGGCAGCTCACTCCCTAGCTAAGTGGTCTCTAGCTTGTAATTTTTTTGGTTCTTTTGATTGGGGTAGCTGTCCTCCTTGTTTTGCTTTTGTAATTAGGAAGGAAGCTAGCCTTTGATTGTTTTTTGTTTCTCAGTTCAATAAGGTCTTCTTTTCCATAAAAAAAACTATACATACAAGTAGGCATTAAAAGGTGCTTTTGCAATACAAGACCAAAACGCATTCATGTAACTCTGACAATGCAATAAACCTTTTTTAACAATAAAATTCAGAACAGCCAGGACAAAGTTGTACATACACAACCCATTTAATGCCAAACCTAATGAAACTAGGCATGTCAAGTCAAGACTCACTTGGAAGGGCATTGAAGAAGTGATAAACTTCATCTTCATCAAAGACTCCAACCTCTGTCGAGCAAGCTGAGCAGCTTACTTTCTTCAATGTTTCACCACCAACAGAACTTGCTTCCCTCCTGCTCTTGCCTTTTATCGGTTTTGGACCATTTTGCTTCAAGACTTGATCACTATCAATCTTGCAGTTTATAACAAATATTGCCCTGTACTGGGTGACATATTTTTCGTGCCTACAAAACCCAATCAAGCTCTAGCAAATATATATATTTTGACATGGTCTCAAATTTTAGGCAATAATATTATTGAAATCAACAAAGTCTACAGGTAAGAAATGAATATAATAAGGTTACTGAAGTCAAAATGTGGATTCAAACGACAACTCCATGAATACATTATAGCTACAAATTCCAATTAAGAGGAATGCTTAAATGTCAAGAGATGCATTTGATACACCATCTCTCTATGAACAAACAAATTATTGCTACTATTACCAATTCAGATTTCAGAGGAATGCTTATATGGCACAGATGCTTTTGATGCCGACCAATTACCTCTTCCAGACCCCAAAAAGTGAGAGTTTTGTGTACTAAAGTACGACGTATTTTTTTTTTTTTCTTTGACAACATAATTTGGTTTTCAAAAAGTTCCTTGAGGTCACGAAACAACCTCAACAACAACCAACCCCACCCTATCACCATGACACTGTCACACTGCAGGTGCCAAAACCAAAATTTACAAACACTAAAATATTATCAACACAATTGCCACCTTTACTTTACTACCACGGGGTCCACTATCACTGCCACACAGCCACAGTGCCATCATTTCCACCTCCATCACAATATCAACTCACCACCATCACTAACTAACATTGTTTTAACAAAACAAAGAAACGGCCTGTACAATGGACCTTTAACCATGGATACAGAAATTGCTACTCACCCCTGCAAAAGACCAAAAAAAAAAAGAAAAAAAATCAATAACACAAAATTTACCAATATACAGACCAATGCATATACCTATGGCACTCCAGACAGAGAGTTGTAAAACAAGCCGGGCAGCTAAGTACTGCATCAGAGGTGTGACCTTTTCTTCTCTTTTGAACCCACAATTCATCTTTATCATCAAGTTTAGGATCATAGAACTCTGGTTTTACAGAGTAGTCTATTTCATCATCATCAGAAACTGCAATACACAAAAAATTAAATTGAATAGGTTGTTATTTTCATCCAATTTGACTTATTGTTAATATGCTATTCTGACAATTTAACCCTATTTTTTTATAAGGAAAATGAGAGGGGTAGATGAAGCTCGTATAGCGGTATAGATTGTAAGCCCCAAGCCCACTTTGCTATCCTGACAATTTAACTAAATCTTCAAACACCATGCCAACAATTATGTGTGTGTGTGCGAGTGCGTTTGTGTGTATGAAATCTAAACAATAAACTATTGAATTTACAGCTTTTGGAAGTTCCATTTCCAAGTTCTAACACCTTAGGTGCTAATGCCTAAGTTTTTTTGCTTGGTGCTGATTCTCAGGGTGTATCTTTTATTTTTTTCTTGATTGTTATGCATTAATTTTGGAATCAGAGCAAAACAGATCCAATTTCAACCAAATAAAAAATAAAAAATAAAATCCCTTATTTTCCTTTTCCACCCATCACAGAACCATCTGTCAAAACCCAAATTACTGTGCTCAGCCACCCTGCCACCATCAGCCAAAAAAAAAAAATTCTTTGTCGTGTTTCCCATCAAACCACAGTAACCCATCTGCCTGAGAATCAAGTCGTACAACAGCCAAAACCACCCTGCCACCATCACCAAAAAACGCCCAAATTTTTTAAATTTAAAATTTTTTTAAAAAAAAAAAAAAATGAAAGCCCAGACCACAACCCATGAAGCACAGGTTGGACTTTCAGCAGCAAATTAAACAATCCAGGTTCTTTTAAATTCTTTACTGAAAGCTTATTACTTTTAGAGAACCATGGAAGTAGACTAGTAGCCCCAGCCACCTATTTTTTATGGTTATAAAGATCAAGACTCATGTATTTTCCAACTTTGGGTATTTGAAGTGGATCAATTCTTTATAAAAGTGGGTTTATCAAATGCAAAAGCAAAGGTTAAGTTTGCCAAAACAAGAGTTGCTGGTAGTGCTTTAGATTATTGGAATCATTATGAGAGCCTTCACTTTAGATACCAATGGTCTCAAATTACTTGGAAAGGTCTTTGTATTGAATATTTCCCACAATATTTTCACAAGGATCTACAAAAACCTTCTCATGGCATTTTACAAGATTAAAGAACAAGTATGAGGCAGTGCTACAATGCTCACCTCACTCATGAAGTATCTGCCATACGCCAAGGCTTAGCAAATCTAATGAGAACTGTTGAAGATTTGGCTACACAAATGAAGCTTGTTCAAGACTTGGCTACTCAAATGAAGAGAAATCAAGTACCACCAGACCCTGATGTTGACAAAGAAGTAGAAACCTCTATACTTGAAGAATCATCCATGGTGCATGAAGCTTACAGTTTGATGAAGTCAAAAGGGTTGATACTCCAATCCACAAACTGAGTTTGTGATTCTAGAAGAATTTCATGAGGTGGATACAAGGTTTAGCTATTTTCAATCTAGAAAGCACGGACATGAATATGAGTACGGATATGGACACGAGTACAACACGGAGACAAGGACAATTTCTGAAAAATTATAACATAAAATAACCGGTACGACATCGGTATGACACGGATAACATAATTAATCCTTATCCATTATGAATTTGCTGTCAGGCTGACACGATTTAAGATTTATTAAGAGTAAAATAATAATCACAAAAGACTGCAAGATATATGTTACTTTATTTTGTTCATTCCTGCTTTGCCCCAAAATTTCTGGCTTCTTTTGTTTGTGTTGTAATTTGTTCATTTAAGGATTGTTGAGCTTAAATCATAAGCCATGCGTTAGACATTAATTTGACTTAAAAAGCAGTTCAACTTATCCAAAATTTGAGGATTGTTGAGCTCATAGGTGGTGCTAATTAGATCAGAACTAGGGGAATTGATAAACGACTGTAGTAATGTTTGTTTTAGGCCATATGAGGAGTGTATGAAATATGAATTGCTTGATCCAACCAAGACTCAATTTTTATGGTTGGATCCAATTGAATGCTCAATCTAACCATATGCTGTCCATCCATAACCCGGAACCCGACAAAACTGCCCAACCAAGAAGGATCTGAACCGAAGACCGACCGATTGCGAAGTAATACATGCATATGATTGGCTAGTGAATAATAATTGGCTGATACTTTAAAACCAAACTTGGCACAAAGATCACATAATTAACATTAGTCTATGTTAATTTACACATAAAGATACTGGTTTTAGTGCGTAATTTAAGATTTGCCTTCGGCACAAGGAGGAATTACAATTAAACAGAAGGTAAAACAAAGCAAACCTAAGTGCAGAAGACAAAAAGGACCCATATATTCAGTCTTCCTCCTCTTCACCTTCTTCAGGCAGCCCAACATCATCTCCAATACCTTCAAGCAGTGTGTCAACATCCTCCCCTAACTCAAGCAACCTCGCGCTTAATTTTTCCACCCTGCTCTGTTCTTGGCCAAGGCACACAAGCAAATCATTCAGTTCCGCCTCACTGTCCTTCTGGGCTTCTTCCCTTGCTGCGGCCTTTATTGCCTCAACATCTGGAATTGTTGGGGGCCCTCCACTCTTCAAAGCTCTCAACTCCTTTTCTAGATATAAGTTGGCCTGTTCAAGACTGTTGTAAGCATCAGATAGGCTCTTCAGATCAGATTCCATCTTCCCAGCTAAATTTCTGTACATGGATGCCTCAGACTCGATCTTGGCCTTATCTGTCTTGAGAATCTCCAACCGTTGAGATGCTTCTTGAAGATCTCTTCGGAGTTTCTCTACCTGGACTCTATCCAGGCCCCCATTCACTCTCTGCTCAGGCTGGGAATTACTGCCTCCACCAGTTTTTGCAAGGTCCTCAGCCAAAAGTGAATTTCGGCTAAGAAGGTCCTAAAAGACAAGGGGAGGGAAGGGCAGGGGAAAAGAAAAGAGCAAAGTCAAATTTAGTCCTCACTGAAGTGCAGTTCTACAGAAATCTTCCAACAAGATGGCCTGTTAATCACCAATGCTTATGCCCACCAACAATGAGTTAATGGGCAACACGTCTGACCACAAATTTTAATATGAACAACACTATAATATTATCGTTATAGAAAATTCTCCAAGGAGTAAGGACATGCCTCAGAATGACATATATGGATGTTGGAATCATTATAGAATGACATAAGGACGTTGAAAATGCTGACACTAGTACAGCATAAGAAAGATTTGACAGCTATAACACCATTTGTAACCAGACAGCCATCTGACAAACTGAGAGGGTCACCTACAGCTGATCCATATTACTATCCTGATGGTACCCTCCCATTCATTATGTGACGCTTTTCCCATTCATTATGCTACACTTTTCGGAAGAATGATTAGAAAAGCATGAATTGTAAAAAGAACAATACCTGTATCTCAGAGCACTGCTTCTCCACAAATGTTTTCAGCCGCTTGATATACTCCCCATCACTTTCCCCACTTCTCTGTTCCAATTCTGCTGGCACCACTGACACCTTGCTCTTTGGGTGACTGTAGACCTCAACAATGCTTTCTCTGATATCTCCCTCCAATTTCTTGACAAGGATCACAAATTGAACATCAAAGATTGCCAAGAGAATCGGATGATCCCCATCTTTCTGATCAGATGAATCATTCTCATCAACATCTTCAATATCTGCCATGCTAGCAGCAGTAGATCTTGTCAATGCTTTACGAGGCTGGGCTGACTTTACAGAGGTAAAAAGGAAGCTTTTCTGCATCTCATCGAATTTCAAGAAGTATGATGTAAGCCCGAGTTTCTGGCTTATGGTATCAACCACTGTAAAAGCATCCTTTCCATTATCATTGGATTTGTTGTAAATTACACATTCTCCCAAGAGAACTGCTGCCAAACCCCTTGTGCACACTGTTGCAGAGGAATTTGACACCAACTCAAGCAGATATGTAAGGTGGGGACGTGAATCTAGGAAGCAATGCACTGCATTAGGGCAATCAGCTAGCCATGTGACCAGCAATTTCAAGATAATTGGTTGAACATACAGATTTCCTGATGTGCTTGATTTTCCATCTTTATTTTTCATGGAAGAGGCAAGAGCCATGTATTTTACCATTCGGTGCATTAGTGGCTCACTAGCTCCTAGTGATGGCATGGGTGGCTCAAGTTCAATTCGAATAACCTGCACATACTCTAACAAAATCAGATATATGCAAAAGTCATTGTTTTCACTTTTTCCTTTTTTCATTTTTTTGAGGCTTCTCTTTTTCAATAGCTTAATTATGAGTTTCTTTCCATCTTGAGGCACATAATTACCTACCTCAAGACTTTACATCCCATCATGTAGAAACATTTCTTTATAAACACTCAAGCTTTATAAGGTGGCCATCAAAGTGGCCAATGGTGTGAGATAAAAAAAAGTTCAACAGTAAGCCTAAGGTGCACACCCTCACAAAGAATAAATTTATGTATTTATTTTCACCAAGTTCTCAGAATCATATAACATATAGAGGATAGATAATGCCCACTATAACCATTTATACAACAAAAACAACAACAACAAGCCTTAATCCCAAAAATTTGGGGTTGGCTATGGATCCTCAACAAATTAATTAGGGTCGGCCACATGTATTATTTTCCTCCATTATATTCCTATCTAAATTCATATTATCTGTTACTTCTTTAATTGATGAGCCCTTTTTTATTTGTTCCATTAATGTTAATTTGGGTCTTCCTCTACGTTTTTTTAATTCCCTCAACTTTTTTTTTTTTTTTTTGATGTCTAATTCCCTCAATTTGGATCAACTCACTCTTTCTTACCGGTGCATTAAAGCCCTCCTTTGAACATGACCAAATCATCTCAAGCGACTCTCTCTCATCTTTTCATCAGTAGAAACTACCCCTATTTTTTTAAGTGGATTTCCTCATTTCAGATCCTATCATTCAGTTTATTTTCACTTATTCATATTAACATTCTCATTTCAGTTACACTCATTTTATGAATATGTTGCTTCTTAACAGCCCAACATTCAATACAACAATTAACCTATATTGCTATTTGTTCATTAAAAAAAAAAAATTCTCTTGTACGTGCTGTCCAAGTCTAACAACATAGTACAAAGAAGGTGTTTTGGGGCACAGCTCATTTAATGAGCGTGCTAAGTCAATGTAGTGTCCTATATTTAAATAGAACTTTTGAAACTGTTGTCGAGAGGAATCAAACCTGCAGCCCCCAACTCCAACAAATTTTTTCACGCATTGCAACCACTGAGGCAGTTGCCTTGGTTCTAGAACCATTTATAATGCAATTAAAAGGGCAAACAACAATATGCTGGAGTAGATGAAATACATAAAACATAAAAAGAAAGAAGAGTAATTTCACAGCAATTAAGTATAAATTCCAAGGTTTTAAAACCGGAATGGTCAAAGAACTGAAATACGTCCGGTTTCCAGTTTTTACAGGTTGAACCGCCAATTTTCCCGGTTTTTACTGGACCGGTTCCATGTCCGGTTCCAGTTGAACCATCCGGTCCGGTTTTTAAAACCATAATAAATTCTAATGAATGTTCCTTATCATGTTTGTTAAGTCCAAAAAAGGAAAAAAGATACTTTATTAAACTTTTAAGAAATAAGCAATGTTAAGAATAGAATAGGGAAATATGTATTTGACCAGGCTACATAAAACATTGCCCACTGCAAAGGAATCAACCTCCCACACGAATGCAATCATTCTCCAGATAACTTTTAATTTGAAGATGGTAATTGTTTTTCCTTTTGTTAGGTAAAAGAAGCACTGAAAAAGCATATGTAATTATGCAAGCCACATACATGACAGGCATACAAATGATACATCAGTTGATCAGACTATTACTAAAAGCACGGGAAGACAACAATGAGAAGGAAATGCAGTTGCTTACCCTTTCTTTGCACTGGACATTATCCTTTAGTACATGAGAAAGAACACTAGCAGCTCTGCAACAAGTCTGTGTTTCAAAAAAAATCCATTGGCGCACATGGAAAGATTGTAATCTATGTACGTAAAGATGATACAATCCAACAAATTCAGCTGGTACTACTGTTGTCTTTAGAACTTAAATTACCAAAGAACCACATTACCTCAAGATCGCCATCATTTTCACTCAAGGTAAGACCATGCAATAGCATGCTGCAGGAGAAAAAGCTTATTCATCAGAAATAGCTTTTAGAAGAAGAAAAGAATGTGATGCCTTTTTTTTTAATTCATGTAACATAATTTAATATATGGACCAAGCTCAAAACAGATTAATCAGTAAAATGCAGTCCTTAATGCACAGAGAATAGACAAACCTTCCAAATGACATGTTCACATCCTCCTCAAAGGGAGCATGAGTCATTGAATGCGGTTGAGGAATTAATGTGGATGCTAACATTGTTTGGCCATCAAAATTTTTCTGGTACAAGAGGCAGAGCAAACAAAAACAAGCAAAAATAAAAGGTCAAGGAGCAATGGTGTATATGAGCAAAAGATTTAGATTATTAACTATGCATTGAACATGCTTAGGAACCAAAGAAAATGACAAAATAAAGCAGATACGTGTTATCAACCTCACAGAAGCTCTTAAAAACGTAATCAGCTGCAATAAACTCTTGCATACTAGACGTCCGCAAAAGGATTCGAAGAATAGAGTTCAAAGCAGGTTCCATTTGTGGCTCCTCTCCAAGAACTTTGGTTGCAAGGATATCAAGATTCTTGGGTTGTCCAGAAATCAGATCGCCGATGCATTGTAATGCCTGACAAAGTGAATAGGCAAAAATGTAAAACAAATATACCTCAAACTCCCCCTTAATCTACCAATAACAAATGAATGTTACTGTATTTAAATGCGGGGAATTTTTTTTTTTTTTAACATGGTGTATACATAGTTCCAGAAATTTGAAATAGAATTCCTAAATGCTTATTTGTGTAATATCTAACCTTTTAACTCTCTCTCTCTCTCTCTCTCTCTCTCTCTGTGCAAATTATACGTGCACAAAAAGTGTGTGTGTGTCTGAGAGAGAGAGAGAGAGACAAAAAGACAGTGACCAATGTCCAGAATAGTCATCTTACCGCACAACGGACAGAGACCGGTGCCCACTGGCTTTCGACACCCAACAAAAGAAGATGATCCAATACTTTTTTCTACAACCAATATACACATTACAGGATAAGATACTGCCAAGTTAATGATTCTAAAGGAAATAATTATAGCAGATATGAAGTTAGTGAGAAACCTGAACCAGTGTTGCTTTATTTGTCAGCTTATTTGCATCTTTTCCAGGATCAGCCTCTGTACCTCCCATCATTAACAAATTAATGGTTTCTAATGCACTGAGTAGATTAATTGTCTACTGGCATGGCGTTTGTTTCAAGGAAAAGAAGAAATACCAGTAAGGCTTCTGTGACAGAAAATTCAAAGATCTATGGTAAAATTTTATATACATTTGAGTATCTAACCTTTTGTTGGGTGAAATTGTAAGTACTTCCCCGTAGCTTCAGAATTGATATTACGGGGTCAAATCCCATAGTCTCTCTCAATAGTATCTGAACCACACTTGGAAACATTAGGAGCAGGAGAGAATCTCATTCATAAAATATAACACAACAGAGGCTGCAGACCTGATTAGATGCATTAGTTCGGAGAAGATTGTTCAACAATTGTAGACAGTCCTGCACCATTACACATATAATAGTTTTATAACCAAGATATTCACACAATTCTCAAATGCTTGTCAAGAAAAATAGAAATGAATAAATTGAGGAATAGCTAAACAGCCAGCGGCCCTAAGTTGTTCTCTGATTCTGAGAAGAAAAAAAAGTATTGAAAATGGGACTCAGAATCAAGGTCTATGCACATAACTCTGTTTATTGTAACAAATTTTCTACAAAGAATATTCCCCTATGAAGCACGGGTGCATTTCGGGACTCGGGTGCAGGTGCTGGTGCAGGTGCAGGTGCGGGACTTGGCAATTTTTGAAAAAGGTGGGTGCGGGTGCGGCAGAACTTGGCGATTAAAAAATTATTTAAAATATTTTTATATAGTGAATTCAATATTTTTATATAAAAAAATTCAAATAAATGGTAGAATTTATTATTAAAAAATAATTATTGTAGGGACTCAATTTGTAATGGACCCTTAGCAATAAAAATTTGTAGAGTGTGGGTAAAAGGGCTTGACATCATCGAAGTAAACAACGGTTGATATGAAGCGTATAATAATGGATGACATGAAATTCATAGAAATCTTATCAAAGAAATTTGGCTAAGTGTTTTGCGAAGCATATTCATCCTCGGCTCATGCCGAGGATCTATTTTCCTTAGAACTGATCTTAATCATGTCCCTTTCTCCCTTAGGACTTCCCCCCCTCTTATGCTGGGAGTCTTTTTGGTTATATAGTCTCATTTTAATTAATCTTACCCATCCATTTGTCGATTATCTGAACTCTATGTACAAGGGTTTGTCCCATCATCTGTATTTGCAGGCTTTATGTTAGTTCCTAGCCGCCTTTGCAGGCTTTCTAATAGTTGAAGTGACTGAAGCATTAGAGTTTGCAAGTCACCTCACCATTAAGGCGGCCAGAATGTTGGTAGCGTTCATTTAATGGATGAAGGATATTTTCCCTTCACCAAAGTTGATTTGCCGAGGATGTGAGCATCCTCAGCAAGGCCCTTGAATGACTTGGGCTCTTTCCTATTATCCTCGGCCTTTATATTATCCTCGGCGTGGGCCTTGGGCCGAGTATAGAGTGGGCCAAAGTGGTTAATATGGTGGGGCCCCACAATTATTTATGATTTGTTTTTAATAAAATCAATATTTTTGGTAATTGTAAACAAAAAAACCACATTTCAAGAAGGTTACTTTAATCATTTTTCAATTCCCAAGCCCACCGACATTAAATAATTGACTTTTCCACCTCCTTAATATATTATTTTCAGTTTCAATTTCAAAAAAAAAAATCTTTTGTTTTGTACCTCTATAGTCTGTTCTTCTTCCATCCTTTTTTATTTTTTGGTGTCTTCTCATCTTCTTCTTCCTTCTCTTTTTTTTTTTTTTTTTTTTTTTCCTCTCACAAGGCCAGATGAAGCAGAAGAATGGCAGCCGCTGCCCATTTCGGCCTGTTTCGGCGGCTGTTTAGGCCGGAATCAGCCATATCGGCCTGTTCCGGTGGCCGTTTCGGCCGGAATCGGCCGTATCGGCATGTTTCGATGGCCGTATCGGTTCCCGTTCCCGCCGGAATCGGCCCGTTTTGGCCTGAATCGGCGCGAATCTGGGCCGAGTCAGCGCGAGTCAGTGCGAATCAAAAAAAAAAAGGAAGAGTCGGCGAGTCGGACGCCGCGTCGGACTCCGGTGCGGCAACCTTGGAGCCGCGTCGGTGCTTTCTAGATATTCCCCCCCACCCCCAACCCTATGTTAGATGTTTGTCTGGGCAAGTAGAACCATAAAGAGAAAATCATGATGATGAATCAACAAAGCCTTTTATATGCTTTCTTGTCACTTACAATGTTCAACTAGTATGTATCAAATGAGCAACTTAACCAATACGGAAGAGGACAGCCAAAGGATAATATAAAGAATGTGGGTTTCAAACTCAAAAAACTGGTGAAACTACAAGAGTCCTTAATTTGAGCTACGAGTAAAATCATAACCACAAAGAACCAATGACAAAATAAAATATTCAGAAACAACACCTGCAAATGATGCAGAAGGTCAATGTAATTATAGCATTTAAACAGCTCATTTAGCTAGCGAATTAGTGATATGCAATAGAGGCACTTAAACTCTGTCACAACTCCATTACTGAAGCTGTCTTAGTAATCCATGACAACTACTCAATCAATTGATATAAATGAAAAAAGTATCACATTCAAAAGACAGTAAAGAAAAGAAGTTTTAAATTGTAGAAGCCCAAACAATAAGAAGCCATTTGCAAGACAAGTGATTTATCAGCAAACAAGATAGAACCAGTTGGTTAAACTACCACGATAAATTGAGTAACAGTAAATCACCTGCACAACAACACCACCTTCCGAACCTCCTTCCTCTTTAATGATGCTGAAAATCTTCTCAAATGCACCTTCAAAGACCACAATTTTTTGAATCTCCTAAAATTCACAAAACTGTATTAATTAGTAGGGAAATCAAACACATTTTCAAGCACAGGTTCAGCAGAACCATCAGATGACAAAGTGGAAGGAAGATCTTACCTCAGCTTCACGGGTCAAATAAGTAAGCAACAATAAGGCCTCGTTTCGAATAACCTAAGAACCACAATTGTTTTCAATAAGAGTACAAGAAGATAATCAAACTGATAAATTACCAAGTGGTGATTTTAATCTAACCATTATTTTAACACAAACAATTAAAAATATGTTGTTCTCCTCATAAAGTATTACAAGAGCCAAAATTTCAACTAACAGACAGGAATTGTAAGCAGAAAAACTCTGGGAGATAATAAAAAAATTTGAATTTTCCTACCAAATAAGATCACTGCTAAAAGCTTATATTGTTGAAAAATATGCCTTTATAAAATAACATTGAGAAAAAGTAGCAGAAGCAAGATTCCATGAACACATTTTGTACCTCACGATCCATTAGCATATCCATCAGCCGAGTAATACCGCAAGGAATGGTAAGAATGGCTTCCTGTAACCTGAAGACGAACTCAGCAAAAATTCTTCCTGCTACAACTTAAAAGAATCCACAAATTTGCACAAAAGCAAGAAGTAGTTGAGAAACTAATACCTATTTGGAGAATTTGTGAGGAGCGCTGTCAAAAGTTGAAGAGTATAATATCGTACATAGAAATCCTCCTCTGACTGCCAAAGCATCCAACCAAAATAACAATGAAAAAGGCCATGATGCTATGCATAAACCAAGCAAATATAGTAAACCAACCAAATACAATTAATGTGTGTGTCTAGTATTAATGTAAGAGAGGTGAAAATTTCTGTAAGGCTCTTAGAGCTCTTTTCAGCAGAAATAAAGAGTTTTTAACAACTTTAAGGTTAGAGATGAAATTTGAACAAATGAAAGCTCCTTAGAAATTGGTTACCAAACAGTTTAACGGCTTTATAGCACTTAGCATTATTGAGTTAAATTTTTTAATCTCAAATGCTCTACAGCTAGAACTCTACTTCCTACAGCAATACCAAACACGCCCAATAACATATCCATGGTGATCAAAATTTAAGTTAGGAGCTCTCACCAACAAACTTAGAAGAAGAGAAATGCTGTCTGCTTCTCTGGAAAGCAAATCAGTGTTCATTAAAGCTGGTTGAACCTCATTCTTTGGCCCTTTTGCATGCTCAATAGGAGTCAGAGCACCTACAAGAGTTTCTAAAGCACCCCGAACCTGCACAAATGGAACGAATGAACTCATTGTCTTACAAAGTTCTTGGACATAATAAAACTGAAGATTATTTCACATTGAATGAAATAATGGGAAAAGGCATACAAATAACAATCAATCTTGCAGGATAAGAATGTAAATTCTGAAGTAAAAATGGGTCATATTTGTCAGCCATGACCAAAAAAGGCTTGTGTCCCACTTAGTTAGTTTCCACCAATGGCCAAAAAAGATCTTCAGTAGAGAATCTTTCTTTTGGTAAGTTGATTGTAGAGTCCTTCAAAATTTTATTTTATTTTTTTTCTAAGTAAAAAAAATAAAAATAAAAAAATAATTCTGAGATAACAGTCAAGAATATTTTCTACAGATCCTCTGTCCAAGGTCAGAACCAAATCAGTGTGATTGGTCCATCTTGGTCATAAGCGTTATTTCAATAAAATATAGCATGCCAGAATTTGAACATTCAACCTGTTGGTAATGACTTAGCCTAAATACAGGCAGAAGAATCTCCAAAAATAAAATATGGATCAAACCATGGATTTTACCAAACTGTTGAATTTAACCATTAAACCATAAAATATTTTAGGATATTAGACACCTGATACTGAAGATCATGTCGGAATTGTTTTTAAGCTACCTAAGGAGGAAGACATATCCGAAAAATGTGAATAATTAAAAGCCACAGTTCAGTTCTCAATTTTTTTTCTCTTAATATATACTTTTTTGAGTGATGGAATTGAAATTAAAGGAAAAACATGGATAAAGATATATGGGGAAGAAAGATTTTCCACCATTTCAACATCATCACGTTCTTCCTTTAAGACTGCCAACATTACAGGGAAGCCTGCAAAAGTAAATAAAAAATATTATAAAACGCAATCATGGCACAAAAACTAATCCACTATATCATACAAGAGAGAAGCATTCACCCATTGCCCCAAATGCTAGCTGGGCACCACGACTTTCTGCCACAATAGCCTGAAGCTCAATCATGGCACTCCTCCGGTCCTCAGCCAGTTTACCATTGCTTATACGGTCTAGCAAGCGCTCAACATAGCTATCAATACAAAGCACAGAGAAGATTGATTACAAAAGGCAAATACTTCTCCAGACAAATAAAACAGTGGTACATGGCAATAAGAAATGAAGCAAAGAACGCTTTAGAATATTCAGGACATAAGAAATGTAGTTGCAAGAGAGGCAAAAGGTGACAACTAAATTGCTTTGAGAAAACAATACAGTACAAAACAGGCTACCAGCTGCACAAACCAGCTAAATCCGATGTATTTTTACATTAACCACCTATTCCAATGAGATGATACATTACTTTCAAATGCCTAACTTCTTCCGAGTTCAGACACATTACAGTTTGATCTCTCTCCTAACTCCAATGAAGGACCGAAAACAACACAGGATAACAATTTTATTAAAAAATAAAATAAAAAAACGTATAATATGAGAATGCAAAGTGTGTCTGAGTCATAAGTCATAAACCCTTATTTCTCAAAAACAAGTTCTTCTAGAATTAGTTATGACAGAAAAAGACTAAAGTCGTATCTGGGTCATTTTCAATTTCTTCAAATTTATAAATATCATGAACATAAAAGAGAACTTTACCTATCTTCATTTGAACCAGAATTCTCATTGCCAAAAACAAGCCCAACAACCCCCTGCACAATAATTTCAGGCTCAATTACATCCAAACATATTATAAAAGGCACAACCACAAAATCCATTCAATCATAAATTGGCTCAAAATCAAATGGCAACAACCCTCACTAACAAAAAAAAAAAAAAAAAACCCCTTCTGCCCATGACTTTTACATAATCAAATCATACCATTGGTAGAGGAAAAAAAAAACTATTGTGCCCACCATTCATTATAAATCCATATACCGAAATTTTAGAGTTTGCAACTTTAATATATGCTATAGATGACCATATAAAAAGGGTTATTAAGGTCACACCATACAATTAAAAGCCTAAAACATTAAAACGATTATAATCAATTAGTCACAAATGATAAAAATTTACAACTATTAGAACATGCATTAGAGAGAGACAGAGATAGAAGTGACCTTGTAGCCAGATACCAAATCCATGTTATTGGATCACCAAATTGCGAGAAATCCTGAAACAAAAAAACAAAAAACCCAAAAGAATCAAGGAATTATTGGAGCTGGTTTGACTTTTGAAGAAAAAACACAAACACAAAAAGAGGCTCACAGTAACAGAAAGGAATTGACGAAAAAGAAAACCTAGAGAGAAAGGGAAATGAGCATCTCCACCAGATGCTCTAAATCTATTTTTCGGAAAGAAAGCCCACTGTTCTCACTCCAACAGCTTCTCCAACTCCAATTTTTTAGATTAGAAAAAGTAAAAAAAAAAAAAAAAAAAACAGAGAGAGCTAGAGAAAGAGAGAGAGAGATTGCTGAAGAAATGATCCGGAAATGAACTAGAAAAAGAAAAAAGAAAAGAAAAGAAGAAACGTACAGATGAGTGTGAAGGGAAAAATAATATAAAATATAAGAAATGACCGTCAAAAAATTGTTATCACAATATTTTTACAATAAATTTTAAGTAATAGGTTATTATTAACTAATATTGGTGAGTAAAAAATAATTTTAGCGGTGGGTTCAAATTAGAACTAATAACAACTTTCCACATAAGATTTTGATGTGATTATTGTGAAAGTATTTGAAAAATGTTGTGAATATAACACTTTTCATTAGAAAAGTATAATTGTTAGGAATGAATATAGGAAGAATAAATGATAATAATAAAAAATAAAGAATGAATAAATAAATAATATTTAAATGAGATAGAGAATAGAATAAAAAATCTGTTGAAAAGTGTATTTAAAAAAGTAAATGATTAAAAGGTAAAAGTCACAGTTCATTCTCGTAACAATATAAAAATTTAGAAAATCTACTAGAGACGCTAATTAGTACGCGAAAATTGTTTGTACTTTTGCTTATATTTGAGGATTATGAAAAAGAGTGTAGTGATCTCAGTGTGACGGTAGAGTAGTTAATATAAGCTTTTTCGCTTTCACGTGGTTTTGATACGATCACACGAAACCCCGGAGTAGTTTTTTTTTTTTTTTTTTTTTTTTTCAAGTTGTAGTTGTGTTGGACTATGAATATGATTATGAGGTCACAAAAATTAACATACAGTGTGGCAGTGAGTCACTGGTAACGAAGATATATTGGGCCTCTGAGCCCAATTGATTTTATGTGAATGAGCGATTTGATAGGGTTGGAGTTGTTTGTGTTGGACAACATTGGGCTTTGTGGTTTTGGAAGAGAAAAAATGTCTTGTCGTGTGGATTTTTTTAAAACCTTTTTAATATATTAAAACTTCAAAAACTATATAATTTGCAATGGTATTTTTCTTTTTAATAGCCTGTTTGGATAGGGGGAAAGGAGAGGGAGTAGAGTAGAATAGGCTAAAAATAAGCTAATTTTGTGGTAAATATACTCTACTCTACTCTACTCTACTCTCCCTCCCTCCTCCTCAATCCAAACGGACCATAAGTCTTTTTGTTGTTAAAGTTTTTTAGAAATAGGATCTATTCTATATCTAATTCCTCTATTAGTTTTATGAGTGTGACCATTATATCTTTGCCATTACATTTTTGGTATTGCTTTTAAAACAAATATATGAAAAATTTGTTTCAAGTTTTGATTGATCTTATTTTTTAGAAAATAATTATTAGGTAAGTCATCTAAGGGTATGTTTGGTACACTAAATTGGTAAGTCATCTAAGGGTATGTATAGTACACTAAATTAGAATTACGACATGAATGGTAATCTTTATTACTGAAACTAAAAAGTGTTGTAATAGAATAATTAAACATATTCATAAGCTTGGTTGTGAGATGTAACATTATAATAAAAATTATGATATATTTTAGGAAATATTTTACTTATATAATTATATTTCCTAAAAAATAATATTTTTTTAAATTTGAGGGAGAGAATAGTTATTTGATAAGTGATACGACCATAACATTTTCACAACAAATCATAGATGATTAATTGTTATTAGTTCAAATTTGAACCTACCACTAAGATCAATTTTTTGCCCCAACAATAACAACCAGTAACAACTTGCTACTTAAGATTTGTTGTGAAAATGTTGTGGAGATAGCATTTCTCATAGTGAGAAGTGCTACGTCCACAATATTTTTCACAATAAATTATAGGTAGTTAATTGTTATTGGTTCAAATTTGAACCAATCGCTGAGATTACTTATTTGCCCCAATTTTGATGAATTTTTTATTGCCATAATTATTATGTGCATATGGACTAAAGACTAAAGTCGTATCTAGGTCATTCTCAATTTCTTCAAATTTATAAATACTATGAACATAAAAGAGAACTTTACCTATCTTCATTTGAACCAGAATTCTCATTGCCAAAAACAAGCCTAACAACCCCCTGCACAATAATTTCAAGCTCAATTACATCCAAACATAATATAAAAGGCACAACCACAAAATCCATTCAATCATAAATTGGCTCAAAATCAAATGGCAACAACCTTCACTAACCAAAAAAAAAAAAAAACCCATTTTGCCCATGACTTTTACATAATCAAATCATATCATTGGTAGAGGAAAAAAAAAACTATTGTGCTCAACATTTATTATAAACCCATATACCGAAATTTTAGAGTTTGCAACTTTAATATATGCTACAAATGACCGTATAAAAAGGGTTATGAAGGTCACACCATACAATTAAAAGCCTAAAACATTAAAACGATTATAATCAATTAGTCACAGATGATAAAAATTTACAACTATTAGAACATGCATTAGAGAGAGACAGAGACAGAAGTGACCTTGTAGCCAGATACCAAATCCATGTTATTGGGTTACCAAATTACAAGAAATCTTGAAACAGAAAAAAAAAAAACAAAAACAAAAAACAAAAAAAAAAAAACCCAAAAGAATCAAGGAATTATTGGAGCAGGATTAACTTTTGAAGAACAAACACAAACACAAAAAGAGGCTCATAGTAACAGAAAGGAATTGACGAAAAAGAAAACCTTGATAGAAGGGAAATTAATTAGTACGCGAAGATTGTACTTTTGCTTATATTTGAGGATTATGAAAACGAGCGTAGTGATCTCAATGTGATGGTGGAGTAGTTGATCTGAGCTTTTTCGCTTTCACGTGGTTTCGATACGATCACACGAAACCCCACAGTAATTTTTGTCTTTTTTTTTTTTTTTTTAGGTTGTTGTTGTGTTGGACTATGAATATGATTATGAGGTCGCAAAAATTAACGTACAGTGTGGCAGTGAGTCACCAGTAACGGTGATATATTAGGCCTCCAAGCCCAATTGATTTTATGTGAATGAGCAATTTGGTAGGATTGGAGTTGTTTGTTTTGGACAACATTGGGCTTTGTGGTTTTGGAAGAGAAAACATGTCTTGTCGTGTGGATTTTTTTAGAACCGTTTTAATATATTAAAACTTCAAAAACTATAATTTGCAATGGTATTTTTCTTTTTAAGGCCTGTTTGGATAGAGGGGGGAATGAGGGGGAGTAGAGTAGAGTAGGCTAAAAATAAGCTAAATTTGTGGTAAATCTACTCTACTCTACTCTACTCCCCCTCAATCCAAACAGACCATAAGTCTTTTTGTTGTTGAAGTTTTTTAGAAATAGGATCTATTCTAGATCTAATTCCTCTATTAGTCTTATGAGTGTGACCATTATATCTTTGCCATTACATTTTTGGTATTGCTTTTAAAACAAATATATGAAAAATTTGTTTCAAGTTTTGATTGATCTTATTTTTTAGAAAATAATTCTTAGGTAAGTCATCTAAGGGTATGTTTGGTACACTAAATTGGTAAGTCATCTAAGGATATGTTTAGTGCACTAAATTAGAATTACGACATGAATGATAATCTTTATTACTGGAAATAAAAAGTGTTGTAATAGAATAATTAAATCTATTCATAAGCCTGGTTGTGAGATGTAACATTATAATAAAAATTATGATATATTTTAGGAAATATTTTACTCATATAATTATATTTCGTAAAAAATAATATTTTTTAAATTTGAGAGAGAGAATAGTTATTTGAGAAGTGATACAGCCATAACATTTTCACAACAAATTATAGGTGATTAGTTGTTATTGGTTCAAATTTGAACCTACCACTAAGATCACTTTTTTGCTTGCCCTAACAATAACAACCAGTAACAACTTGCTACTTAAGATTTGTTGTGAAAATATTGTGGAGATAGCATTTCTCATAGCGAGAAGTGTTACGTCCGCAACATTTTTCACAATAAATTATAGGTAGTTAGTTGTTATTAGTTCAAATTTGAACCAACCGCTGAGATTACTTTTTTGCCCCAATTTTGATGATTTTTTTATTGCCATAATTATTATGTGCATATGGATTAAAGACTAAAGTCGTATCTGGGTCATTTTCAATTTCTTCAAATTTATAAATACCATGACCATAAAAGAAAACTTTACCTATCTTCATTTGAATTAGAATTCTCATTGCCAAAAATGAGCCCAACAACCCCTTGCACAATAATTTCAAGCTCAATTACATCCAAACATAATATAAAAGGCACAACCATGAAATCCATTCAATCATAAATTGGCTCAAAATCAAATGGCAACAACCCTCACTAACCAAAAAAAAAAAAACCCATTCTGCCCATGACTTTTACATAATCAAATCATACCATTGGTAGAGGAAAAAAAAACTATTGTGCCCAACATTTATTATAAACCCATATACCAAAATTTTAGAGTTTGCAACTTTAATATATGCTATAGATGACCATATAAAAAGGGTTATTAAGGTCACACCATACAATTAAAAGCCTAAAACATTAAAACGATTATAATCAATTAGTCACAAATGATAAAAATTTACAACTATTAGAACGTGCATTATAGAGAGACAAAGATAGAAGTGACCTTGTAGCCAGATACCAAATCCATGTTATTGGGTCACAAATTTGACATTGTAAAACTTTAAGGGTTATGCAAATTACATTAGATTTTCAACAAAACTATGGTAAAGGCTTTGCATTTTTTAATGGGCAAGAGAATAAATCAATTTTATCAGCCAAAGTCAACTTGATAAGATAGACGCCTAATACCCCTAGACAAGTCAAAATGGCTCTAGGGCTAAGACAAAAAACAAGACAAGTGATACACAACCCTAAGCAATATGAATATAGGCCTACGGCCCCCAAAATAATATAAAAGTATGCTCAAGACCTAGATAGAATAAAGATAGACCTTGAGACTTAGATGAAGAGAAGATGGATATAAGGTCTCTAGACAAAATAAGGATGGGCCTAAGACCCAAACAAATGACATGACGTAACTAAAGCTCAAGACAAACAAGGATGGGTGTAAGGCCCAAATAGAGAACAAGGTGGGCCTAAAGGCTCCTAGACAAACAAGGACAGGCCTAAGGCAAAACAAAATGGGGTGTTCTTTGAATACATGCCTGGAAAAAAAAATCGCAAAAGCCACCAAAATAGAATTGAGATTCAATCCAATATATAAATTCCAAAAATAAAAAGATCATACTTCAACAAGTGACTGATTATTACCAGATGCGTCAGCAAAAATTTGCACTCTATCACCTACAGTGATCACATCCACTAAATGCAATTGAAGTGCAGGTGTGATCTGCCTCTGGTCTCCTGCTATTCGTAATCCTACATGCATAAACCAATCATTCCTAAATGTAAATTTACAAGTATTCCTAGACCAAGAGTATCTTTCTGGCACAAGAACTTGAAGCTTTTATTAGAGGTTATTTTATTTTCAAGATATACTCTGGATTGCTATAGTCAAACCCTATGAAAATATGCTTTGGACACTGCCCTTAATATGCAACTGATTTCGCACCTCAACGTCCATTTTGACAAGCTGCCACACTCACCAAAAAATTATTACTAAATTCAGTACTGTAATGAAAACTTCTAAAAGCACTAGTTAGCAGTTAGCACTAAATCTTTTTGAATTAATCAAGACTGATAGAGCTATCACAAAGAAGTATTCTAATAAAACAAAATTCAACATTCATTTATTCGTGACTTGATCTCCATAATAAGTGTGCACAGTGTATAGTAAAACACACACACACACACGCATATATATATAAACTCACACACAAATTGAAAGTTAATAAGCATGTTTATGACATAAATAATATTTAAAAAGATATTTTACCCTAAACAACAAGTTTGAAATTAGTATGAACCAATAGAATAACAATAAATAAAAATAAAGAGAATTCACATGATAAGTAATTCTAATTTAAGAGAAAGTTCAAGCAACCTAAGGTAACATAATTGATTAAAGTATTTTTGTAACACTGCCTATTTATTTTATTCAATTCTCAACCCAAAAAAAAATTACTATTAAGATAATAGTTCATCAAATTTATACAAGGATATTTCTTTCGATTGCTCAATGGATATAAGTAATTTAAAAATATTTCAAATATAAAAGATTTGCTTAATTATTGTTATTGTTGTTTTTATGTTTAAGCAAAGTTAGCCGACCTGATCCGAAGGATGAACCAACCCAAACCTGACCCATTGAAATGTTGGTTCAATCTGGGTCAACCTATAGCCAACTACTTTTGGAAGATGGGAAATTATAAATCTTTTTTAAATAGGTAATGTGCAATTTTGAATACTCTCTCTTAGTGGAAAGGGATATGCAATCATTTTTTTTTTAAAACTCTTTTCAATTTGGATCTCTTAAATATTTTTTGCATGTACTTTAAAAAAAAAAATTAAAAAGACTAAAGCGCAAAACATACTCTTAAAGTTTGGAAATCTTTGAATTTTACACCCTAAGGTCTCCGAAATTGAATTTTACCTGATGAAATTATATTTTGTTTGCATCAACTATCCATTCGTCCATATTTTTTGTTTAAATGTCACATAAATTTACCAAATGTGTTTAAGTGACATTATTTTATTAGACAAACTAAACACACGTCATAAGCTTATGTGGCGCTTAAATTTTTGTTGTGAAATTTGGGAGCGTTGTGAAATTGGTTAAAAATTTTGTTCTACTTAGAAAGGCTCATTGGGTGCTTCAATTATAAAATGGGTCCTATGAGTGGACTATTTAGCTGCAATCATAAGAATTACCATTACAAGTTGCATTTTATTTACTTGGAAAATGAAATTATGTTTCGGGTGTATATACTTAACTCTCTCACAACACGTGAGACCCATTTCCATGTGTTGTGAGAGAACTGGGTGTATACACTCGAAACATGATATAACCTCTCATTACTTAAACTAATATTGGAGAATTGGAGGACATTTTCCCTAAACTATTAGACTATTCAAATAGAAATGCTACATATGTGGAATTGTAACCAAATTAACCTCCAATTGAGAAAGAAAGAAAGTGAAGAGTGCATGATAGGGAGAGTGAGATTACAATAGCAACTAATACAGTTGGCATATGAAAAAATGAGTTTGACTTACCTTCGGTACTTTTTTTAACTAGAATTTCCTTTTTGTTTTAATGAGAAACTGTCACATCACTCACTAACTAAATAAAAGGTAGAGTTTAAAACTCACTATCACTTGCCATTGCGTATTTAAAACAAAAGGAGACTTTCAGTTAAAAAATTACTGAAAGTAAGACAAACCCCAATAAAATAATAAGTATAATGACACAAAAAGTTTACAAAATATTTTTTCCATAACCATTGGTGCATAATAAGAGCTCGTTTTCACTGAGTTTATTTAAGCTATAAAAAAAAGGTGGTGAAAATTTTTGAATCTAACATTCCCTTTTCCTTATCAAATGGTATTTTAGGGTTTGTTTGGAAATTTGATTTCATGGCAATTTTTAATGAACTCACAAAAATTTCAATCGTTTGGCTTTGCATTTTTTAAGAAAACTTTGTTTTTAAACTATAGTTTTTAAAATTTTGTCAACTTTAATTGCGTTTTCAGAAAACACATTTTCAAAGTATAGCTTTTAAAATCGCAATTTTTTCAAAATGCACGTTTTAAACCATTTTCCCAAACAGACTAATTTGGAAAAGGCTACCCGTTTCTAAGCAATCTCTGTAGCCAAACTGGACAGTCTCATGATCTCTTCATACTATAACTTTATACACAATCAACTTCTACCTATCAAACCCAAAGTAGGAAGCGCATTGGCCAATGCTCACTTTTATATGCAAAGTACAAAACGCATTTACAGTGCTCAAGATTTATGTAGGAAATCTTCTCTTGTTCAACGGAACACATTTGTAGAGCTCACAAATTTTATCCACAAAGTAAGAAAAGCATTTGCAGTGCTCAACTCAAGTTCGTCGTAAGAACACTTCCGCGACCAACAAGATAACTTCTCCTTTTGATACCATTGTTGGCTTAATGATACTTCCACCCTCATAAATCTAGGTCGAGTCAGTGAGTTCAGCTCAAAACATAGTTTTTCCTCCCAAAAGAATAGGTGAATGATCAGAACTGCTGCAAGGTTTCAAAAATGTAATTTTACTAAAAAATCTATACTAAATCACTATATAATACGCGGTACACTGTCCGCATATATTTAATAGAAAGGCAATACCAATCACTCACATGTCACAGCACACAACATGCATATAGGCATACACAACAGAGCCGTTTATTTTCTCGTAAGGTATTTCATTTGAAATTTAGTTTTGAGGCTTTCTCCAACTATATATACAAGTAGGCATTAAAAGGTGCTTTTGCAATACAAGACCAAAACGCATTCATGTAACTCGGACAATGTAATAAACATTTTTTAACAATAAAATTCAGAACAGCCAGGACAAAATTGTACATACACAACCCATTTAATGCCAAACCTAATGAAACTAGGCATGTCAAGTCAAGACTCACTTGGAAGGGCATTGAAGAAGTGATAAACTTCATCTTCATCAACGACTCCAACCTCTGTCGAGCAAGCTGAGCAGCTTACTTTCTTCAATGTTTCACCACTAACAGAACTTGTTTCCCTCCTGCTCTTGCCTTTTATCGGTTTTGGACCATTTTGCTTCAAGACTTGATCACTATCAATCTTGCAGTTTATAACAAAAATTGCCCTGTACTGGGTGACATATTTTTCGTGCCTGCAAAACCCAATCAAGCTCTAACAAATTTATATATATATATATATATAAATATATACCTTTTTTTTTTTGACATAGTCTCAAATTTTTAGGCAATAATATTATTGAAATCAACAAAGTCTACAGGTAAGAAATGAATATAATAAGGTTACTGAAGTCAAAATGTGGATTCAAAAGACAACTCCATGAACACATTATAGCTACAAATTCCAATTAAGAGGAATGCTTAAATGTCAAGAAATGCATTTGATACACCATCTCCCTATGAATGAATGATTGCTACTATTACCAATTCAGATATCAGAGGAATGCTTATATGGCACAGATGCTTTTGATGCCTACCAATTACCTCTTCCAGACCCCAAAAGGTGAGAGTTTTGTGTACAAAGTACAACGTATTTTTTTTATATCTTTGACAACATAATTTGGTTTTCAAAAAGTTCCTTGAGGTCACACGAAACAACCTCAACAACAACTAACCCCACCCTATCACCATGACACTGTCACACTGCAGGTGCCAAAACCAAAATTTACAAACACCAACAGATTATCAACACAATTGCCACCTTTACTTTACTACCACAGGGTCCACTATCACTGCCACACAGCCACAGTGCCATCAATATTATTGTTGCCATCATTTCCACCTCCATCACTAACCAACATTGTTTTAACATAACAAGGAAACGGCCTGTACTACGGACCTTTAACCATGGATACAGAAAATTGCTACTCACCCCCGCAAAAGACAATAAATAAAAAAATAAAAAATAAAAAGACAGAAAAATCAATAACACAAAATTTACCAATATACAGACCAATGCATATACCTTTGGCACTCCAGACAGAGAGTTGTAAAACAAGCTGGGCAACTAAGTACAGCATCAGAGGTGTGACCTTTTCTTCTCTTTTGAACCCACAATTCATCTTTATCATCAAGTTTAGGATCATAGAACTCTGGTTTTACAGAGTAGTCTATTTCATCATCATCAGAAACTGCAATACACAAAAAATTAAATTGAATAGGTTGTTATTTTCATCCAATTTGACTTATTGTTAATATGCTGTTCTGAAAATTTAACCCTATTTTTTTGTAAGGAGAATGAGAGGGGTAGATGAAGCTCGTATAGCGGTATAGATTGTAAGCCCCAAGCCCACTTTGCTATCCTGACAATTTAACTAAATCTTTAAACACCATGCCAACAATTATGTGTGTGTGCGTGCGCGTACGAAATCTAAACAATAAACTATTGAATGTACAGCTTTTGGAAGTTCCATTTCCAAGTTTTAACACCTTAGGTGTTGATGCCTAAGTTTTTTTGCTCGGTGCTGATTCTTAGGGTTTATCTTTTATTTTCTCTTGATTGTTATGCATTAATTTTGGAATCAGAGCAAAACAGATCCAATTTCAATAAATAAATAAAAATCCCTTATTTTCCTTTTCCACCCATCACAGAACCATCTGTCAAAACCCAAATTACTGTGCTCAGCCACCCTGCCACCATCAGCCAAAAAAAAAAATCTTTGTCGTGTTTTCCATCAAACCACAGTAACCCATCTGCCTGAGAATCAAGCCGTAGCCGAAACCATCCCGCCACCATCACCAAAAAAGCTCAAATCTTTTAAATTTAAATTAAAAAAAGAAAAAGAAAAAAATGAAAGCCCATACCACAACCCATGAAGCACAGGTTGGACTTTCAGCAGCAAATTAAACAATCCAGGTTCCTTTAAATTCTTTACTGAAGCTTATTATTTTCAGAGAACCATGGTAGTAGACTAGTAGCCCCAGCCACCTATTTTTTATGGTTATAAAGATCAAGACTCATGTATTTTCCAACTTTGGGTATTTTAAGTGGATCAATTCTTTATAAAAGTGGGTTTATCAAATGCGAAAGAAAAGGTTAAGTTTGCCAATACAAGAGTTGCTGGTAGTGCTTTAGAGTATTGGAATCATTATGAGAGCCTTCACTTTAGATATCAATGGTCTCAAATTACTTGGAAAGAAGGTCTTTGAATTGAATATTTCCCACAATATTTTCACAAGGATCTACAACAACCTTCTCATGGCAATTTACAAGATTAAAGAACAAGAATGAGGCAGTGCTACAATGCTCACCTCACTCATGAAGTATCTGCCACACGCCAAGACTTAGCAAATCTAATGAGAACTGTTGAAGAGTTGGCTACACAAATGAAGCTTGTTCAAGACTTGGCTACTCAAATGAAGGGAAATCAAGTACCACCAGACCCTGATGTTGACAAAGAAGTAGAAACCTCTATACTTGAAGAATCATCCATGGTGCATGAAGATTACAGTTTGATGAAGTCAAAAGGGTTGATACTCCAATTCCACAAATTGAGTTTGTGATTCTAGAAGAATTTCATGAGGTGGATACAAGGTTTAGCTATTTTCAATCTAGGAAGCACGGACATGGATAAGGGTACGGATACGGACACGGGTACGACATGGTGACAAGGACAATTTCTGAAAAATTATAACATAAAATGACCGGTACGACACCGGTATGACACAGATACTACATGGATACGGCACCTTAAATGAAGTGTTCGTGCTTCCTAGTTTTCAATGCTCCCAAAGACTACAACAAGTGTTATTTGCTAGAGTTTTCATCCTTCAACGCTTTAAAACTCGAGATAACCAAGGGAGTACGATGTAGGAGCAAAACCAAATATATTCTAGAATTTATATTTTCATATATTTTTTTATTTATCTCATAGGAAATTGGATGATTGTAGACTTTTATTCGGATAGGGATTAGTATTTGATTTCAGTTAGGATTAGTTTTCATTTGTTGTTATCTTTTATCAATTTATTTCCTAGAAGCTCTAGCTCTATATAAGAGCCTGGTTTATTTGTATTTTGAAAATAGAGTATTGATTGATGAAATTCAGATTGGAGATTTTCCAATTGTTGGGTGATGATTCCTAACACCTTAGGTGATGACGCCTAAGGTTTTTTGCTTGGTTTGATTCCAAGTGACCCTAGGTGTTAATTCTTAGGGTTTAACTTTTAATTTTCTTGTTCTTTTATTTTCTCTTGATTGTCCTACATCAAAAGTATTTTTCATAACCAATGCAAGGCCCTTTCCTCCTTAGTATCACCAACAACTTCTCCTTCAAACTAGTCATACCGGAGTTCATCATCACATGGGTCCTCACAGCCTTCAATCATCAAAGTTTGCCACGGGTCATCATTTCTGTCTTGCATTCAGATGCCTTGTGGCTTGACTCACCACATTCATAAAATTTTAATGCTAATACAGGTTGTCTTCATAGATGCTTTGACGTTGTTACTTTAAGGAGCCATGCTAGCAGCATTAGGTGTGCAATGTTGGAAGGTTGACATTAAGTTTCATTGAGGTCTATCCAAGCCACCACTTGGTAGAATCCCTCTGTATAATCATTCACACAACCAAGAACTATTCCCTCAACTTCTGCTTCAATTTCACCTAATATTGAATTATTCTTTTATGAGTTTCACCTCTTCTTGATCTATGAATCTGCAACTTCTCCCACCAAGCGCTTGCTCTTCCTCTGAGCTTCACAGTCACCAGCTTAACCTTCTTGGCTTCTAAAATTCAAAGACCCTCTCAACAATTTTTTTTTTAATAAGCAAAGTTACATTAACAAAGACTAAAACCTATCAGAAAAAAACCTATCAAAAAAAAAAAAAAAAAGACTAAAAGGGCGCCACCCAAGTACACAAAAGGAAACTCCAAATTAAATGCTAAAAGAAGTATGCTGATTAAGAAAAGCAGGCAAACCAGTAAAGGAAAACCAAATAGAAGCATTTATCCACTCAAACAAAACTTGAGGTACAAAAGCTTCAATTCATGAATAGATTTCTTGCTACCCTCAAAAGTCCAAGCATTCCTCTCCCAGCAAACCCCACATGAGGTAATGGGGGATCATGCTCCAAATCACAACATTAGGACACCTGACGAACTTTCCTTTCAAACTCATCAAGAGCTCCACAACACCTTTTGGCATTACCCAATGCACCCCAAACAATGAAGAAACCATGTTCCAAAGCTATCTAGCCACTCTGCTATGCAGAACTACATAATCAATAGTTTCCCCATCCCTCTTGCACATGCAACACCTATCTAGAACAACAAATCTCCACCTCCTGAGGTTATCTATAATGAGAAGTTTCCCCAAAGCTGTTGTTCAAAGGAAAAAAACGCTACCTTTCTTGGAACTTTAGGCTTCCAAGGAAACTTAGGTAACTCCACCTTAATGATTGACTCCCACTTTGTTTCTCCCCTTGTAGGCATATAAGCTTCTCTCATAGGAACATAACCTTCTCCCGCTAGCATGTATTCATCTCTTGCTGGTACATGTCTACCTCTTGAAACACAACCAAAGGAATTTTCGAAGTTGTTCATAGCATCATCACTCTTGACAAGTAGTTGATACTTGATACCTTTCAATGAACTTAGTTAAGGATGCAATCTAGCTCCTCAACATCTCCATCTCAGTCTCTTGTGTTTGTTGTTGCTCTTGTCAGGGCTCTTGGTCTTGGGCAATCAGATTCACCATGTTAGTCACAAGATGCACTAGAACCCTTCTATGCTTTTACTTCTTTACCTTATCTACAGGAACCGTCTTTGCAAAACTATCACAAACTCTTGTTTCACTCAAGCAAGGGTTTTGGATTTGTGTTTGGTTTGCAAGGTGTCCAGGGGCTGGGGCAAGGCAGAAATATTGGTTCTTGGTGTTCTAAATTGCGAACCTTTGCTCTAATACTGAAGTAATGTGTTTAGGAGGCAATATGAAAACAATGACAAAAATGGGGAAGCTGTTAAGTTGCGTAGAGGGGAAACTAAGTGTCCGTTTGGCAAAGATTATTTTTGCCAACTTATTTTACTATTCAGCTTATTTTTGCTATTATTCATAAGTTCCACTATACTTTTTGGTACTATTCATGAGTCTTACTGTACTATTTCAGCTAACTTTTATTTTTATCTACAGTACTTTCAACTAAAAAGTTTTCGGTTTCAACAAAATAAACGGATCCCAAACAGACCTTACGTAATATAAATCTTCAAGATCCCATTTGGAAAACTCAATTCTAAATTGAATGGCTCACAAATTTCAGTCTTAGAAATGCCTAGACTTTTCTATTTTATTGATGCAAAGTCATGTGGCTTAGGCTAAACTGCTTTGTAACCACATCTTGGAAATTCTTGACAAGACTTGACTAATCTTTAACTAACTCTTTCTTAGACAGGCTTCATGAATGTTTCAATTATTGTTCAAAAGAATACAAAAGCTGGTACATTGGGTGCATGCAAGTGCTTAAATTCACTGCATCACTTGGACCGACTTTTTAATAGTACAGTTCCGGAGAACAGAAGCCATCTAGTGTTCTTTCACTAGTAGACTCTAATTAAAAATCATGGCCTATTGTCTTGTCAACAAACTTAAATACTACTGGGATGAAGTGGTTGACTGGGGATTGCAAAACCTCAAACCAGAAGTGTCAAAGTTGTGTTTTGCAAACTGAGCTGGGGGGCTTTGATATTTCATATATGGTTGCAATGGAATGCAATGATTCACTCGAGTCAGATTCAAACTGAAGAGCAAATTATACAAGCTGTAAAGTGGGAAGTTAGTGCTATGATACAATATAAATGGGACTTCAGGAACTTACTTATCAATCAATAGGGCCCTCTATTGTAAATGGAGGATTCCTCTGTCTTTGTTCAAAAACTGATGATGGCTTAGTTGTTTGGGTCTATGTTGAGGGAGTTAGAGGGTATAATTGCTCTGGTTTGTGTCCTGAGGTTGGTTTGGTAGAATGTGTTAGTACTATCAGATTTAGTTCCTTTGGTCCATGTGGAGGGAGTTAGAGTTGGTCTGTTGTAATTGCTTTGATCTATTTTCGAGGTTGGATTTGGTAGCATACTAGCATGTGTTTGTAATCACCTTGTTGATCTCAACGAAAGTTTTTACCGAGTTATAAAAAAAAACAAAATGTTACGTTATGTCCATTGTAGGAAATCAATCTGTTCTAGGTCTCCCCAAAAGACAGATCATGTAAATCTATGTTTGTGTTCCTCAACATGTAGTTGGAAGGGTTGAAAGCAAGATATCAAAGAATACCCAATAATATAACCGTCTTAATGTTCTATAGAGAAGAATCATACAGATAAAACTTTCCTACACTGAAACATAATTACTTGCCCCCAAAAAATCCCAAATTGCAAGAGGCTGACCCAATTAAGTTCCTCCATTGATATTAATGTCAAGAACAGATCATTTTTTCGAAAGAGAAATAAATATATTCCTAGATAGTGTTAGCAACTTTATCATCTAGTATAATACAAATGTACAAAGAGAAGAGGAGAGAGAAAGAGTACATATTAGTAAACATGTATATATTACTTCTCATCATCTTTCTATGTACATAGAAATTGACATAAATTTATTGATTTCCAGGTCCACCATATCAAGTAAATAAATCCCATATAGAATTAGAGATCTATATTATGTTCATTCCATTAAATGCTATATACCAAGAGTAAAATACCCAGCAAATAACTCTTAAGACTCCAATAATCACAAGTTTTAAGAAAATAACATGGAAAACAAAAGGAGAACACAAAACCAAATGTGGGTTCTGTTTAGTTTAGGGAAAAGAAAAGAAACTAAAGTTGGAATCACAGATACATGCATGCATTATGCATCCCCTCGATATCAAAAGCCCGAAAAAAGCAAACACTCAATTCAGTCTCATATAATAGCCATTCAACTTAGTCAAGCAAATTTCATATATATGTGTGTGTGTGTTTTGGAATAACAAGGATGAAGATGAATACCTGTTTGCTGAGAGTTGGTCGGTGAATCAGACATGCTTCCTTTGCTGCCATCTACTTCCATATTTCTCTCTCTCTCATAGACATGGACGAGTCGCAAGTACTAGCTGCTTTTTTATATACAATGGGCTTTTTGCTTTCCAGTAAAACCGGCTAGGCCTACATACCGAGTAGGTTCAACCCGGCCTTCAAACTTTACTGGACGAAAATTATTTTTGGACAAAGTTAGTGAGTTTTGGCAAAAATACACTAAACTTTCCTTAAAAAAAAAAAAAAATTGTCCTCTAAATTTGAATTAATAATTTTATTTTGAGAACTTTGCTCAAAAATCATTTATTCCTTTAAATTTGAAATTTGGGTCATTTTAGTCTATTAATTTTGTCCAAAATTCATTTTCGTCCTTTAGGGACTTACTTAATTTGATAACTTTGCCCAAAAATCACAGCCAACTTAAAATACTAAAATGAATTTTGGGCAAAAATATCATGTTAAAATAACCAACTTCAAACTTAAAAGAACAAAATGATTTTTGGGTGACATTAAGTGTCATTAAGTGAGTCATTTTCTAAAAAAAAGAAAAGAAAAATGGTAAAAACTAGTGCACGCTATTACACACACAAACAAGCTCACGCCCAATTTAAAAGATTAAAAAGAATTTTGGTGAAAATTATCACACTAAAATTAGGGGTGTTCACCCAACTCAAAAACCTGACCTGCCCGTTCAGACCTGAACCACCAACTACTCGAATCGACAACTATGGCGGTCAACGGTGGGCCCCACCCTCAAAATCCAACACCTTTGGGTCGATTGGTGTGTTTCCTCCCCCAAAACTCGAGCCACTATACTTGACTGTAAAACCAAAAAAATCTAGTGATATTTGAAGGTTTCTTGACAAAAATTTGCAAAAACCAATGATATTTGAAAATTTTTTACGAAGATTTACTTGAAATCCACCCGATTCGTGAGATCTTTGCCGGATCTAGCGAGATATCACTAAATTTGGTAGAGATCTCGCTGGATTTGGCAAGATCTTAACAAATCCAGCGAGGACTTACCAGATCTGATGAAGATCTAGCCTAGATTTAGGCAATTTCTGCCGTTGCTCAACCTTGCTCTATGGATATAGATTTGGACTGACCTAGCCGCCATCCGATGAGTTATCCAACCAATCCAAATCAACTGCCTTGCTAGTCGACGATGGGTCTGAAAATCCACAACCTGAGTCAGTTGAGTTGGTTGCGGGTTAGGCACAAACCCGACCCGTAGACACCCCTAACTAAAATGGCTAACTTTGAACTTAAAATATTAAAATGATTTTTGGGCGATATTACAACTTTAACTGTCATATGGTACTTCATTTTCTAAAAAAAAAATGACAAAGGGTAATAGGTGCACACACTATTGCACACATAAACAGGGTCAAAAGTGGTTGAGTGTATTTTGTGTGGAACAATGTTAGTAAAATAAACACTCTTAAAAACTACAAATAAAAGTTAACGAATGTATTAAGTGCATAGATTTAAGAAACATTTTTAGAAACATTTTATGTAAAAAGAAAAAAAAATTGATTTAAAAAAAAAATATTATCAAAACTTTCCTAAATTTCTTCATTTTAAATGCATTAAAGGTATGTCAAAAAAAAAAAAAAAAAAAAAATTCTTGTTCCACCGGCATATTCCTAATGGATTCACGTCCGTCGCCAGCGGCCCAGCCATAGATGGGCTCAACATTTGTATATGCCAATGTGGCACAACGTCGTTAGGCCGCCCAATTATCAATTCCGTGTAAAACATATTCCAATTCCCACGTACAGGAAATTCCAACTTCCAACACCCAATAACAGCCAGTCTTTAGATTTTCTCTCCTAAAATATTTCAATTCGCCCCTACAACCACACAAACACAACACACACCAGCTTTGCTTTTCCTTCTTCTGAGCTTCCGAGGTTTTGTTCATCTTCAACACTCCCAAGAATAATAAAAAAATAGTATTCCAAATTTCTTTAAATCAGAAAACCCTATTTTCCCAAATCTCAGATTTTGGTCACAGAAAAAAGAAAGAAAGAAAAGAAAGCAAAGCTCCTTTAGCCTTTGATTCTCTTTGTTTGCGCATTTTTTTTTTTACAAGTACAAAGTATGGGTGACATGAAAGACAAGGTCAAAGGGTTCATGAAAAAAGTCAACAATCCCTTCTCATCTTCATCTTCATCTTCCGGTAAATTCAAGGGCCAAGGTAGAGTCTTGGGATCTTCTTCTTCTTCTTCAGGACCCACTAATCCAATTCTCTCTCGCCCTTCTTCCCAAATTCAAAACCCGTCTCCACAGCCACGGAAAGAACCCAATTCTGTGACTTCAAATTCCAAACCCAAGCCTTTGCCTCAGAAAGCACCCATTTCCGATCACAACGATAGGTCGGATTTGACGAATGATTCGACCCCAAATCGCAAACCGGCAAATGGGTTTGATCCATTCGACTCGATGATCACTTCTGGGAAGAGATCACAAAATGGGTATTCACTAAATGTGTATGAATGTCCGATTTGTGGGCAGTCTTATAGGTCTGAAGAAGAGGTGTCTGCACATGTGGACACTTGTGTCAATAACTCGGTTGAAGCTAATGGTGGTGGTGGTGGTGGTGGTGGTTCGGATTTGCCCGATAATGGGGCGGAGTCTAGGAGTGAATTGGAGTGTTGCGTTGGTGCTTTTGTGTCCGGGAAGCCCTCGGAGGGGTCGGTCGAGGTTGTTCTTAAGCTGTTGAGGAATATTGTGAGGGAACCGGAGAATGCCAAGTTTAGGAGGATTCGGATGAGTAATCCGAAGATAAGGGAGGCCATTGGTGAGGTTGCAGGAGGGGTTGAGTTGTTGGAGTTTGTGGGTTTTGAATTGAAAGAAGAGGATGGAGAGATGTGGGCGGTCATGGAGGTCCCTACAGAGGAACAGATTAGTTTAATTAATCGTGCAACGGGGTTATTGGGACCGCAAAAGGTTGAGGAACCACAAAAGAAAGAAGATTTGCAGTCTGCAGCTTCAGCTAATTTGGAAAAACAGATTGAACCAAAGAAGGTCGACAGGCAGGTGTGTTGTTAGCATAACTTATTTGGTTATTCTAATTACTTGCTTGATATTTTTTGTGGAATTATGTGCATATTCACATTTTATGATCATTTACTTCAAACATATTGTAATATTCTGTCAGGTTTATATGTTTATAGTCTGATAGGGGTTGTAGGATTTGGGAATGGATTAATTAGAATAGAAGTATGGGAATACAATTTTTAAAAGGTTGAAATAATTCAGAGCCTATGGCCCTGAAACATGAAGAGGTTTGGTTAGAAGAACAGAGGCAAGAATACCACTTTTAGCTTAGGAGGCCTTTGATCTGCCTAATTGGAGGAGGAAGTAAGCTTCATTTCGAATGCACCATGGAAGTAAAGTAAATTTGAATTTGAATCTGGTACACATTTCAGGACATGTTGACATTGGTGTGCGAGTAGATTTACAGTCTGTGTATATTGCAGAATCTGCAGTTGGCTTAGAGGCGTTCTCTGCAACTGCCTCAGTAAGCGAGCTACAGATATGAGACCCTTGGCAGAGCATTTGGTGTGTAAAGGTACCTAAAAGGGTATCTTTCTTTTTATGGACTGCTGCTAGGGGTGGGATTCTTACAATAGATAACCTTGTTAAGAAGGAGTTGCCCCTTGTTAATTGGTGTTGTCTATGTAGGTGTGATGAGGAAACTGTGGATCACCTTTTGCTCCATTGTAAGTTTGCTTCTACTTTGTGGAGTGAGGTCCTTATTATGTTTGGGGTTCAGTGGGTGATGCCGGATACTATTGTCTCTCTTCTTTTTGCTTGGAGGAATTGGTTGGGAACTTACTCTTCAAAGGTTTGGAATATGGTACCAGCTTGCCTTATGTGGTTAGTATGGAAAGAACGCAATGCCCGAACTTTTGAGGACATTGAGAGACCTATAGATATGTTGAAGAACTTGCTTGCTAGGACTTTGTTTGAGTGGTCCCGTATTTGGGGTACTACGCATAGTAGTTCCTTGTCTGAATTTCTTATTTCTATTAGACTTTCCTTATGATTTGATTGTATTTGTTTCTAGGGCAGTGAGTTTACAATCGTAAACTCATTGTTCCTTTTCATCAATAAAACTCTTATTATCTATCAAAAAAAAATGAGAGGGACTAGTGTACTGAGTCCACTCGACAGGCAAAAAATGAACAGTCTTTGATTTCGTTTCAGCCAAAGAAGTCTGTTCTGAGCTTGAATTATCTCAGGGCGCGATGCTATCTTTTTATCCTCCAATTTCCAGCCATTTAGGCAACATCTGGAAGCCATGATACAAGCTTAATATATATTAACTAAAAATTTTATGATCATATCAAGGTTTGGTTCAACAACAACAACCACAAAGCCTTAGTACCAAAATTTTGGGGTCGCCGATGGATCCTCAGCAGATTATTTAGGGCCAACCACCTGTAAAGTTAATCGACTCCCTATATGTGATAAGGAAGCTTTAGTAGCATATCATATGCAATGTTGTAATGACTCTATTCATTACGGATAGTATTTTATACGGCCAATACAGGCTTGAGCATTAGTTTCCATTTCATCTTTTTTGGATCTACTCTACCCAGCTTCGGTGTGAGGCAATGGAGAGGACAAGCTATGCTTAAAAGTGTCAAAGTGTCTTCTAGGAAAGGATTCAAGTTGAGATTGTATTTTAAAGCTTTGGCACCTAATGAAATGGGCATGTTTCCTTGAAAAAGTATTTGGAAAACTAAAATTCCACCACGAGTTGATTTCTTCACTTGGACTGCATTGTTGGGGAGAATCTTGACAGTGGATAATTTGAGGAAATGAAACATCACTTTGGTGAGTAGATGCTGCTTGTGGAAAAGGGATGAGGAGACGATTGATCAATTGCTTCTACTCTATTCATTTGTTAGAGAGTTGTGGGATGTGGTTTTTGCCCTCTTTGGAGTTCAATGGGTGATGCCTAGTGGAGTTTTTGATTTACTAGATTGTTAGCAAGATCGTTTTGGGTGACATCATAGTAGTGAGGTTTGGAAGGCTATTCTGCATTATTTGATGTGGTGTATTTGGAGGGAGAGGACTTTGTGACGCTTGGAGGGGTGTGACAAACAATTTTAGATCTGAAACAACGGCTTCTTAGGACTGTTTGATTGGGTGACAGCTACAGGACTTTTCTCATTTTCAAACTTACTCAATTTTGTTGATCTTTGTAGCTTTTGTGTTTGATTGTTGTAACTGAGTACATTTCCTATGTACTTGGTGCTCTTATCTTCAATAAATTTATTACTTATCCAAAAAAAAAAAAAAAAAAAAAAACTAATTGAGTCCCTAAAATTTAATAGGTTAGACTAATTCCAACATAATTTGTAAAATAACTATGGGAACACAATCAAATTATTACTGATGAAATAAAGGGATAGCATAAATTCATTTAATACTGTAGTAGAAACTTTACTGGTTATAAGCTTTGTATTTTATTATTTGATATTGAGCCTCAAATTCTTTCTCTTGCCGTTGGTTCAAGACCCAGTGTGTACCAATAAATAAGAAATAAAAAATAAATACCTAATGTTGTGGTTAAAGTTAATATACCCAAAAAAAAAAAAAAAAAAAAAATAGAGCCCTAGCTTTTGTAAATTATATTCTCAATGGTTGTTTCTATTTGTTAGAACTTATGATTTTGCTTTCAAAACATACTATAATATGTATATTTTCCATGCTATCCACTGATATTGTGTTTGCCACATGAAGGTGGAGTTATTTTGAATCACCGTTCCATATGAGATCAATTCATAACCTTATACTCCATCTCTTACTTATGGGAGGAGGAGTTGCCATTTGGTCCAAAGATTATTAGCACAAAACTGCTATATCATACATCTTTTCATATTATCTTCTATAAAGTTGAAATTACTTTCACCAAAATAAGTGGCCCCTTGAAGGTAAAGTAAACTTTAGCCCAATCTGTGGTTATATAACAGTTCAAAGGAGTCTTTCATTGAAAGTTGTTAGATTTACTATTTTATTCTTATCAAGACCCACACACACACACACACACACAGACACACTTGCTTAAAGAAGACCACCATGTTATTGAATTTGTATCTGTTAATTATTATAGCTGATAAACCTGTTTTTTTTTTTTTTTAATTAATTTATTTTTAATTTATTTTTATTTAATAAATAAATAAAAAATAAAAAACCGTGCATAGTTATCGAGTGTTATTAACATAGAGTACTATCTTTGTTTTGTACTAACACTTCTTCGTATTGTTTTTATTTAGACTAGTTCCCCATTAATATTATATCTGATATTTAATGGAAGTGTTCATTCATTCATTTTTTTTGTGCTTTCTAACATACTTGTATTTATAATCTTCTTTTTTAATATGTGTGTCCATCCATTTTTACCAATTAACTTCTGCTGGTTTTTAGGTCCGGGTATTCTTTTCTGTCCCTGAAAGTGTAGCAGCAAAAATTGAGCTACCGGATTCTTTCTATAACCTCTCATTGGAAGAGATCAAAAGAGAAGCTGATATGAGGAAGAAAAAGATGGCAGAATCTCAGCTCTTGATCCCAAAGTCATTCAAGGAAAAGCAGGCAAAAGCTGCTAGGAGGCGGTACAGAAAAACTGTTATCCGGATTCAGTTTCCTGACGGAGTGGTGCTCCAAGGTATCTTCAATCCTTGGGAACGAACCAGCTCTCTCTATGAGGTTAGTCCTTTCTGCTACTTGTTTGATGTTGTAATTTTTCCATTTCTTTTTGGTTCTGTAATTGCAATGTAGACAGTGACTTCGTACCAAATTGTACTTCCTGTAGGATCAGTCCCTCATTTGGTAACTGGAATTAATTGCTAAACCTATTCAGATGAGTTCTGAATGAGAAACATGGTTTTGTAATTCCTAGTCCATGTGTTATACTCCAGCTACCACTTACTTGTTTGGCATGTGAATTTTCTTTTTGGAGTATTTTTCTGATAAAACTGACAAATGACAACCCTTAGCATGCTGGATGATGGGTGGAAATATGGATGTCCTGCTGGCGATGTCCCGCCTTATTTTTTTGGGGTTGGACTTTGGCCCCAAGGGTGATGTGGCACATCATGATAATGTTGTGCATAGGATGTTTGTGCAGCATTGTACCAATATTCAGTTCATATTTGTCCAATTCAGCCACACCTAAAGTCTTTTTGGCTTAAATCTGAACACAAATTACTTATTCACAAATAGTTTGAAGATTCTAAGGCACAATGTATGGTTATATTGTCTTAACTCGTCCTTAAAGTTAAAAATTTTTACTTGTTTCAGATTATCAATATAATTTATATTTCTGCTTGGAAAGAAATATGTTTATGAATGTGTGTCTGTGCATAGATGTGTATATTTGAGCTTTGTGGTCTACATTAGGTTTGCTGATTGATTTGGACTTTGTTTACCACTGAGGACCTTATATTTGTGAATAGTTTCCTGTCTTTTCTGAAAAAAAAATGAGGATAAATAATCAACAATGGTGTCTCTGATTCTGAATGAATGATATGAACTTCAGTTTATCTTGAGGTTGTCAACTCAGCTCTTTCCTTTCTTTTCTTGTTTTGGATAAATCAGTTTGTTAGCTCAGCACTAAAAGAACCCAGCTTGGAGTTTGAGCTATTACATCCTGTAGTCGTGAAACGGAGGGTGATCCCTCATATTACAGCCGCAGGAGAGACTGCCATAACACTAGAGGATGAGGACTTGGTGCCCTCAGCTCTTATCAAGTTCAGACCTATCGAAACAGATTCAGTAGTTTTCACCGGCCTATGCAATGACCTGCTTGAAATTTGTGAACCACTTGTGAATGATTCAGCAGTTCCAAAATAAGCTTCAATACATTTGGTATTTTCACTGGGTCCATATAAAAATTTAAAGTCAGCTCCTCAGGTTTAAAGATGTTAGTATCCTCAGTATCCCTGAATCATGTTGTACTTTTCAGCCAAATTGTACTCTCTCTACAAGCATAAATGGATCTACCTTTTTCAGTATCTCTTTCATGTTGTACTTTTCAGCCAAATTGAATTCTCTCTCTTTATACAAGGTTAAACGGATCCTACCTTTCATGAAGTGCTTCTTTCTGTTCTTATAATGTCCTTAACCAGAGCTCTTGAAAACTTTCTGATCATATGAGGATTGTACGATAAAATTCATTTGTACAGTAAAGTGTATTGAAGGTCAGTTTAAATTGTTTTGGACTTATTAAGAACAGGTTTTTATTTTTACTTCTTTCAATTGGTATAAATTTTCTGCTATCTAATTCTTGCAGACCTGCCATGTGTGGGTTGTTAAAGATGTTGCACTCTGCAAGGCCGTTGAAATGAGGATGATTTTGTAGTGAGTTGTAACTACAACAGCCTTCTCCTTGGCTATAATTTTCTTTTTTGATAAAATATAGAAATTTTATTTTAGCTTAATATAAATATATATGTGTGTGATGTTTCCTCCTGGAGGTATGAACTCCGGCTCTTGTCTCCTACATCCCACAAGTATGACCATCACGCCAAAGTTTTTATTTTGGCTATAGTTTTCTAGTTCTCTTCTGAATTCTTTTTCTCCTGAGTCAAATGTAATCTAATTCAACCTGATTCAGGTTACTATTTAGTGCTATTGCCCCTCAAAACTGCCCAAAAAATTGATGCTCTTATCTATCAGATTATCCCTTGGTATATGATTTTGTGAACACCACTGATGTTTACTATCATTTTTTTAATATAATTTTATGAGAACTATCATTTTTTTTAATATAATTTTATGAGAATAGAGGGTATGTTCTGTCTGTTTGGGTCCAACTATTTTTGCTAGCTTTTAGTTTTTAGTTTTTAGTTTTTATATACAACTTTTTAAAATCATATTTTTTTTTTCAAAGTACAAGTATATTTCAATATACTTTCAGCAATAAACAATCACCCAAAAACTAAATAAGCTAATAATGCCAAACGCACACATACATGTACGCCGGTTGTATACCCAAAATTCTCCTGACCAATGCCTGCCTTTTTTTTTTGTAATGAAATCAAAAGTGAAACTCTTACTGTCAATACCCAAAAAAGTTTATACCAAGTGGTTTTTGCTTCAATTTTTGCATTTCAGGTCCTGCAGTTGACTTCCAGTTTGCTTATACAGTTTAAGGTAAAATCTTCGTAGAGTAATGTATACCGTCATGATGAATATCTGGTTTGAGGCAAGATCTTAACCGTGAAACTCTAAACTGCAGTTAGGGGGAAGTTCTTTCATAGTAGTTTAGAGTTCTCTTCTTTTTTGTCTACATTTCAAGCATTCAATGCCTGTGAACTTTGTCAAGTCCTCCAAAGTCCAAACCAACCGGTTAATAGAGCTCAAGGACGTGAAGGGTGTAGCACAATTTTTTGTAAACTCTATTCTTCTTGTACGAGTCGTGGAACTTCAATTGGGGGAGTTTAGAGATAAATCAGAGTTCCAATGAATTATGGCTTAACTAAGGGTCCGTTTGGATACAATTTATTTTGCTGAACTGAACTGAAAACTAAAAACACGATAGTAAAGTAATTTTTAAATGTGTGAATAGTGCTGTGGAACCCATTTTTAATATTTTTTTTTAATAAAGTGTTCATGAATAGTATACACACTGTTCATGAATAGTAAATTTTGTCTCTAAAAGCAGGCGCAACTACGCAAGTGCAGAAAAAAAAAAAGAAAAAAAAAGAAAAAGAAAACGCAAACGTAAAAGTGTATCCAAACTCAGCCTAATAATTCCTTCTTCTATAATAATTAATCATTTAGTTAGAAGGTTGTTGAGGTCCAAAATTTCACAACAAAGCCCATTCCATAAAAAAATAAAGAAGGCCCAATTCGTGCAGTAAGAAGAATCAACATTAAGGCCTTATATATGTTCAGATTTCCAGCAAAAAAGGCCATTAAAAAGTCCAGCAAATTCCAGTGAAAGAGCTGGGCCGAGATCCCCAGAGGCTGCCAGAGGCTCGGGATCCTCGGACGTGCAGCACAGCTAAAGTGGATTGAAGCAAGTTTAAAAGAGAGATAAAAGACAAAGAGCATACGGGTCTCATGCACCCAGACATACAGTGGGATCAGAAAGTACGAAGCAAAACGCAAGAGCTGTGCCTCAAGGAACCAGCAATGAGAAGACCATAAAAAAAAGAGGTAACCGGAAGGAGCTTTCAACCCAGCAGTAAAATGTTCCAACTATTTGAGGAAAATGACAAGGATGGAGTGCAACCAAAAAACTGGAAAAGTGGAAGAAATGGCCAAATAGCTGAAGAATCAGCGAACAGAGGGAACCTTGAAATGGAAAACCAGCTAGGGGCTTTCAGCTTAGTCGGACCAAAAGGAAGAAATTATGAGGAAAAAGGAAATGACAAGCCTCTGGGTAACTGACACAGTACAAGCTCACAAGGGGCAAAAGAGAGAAATCGCTCGTGCCTCAAAGCCCTAGAGTCGCACTATAAAAGAAAGAGAAAACCCATGTTGAGGGAGATATTCATTCATCACCATTTTGATCTGAGAAAAGATATCACAGCAAAGCCATTGGAAAAGCTCTGTAAAATCAAAAGAAAACAGAGGAACCGCTCCCGGTATCCCAGAGACAGCCACTATAGCATATGTTTGGATTCAACAAATTCAAACTTTGCAAGTCTTAGAAGCTTGAATAGCTATCAAAGTCTGTAACTTTGGAACTTAGTTGAACCTTGTATCACGTCTTAGTGAGCATATTGTAATCCACAATCAAGAAAATAATGAAATACCTCATATTGATTTGAGGATCTCTAACAATTATTTCGTGCATTTCTTTATTGCATTGTCTTCATTTACTGTTTCTTGCTAAAATCCTTCTCATCTAACCATCTTGGAAGGCAAAGCTCAAGCAAAGCCACTCGGACTTGAGTTCCAAATCCTACAAGTCTTGTGTAAAAGCACCAAGTCTGTGAGAATTGGGGCCAGGATCCTCGTGGCAGAATCATTTTCATGAAACTCATTCACATATATGTATATGTATTAAAATGTATATCCTAATCTAAGAAACTAACAATTATTTGAAGATATGTGTAGTGTGTTTTGTTTTTTTTATGTAGCACCCATAGAGATAAAGGGAAGGGACAAAGCTCTATTACATAATAAACATGGAAAAGATCATATAGTTCAAAGAACCAGAGATTTTGGGTTCTTACAGGCCTAATACGCCTCGGGATCCCACGACAGTATGCCCCAGGGTACTAAGAGGAATTGTATTTTTCATCTTGAGGAGCTTTATATGACTTGCGCACAACTTGGTTCGTAATCAGCTCCATTTAACTGCGGTAAACCAAGCCCAGTCCACCAAAATAACAAGTATTTGGGCCCGGGATCCTTATCTCTACTTGGGCCTGTGTGCTAAGAAAAAAAAGCACTCTCACAAAGGTGAAATCGTGGATTCAACATCTATTAGTACGAGTGTAACTTATCAATAAAAATAAAATCCTCTTAAGAGTACTTTGTTGTTCATTCTAATCCAATCCTCTTATTCTTAAAAGAAATCGTTTAAGAAGGGAAAAAAAAATAGAACAGTAATCTAAGAAAGTAAACAAACATACACAAAGCTTGAGGGATTTAGGTGGACCTTTAAAAAAAAGGTCGAAGGAATGATGATTGCGGTGTCCACATTGTAGCTTTTTGGTAGAATAGGGAATACAAAAGAGTTTATTTTTACATTGAAAATTAGGTTTTTTTTTAAAAAAATTTTTTAAGTGCATATAATGTCATTATTTAAAATTTCGTTTCATCTACTTTTAAATAATGTGACCACACCTATATCTTTTTGATTCATGAAAAAATAAAAATTCACAGTGAAATTATTCCCTATATTTTAAAAATAAAGTTTTTTTTTTTTTTTTTTTTCTTAAGGTGCAATTGTTTATATTTTTTTAAATCTAATAAATTAATAAAAAAGAAGCTTCCCAAAAGAGTATTTGACGCATTATCCATTCCTCCTTTTTGTCTTGGGAACATGTGTCCTTATAGAATTCCTTGGTCAAGCAAAGGGGAAACAACAGGCATATCGAGCACTCTTCCATGAAGATTTACAATGTCTGTTATGATAGTGGAATCATGAGAGGATAAGAGAAGGAGAGCCCTTGTGTTGGCAATGGTGCGTCCTCTCACCATGATGAATGATGATGTGGGATATGGTGAGCCATCAGTGACCACATTTGATTTAAGCATGGTTCTACTTCTATCAAGGATGTTGGCATATTGGGCCAATATCCTTCGACTTAAGTTAAGCCCAATGATGAACCCTAATAGTGCTCAGGTGAAAACTCCTTTAGTATAGTTAGCCTAGCCTTTTGGTTGGTTCTCAACTTTGCATTCATATTCATGAAAAAGTACATCAAATGTATTGGTATAATAAGATCTCTCTCACATTGGAGGGACTGCACAAATGTGAGATCCTACATCCTAAGGGCCCCTCTCCTATGAGATGGACCCCTTAAATGTGGCTCTTAAGAAAAAAGATGCATATACCCAGTATATACCAAATACCTCTCGACAAAGGAAGTCTTCACGTATCTACTTTATTTATTTATTTATATTTTTTATTTTTACCGATGGGGAGGTTTTTTCTTGGAATTATGGGGAGTTGAAAATGGTTAGCTCTTTTATCACGTGTTGGTCCACCTCCATGCATGTCAGAGGGGGATACATGCACTAAATGCATGTAATACCTCCTCCTCTTATTTGCGGCAACACTTTTTAACATTGATGGAACAGGCCCCCCGAAAAAAAATTCACTAGAATATATAATAACACAAAAAAATTTACTTTGGCTCTATACTTGGCCCCCACACCTAAAAAATTTACAAGCTGTACCCCTGAAATCTAAAAAATAGATAAATGAAATCTAAAAAGTACATATCCAGATAATAAAAAAAATCTTTGAATAAATCATAAATTTGGTCTAAACAAAAATAATAACAAATCAATTACAAATGCTAATAAAACAAATCACAAAAATCTAACAACTTTTACCCAGTTTCTTCCTCTCATTTGAGAGCTCTATGCTCTCTCAAATGACTTTATCCCATAGTCATAGAAACAACTCCTATGATGTTGATTGCTTCATCCACACGCTAGTTTGTGTCACCAACAGCTTGGATCAATTGGTGTCTTTAACCCAACCTGTGAAAATTTTATTTATTTTTTGAATGATAGAATTTTATTGATTTTTAATATTTTATTAACTTTGGGACACACTTGACATACATGCATAAATGGTAATACATGTGTGAAACAACATCAATCTATTATTTTATGCCTTACCTAAATGCCACCAAAGCATGTGTGATTAGTCTATTAGTAAAAACTTTGTGCCTTAATTAGCTAAATTAATGTTGTAAGGGCCAAATTTGAACTCCTGGTCCAAGAGGTATATGGACTTAGGTTCCAATAAACCAAAAACAATAAATTTGTAGAGAATAGGTTGGAAAATTGAGCTTTAATGAATTAAGAATCAAGTAAACAGATCTTGATGACGAAGAAAGGAAGATAACAAATTTACACCAAGGAAAAATCTCCTTGGCAATGTCCAAGGAGACTGGTTCTTATAAATTG